>JAINUG010000010.1:1623710-1679942 GCA_029706075.1 Aldrovandia affinis | reverse complement strand
GATCTCGGTAACATTAATCGAGGGAATAGGTGCCATTAGGCCTGCATATTTAAAACCACCTAAATGCGAGTAGCAGGTGGCGCACAATGCGTCTTGTTGTTATTAGTTCACACAGTCAAGATGGCACATTTCATAATGCTTTCAAATGGCGCATAACAGAAAAGCCTCCTAGGACTGCCAAGAACAATTTCGCTCTGAGCCAGAGTGGTGAGCAGGCTCTACCTCGTACCTTGAGCTTTAAAACACTTCCTTAAAAGCACGACTGGGGAGTTCTTATCGAACAGATATCACCTCACCGTCGGAGCCCCGGCTCCATATGGCTGCTGTTGTTCACTGCATGCAGTTGTAAAGATTTGCTGTAAGTTATTGATTTTGCAGTGAGACACTGGAGACATTTAGACCGCTGAAATATTCATGAGTATAATGAAACAGGTTGGCTACAGTGCATTAGTACACTTTCTCTGTTTGGATTAGATTTAGATTTCTTTTAGTTTGTGTCCAAACTGGAAAGATATTGACTTAGGAAGGACGGAGATAAAATCATGCCTGTGAATACTGATGATTGGACTAGTAAGTCAAGATGAATATTTTAAATTGTGAAGGAACAATTAAACACAACAAAAGAATAGGAAAAATAAGTATGTGAGAGATAAACTGGTGACAAAAACCTTATGAAGTGTGACAGGGCTTTCAGTTTGCCAACAAAAATGACCTCCTTCCATTGGAGTCACCAGGCCCACCGCAGGGTGTCTCTAACTCGTTCAGAACTAGCACACAGACAGCAGACAACTGATGCCACCAACCGTCCTCCCTGCATTTGTGATGAAATCTAACACTTGGAAGAGAAAACTGGACAGACCACCTGTGCCGTGAATGGTTCACTTGCAAAATCCGTGTCTCTCATACAAAACGAAAACAATTCTGGAGAGCCAAAAGGTGGTACTCAGAAATGAGCTTTTGACACAAGGGAGAGGAGAGAAAAACAGAGATCTTTCTCTCTTCCCTCCCGTCTCTCTGTCTCTCTCTCCTCTCTCTCACACACACACGCACACACACACACACACACACACACACACACACACACACACACACACACACACACACACACACAGAAACTGGGAAAGCTAAGGGCCATGTTGGAGAAAAGAACCGGCAACATCTGCAGTCTCCGTTGTTGATAGCATGTTTGCCAGCTTGGAGACAGATCACAGACTGAGAAAGATGCTGGAGTCCGGGCGCTACCTCTTGGCCACCCTCTCTCAGATCCTTACTTCCAAGCCTCCTAGCTACCACCTGTTAGTTAATTTGCAGCGACTAAAAGGACACCCTGATTCTCTGAAGTCAACTCTCACTCTCGGCCTCCCTCCACCAGATTTGGCGATCCGGAGCCATCGCTCTTGTCGTCCTGTGCCGCGGTTCGCCTTTGAAGCGAGAGGGCTGAAATCACACACCCCTGTCCGTTTACCACGAGAAAAGCCCCGATGGCACGCGAGTTGGCAACGGACAGCGCCGTCGACGTCTGAGTTAGTTAGATACACTAATTAGGCCAGAATGCGCAGAGAGACAGACACCCGAAATGTTTTAAGTAAAAGGGCAGTGTTCATTCAATACAGCGAGCGACGCCTCCGCGATGCAAAGTTTTTCAATGCAAATTACGCAGTTATTCAGACCAAACTGGGCACGCATTCGACGCCTTTTATGTAGCCCTGCGTTATTCCCGACTGCTCTTTCTGTTTTTCGGGCTTCTTTGAGTTACAGCTAAAGCCCGACATCGACGCACCGCATCAAAGTGAAAATCCGACCTGAGCAAACACAGGTTTTTTTGAAAGGTGAACACAGTTGAGTAGTTTGTTTGCGGAGTTGTCGTGTTTCATACAGCAGTTAGGAAAATTCGCAAATATGTCGATCCTGTGAACGGACCAAAAATGTAATTCATTAAATGACATCTGTCATAAATCCGTCAGTTATGTGGTGTCATAAATCACAATTTGTTTCACCTTTGAGATTTGCCTTCTGTTGTTCCTTTGAGATATCGTAAGAGGAAAATGGTTTCTCAGTCAACCCCGGGGAAATCCTTATGCTCACGGTTTCGGCACTGTGATTGGCTCATCATGACAACCATGTAATGCATATGCAAATTAACTGTCTGTAAAATGAAGAGCTTCAATATGCAACAGTGTACTTGAGAGAAACATCATAAACTTGTGGCATGTAGCTTTGCACATTTCACCCACAAAGGTCCCCGTATCAAGGTCTGATAGCTTTATTTACATGTGAATTCAATCGAATATGTGCTCATATATTACTGCAAAGAGAGCAAGTGCACTGGACAATATAGTCCTGTAATACTATTAAATCTCTTCCATTTAGCTTTTAATGGATATATGAATACTGCACACACAGCCATTGAATGAGATTCGTACTACTTCAAATTCCTCCTCAGACAGATAGTGGTGGCCTGTGTGGATTTTCACACCGGCAAATGTGCTTTTGGATAGAGATACCGCTTCTCTCTTGCATGGTGTCAACATTGATTTTTATTTTTTTTCTGTTTTAATGGGTAAATAAATTCTTTAAAGCCTCCTCTAGCCCACAGCAAGCTTAGAATTCCTGGGTTTCAAAGTTTTGAAGTAACTTTAAAGTTAAAGATGCTACAATCTCCAAGGGGGCAAGCCCAAGAAAAATCTCACCTCCGAAGGTGTCTGCTCACCTTTGGAAGAAAAAGGAAACTTAACATGCCTATATGAAGTCCAGACGCCTTTTATGACTTGGGAAAAAATCAATATCATATCTTACAGCTGGAAAATGTACTTCGGCAAAGTGTGTTTGTACTTCGGCGAACTAAGTGTATTTCAGACCCGCTCCCTGGAAATGAAAGTACCACAGAACAAAACCGGTGAACTCACAGCATGCAGGTGATGCTACAACTCTCAACTGCCTAAAAAGCAGACTGCCAAAATCCACAGGCATGCAAAAGCGTGGATTTTCCAAAACGCTGGTATAATATAACCCCACTGCCGGGCATCCGAGCGAACGGGCGCGTCGTACGATGCCACCGTGCATTCTCTCAACTCAATTACAAGGCTTCCTCCCCTTGCCCTGCCTGCGTACGGGAAGGTGTGAAGAGAGTCATCATTTGGGGACCCGGTGCTCCATTATGCAGGTCTGTTCCTGTTCCGTCTGCTGCCTCCTCTTCACACCTCATATTGCCTTTTTGCCTGGCAAGAACTCACGCGGGGCACACAGCAGCCGACAGCTCCGAGACCGGTCTGAGGTTGCGACTTCGCGATTCTTCCCTTTCCGAAGGCCACGGCCTCAGCGGCGGCAGCGCGTGCGCCGGGGTTCGGACCGCAGGCCCCGCGGCTCCCAGTCCATTACAGCTGCACCAAACGAGCAAGTCCTTGCACATGCTGCTCGCCATTATACACGCCGTATAAAAGGGTTCAAGAGGATGTATCGAATTAAAACTGTGTCAGGCCGCTCTGGATATACAGGCCGTCTGTCAAGCGTGTGGCAGTGTGTTGTATTGTTCAATCTGTGAGCTGGAGTGTGTGTAAGGTATTTATGTCACTGGTTAAGGCTGGGCGTAGCATGTTCTTTAAGAGGCGCCGGTTGTGGAACATTGTTGCTTACTGTATGTTCACCTTATCTGCCGGCAGTGCGTTCATAGACTGCAGGCAGTGACCGGAATAATTAATGATTTTTGCAGCGAACGTCTGACATTACGCACGACAAAGGTCAGTCGCCAGGTCTTTCGAGTCAATGGCACTTCATCAGATAAATAAAAGGAAAAGCGGATACGGCGCAGATTGGCTCTGTAATTTGTGATTGTGAGGCCCGTGAGCACAACATAGGAGAGGCTGAAAGTGTGCCTTTTAAAGTGCTGATGTAATTGTCTTGAACTTGTTTTGGACCGTTTTGCATTTGCGATCTGCAGAAAAAAAGGAAAAAAAACAACCATATTTTACAGTTAAATTATATGCAAATGAAATGTTTCCACCTTGTGCATGTTCTACGTGATCCATAGTAACCATTCAGAGCCCTCCACTTATCTGCGATGTCCTGTGAATAAAGGCAAGAGGGATTAGGATCCTACTAAAGAAGCATGTATGGGTCCTGGCCACTTATCCTAACAAAATATTACAAGGGGAGAATTTCAGGAAATTGGTCTTCGAATGCCATGGTAAAATAATAAATATATTTTTTGTTACACCTCTACTCAATCCACTGGACAAACACTACATGTTTCTCTATTTTATTTACAATGATTTCATGGTTATTCAAATATTATAAGTGATCATTTATATTTAATTACCATGGTCTTTAAAATATAGTATCATTGGCACCATTGCAAATATTTGGGAAAAAGCTTTATTACCATTTAAACTGTGATATAAAAATTGTCCTTGGTTGTGTATCCCCCCCCCCCTGCCCGACGAGTTACGAGGAAGGCAATCCAAGTTGACCACACAAGCCTACATCCAGACAAAATCGCATAACTGGATAGGCATTTTTTTATTTCCTGTGACCCCATGAATTATGCATGGAGTTTAGCACCTGAGTGTGTACATCTGTGATCCAGGATGCGGGCTCGCACATGAAAAATGCACCAGCGCACTGCGGCCTGCCCTGCAAGTCCTCACCCAAGAGCTCCAGCGTCTCGCTGTACCTTGGAGGCAATAAGGTGAGCAGCTGTGGAGGACGGTGGATGAAAGAGGAGCATCGGTGGGCCTGGGCGGTGGGTGTATGTATGTGTGTGTGTGTCTGTGTGTGTGTGTGTGTGCGCGTATGGGAGCGTGTGTGTGTCTCTATGTGTCTGTTCACGAGGAGGAACTATTTGAGCCCGGGGCCATTCCCCTCCTCCTCATCTATCCATGCAACCTGAATCCTTTTAGAAGGGAACTGGAGTGCATGCAAGTGAGATAATCAAGTAAATCAACTGTGTTGGGCCAGAATTTCCCTCTGTCTGACACATAAATATTAAGTGCGTTAGGATCGCCGGGCGAAACGAACACGGGGGAGAACGCGGAGCGGCGGTAAATCCGCGTCGATGTCGCCGGCGACGTTCGCGTGCTTCTGGTTGCGTGGATCGTCTGCACAGATGGGTCAGTGTTCTAGGTGCGAAGCGCCGGGGTGGGGGCGAAGGTGAGGGAACGTACAAAAGGCCTTGTGTTGGCGTGCGTTCGGCCGCGCTCATTAGCATGCGCCTCTCTCTCTCTGAAAGCGAGCGTTTCGCTCCAAAATCAGGAGACGCGGCGCGCGAGAGAGAGCGAGAGAGAGAGAGAGAGAGAGAGAGAGAGAGAGAGAGAGAGAGAGAGAGAGAAAGCAGGCAGGCACATCACCCTCCTCTGAAGTTCCTCCCGAGCTTGCCAGCACGTGGTGACCTGTGCAACACCTTTACCAGGACAGATGGCGGGGAAGGGGGCGGCGTGAGCGGCAGAAATCTGCCAGAACAATCTGCTGCTAGCAGGTGTCGGCTAATTGTCTCCGAGCACAGGCAGCGATGAGCGCGCCAGCGCTACCTGAGTGGAAACAAATATCTTCATTTACCCCTGCCTCGTCGAGGGAGCGGGCTTCCAAGAGCCGGAACATAATAAGCAACCAGAACAAGGAGCAACCGGAGGGGGAGGCACAAACATGGCTTTGTCAATTAAAGAAAGGCTGCAGTGTTCCCGGCCCGACGCGCTGCATCACAGCTGTGTATAGAAAAGGGCCCGATGACAATATATATCAATATAGGGACTGTAAGGGAAAAGGGCAGGGGGGATATCGGACAAACGGGGTCGGAGGTTTAGGATCGCATTTCCTTTCAATACACTTTGGGCAAATCGAGCATTTATCATGCCTTCGCTGATTTCGGGAAGGGGATAGACAAAGGGAACGGGGGGCGCCCAGCGTCGGGCGTAAATGATTGGGAACCCCGGTGTTCGCACCATTGTGCGGGTCTGAGAGCTCACTGTTCGGAGGCTTTATCAAGAGAGCGTTTGTGAGGACACGGACTGCAGGGGGCAGTGTCAAATTTGTTTAGCTGGTATCTTTCCCCTTTCACTTTTTTTTTTTTTTTTTTTTTTTTTTAAACAGCCCCCCTCCTTTGCATGCACACAAGGAGGCCCTGCACGATTGCGCTCTGTTTACTTTAAAGCAACGTGCAGTTTTACGGACACAGGTCGCAGCCTATTTCTATTTCCATTGAAAGGGAAGTCTGTGTCGAGAATTTACGAGAAATGATACCAAAAAAAAAAAACAACGTCTCACAGCAACAAAAAATACCAAAACAATAAAAATAAACCCCCAGATTTACACACACGAAAAGAGCACTGCTATCGTTCCGCAGCACCTGCAAGGGCATTCCCGCTGGAAAGGGGTCTTCGTGTTTGCGTCTATTTGTTCTATTCTGTTTACAGATTTATTTAATTTTTGAAGAAAGTTACACTTGTTTGCGATCGTTTTCCTCAATACTGCGATATTGTATTACCATTTCCTCCTTGCAGGGACCACTTTGGGGGAAGGCCTAATCTATTTTTAAATCTGTATAAGGCACTAGCTCTTTAAAAGCCTCTCTGGATTTTGATTGATCCCTACTCTGCACTCTTCCCATGCTCTAGTCCATTAAGGCTTGCAACTGTGTGCAACACATGTTACCAGAGACTGCTAGCATAACTGTGCCTTTTTCCCCCTAGTTCCAGACCATAAGGAACCAAATCAGGTTAGAGCATGCTGCTTCTCAAAAAGCCCCCGTCGCGACCCAAGCTTTCCTCCTATCTATATTTCAAGCCCCAATGGCAACGGTAAATACCCAGGCTGCTCTCTCTCTCTCGCTCTCTCTTCCCTCCGTCTCTTTTCTCTCCATCCCCTAATGTTTTTTTGCAATTCCTCTCCCCTCTTATCTCACCAATGGCCTGATGAGAGGCCATTAGTTAATCCAGCACCTACTGGCTCCTCGCTCCCCCGGACCAGCTGGAGTAAGACCCGGGCCTCTGCCCTGTCTGCGGGGAGGCCAGATCGGACCAGAAACAAGCAAGGTGGAATCTGCTTCCTGCCCTTTCACAACCTGCCTGGGTGAGACGGGCCCAGTCAAAATCAGCGGAAAGTCAAATGAGATGACCCCCGGCCCCCCTGCCCCCATCACGCACACACGCACATGCGCACACACACACACACACACGCGCACGCGCACGCACACACACATGGCCCAGGCAGCGTAGGGCTAATGCAAGGCCAGACCATCTACAGACGTGGTCAAGCCTCAGGAGAGTTTGTCCTATTTTGATCAGTTTAATCTTGCACCAGGATATTTAAGTAAGGCTTCTAAATTATTATTTAGTATCATTTAGTTGTTTGCCATGTTCTATGTTTAAGATATGTACCATATGGTATGAAATAATCCAACAACAACAACAACACATAATAATAATAATAATAATAATAATAATAATAATAATAATAATAATAATAACAATACATAAATACTCTCTTTTCCTGCACATCTTCTTCAACAATAACTAAAACCCAGTTGAAAGTGGATTGATTCACCCCAGGCATGGCTTTAGAAAAGACTGTAAATACAATAATTACTGCCTTACCCTCTGTGCCCAGCAGAGAGCCTATCTCCCATGGTGCGTTAAGTACTGGGGGATGCCCCCACATTGTTTGTGTCGCACTCGGTCCTGCACGCTTGCAGCGGCCCTGCATCGCAGCCGTTTGTGTCAATCATGTTTGCACAACAGGCGGAGAGCACGAAAAGGCTTACGCCAGTTAACGAGACCGCGCGATTCAGTTGGCACAAAAAAAGTCAAAATGGGCGAATGAGAGAAGATTTTACTAGTACAAATGAAGGATGTCATAGCCCTTATAATTAGGTTACTAGTAAGACGTCAGTCTAAACCAGCTAGTTCTACAGTTGACGAACCGAAACAATTAAAACAATCCCATAACACAATGACTTGGCTTATGGCTTAGCAGCATGACCGGGGCTGTCTGTATTTTCATAAATCAGGCTGTATTGCGTATCTCAGGCCAAAAGTAATCCGTACATCTTTATCCGTCCAAATAAACTGCAACAAAACAGGAACGCAATGTCTTCTCCTTGTCAGGGACCGTGTACAATGTTTTCATCTACAGTCTGTGGACTGGTTACAAAAACACAAAGTAGCATACCATGATGTGTCACAATACAAGTATGTTGCGCTTATTTAAGATACAACCACAGGTGATTAGGTTAGCTTGACATTGCAGGAAATATTTCCTGACTGACTCAAATTTGTGTTAAGAAAATTCACCCTGGATGCTATTTGTACATCAAACATTAACTACTTTATATATACACTAGTATAGTATATATACAGTACATACCTATATAAATATTCATATATAAAAAATTTTTTTTTGCTTGTTACAAAGTTAGTTGTTGTTGGCTTCCTCCCTCCATATATCTGAAGGACCATACAGGTAATCCATTAGGGAAGGTTGAATAAATGATATGCAGCACACACAATTCTACAGTTGAAGTTCTCTGCATGGCTACTGTCGGTCCCATAGAAGTTTTGCAAAGTATAGTTGTCAGAGCTAGGCAAATATGATGAACACTTTGGTATATTTAGTTTGGGGAAAATCTTAACCACTTCCTGGGAAACCCTTGCTCACATAAAACATGACTGCTCTCTCCTTACGACGCAATGCTGTGCATACTGACAAAAACAAGCATCAACTGTGAAATAAATCCTTTTTTTTTTTGTTCAGTTTTGTCCTGAAAACTTCATGCATATATTTCAGTCCGTAAAGAACCTTGTGTACTTTTTTTTACATATTTATGAAACCGAGGTTCCCAAATTAACCAGCGACTCCCCTTTAGAAGGCAACATTCCAAGGCTATATGGGTTGTTTGGGGGCGGAAGGAGCAGGGATCAGTATAAATCTTAAGAAAACACAGCCCGATAGAATTTTGTTGTTGTACACAAGGAAGAGGAAGAAAAAGGCCGTGCTAACTAAAATTCCATTTCGTCTGCCAGAGTTAGATTTGTGTTTGATTTATCAGAACAAACCGGCCAAAGGTTTCAGGTCCCCTGTTTTTGTGTATGTGCGTGTAATTTTACGGCGGCATTGTAAAATGGAGTGTTGATCCAGTTATTTTACACAGTTTTTTTATTTGACAGGGTTTATTGTGCGTGATGTTGTAGCTCATTCCTCCGCTCTCACAATGCCCAGCCATGTGTAATTACGACTTGTCTGAGCTGTGAGATGGAGCAATAGGTGAAAGAAAATCCACAGGCGCACTTGATTTATGAAGCCCCGTACTGTATCAAAGTCCTAATCTTCCGCTTACCTTAGCTCCGGGGCAAACTTACTGTAGAACATGCTTATGATTAGTGCTGGGCTTAAGCTGCACTCGCTCCTGTCTGTAGGACTCAGAGGCCAGCGTGCTGTACAATGGAGCTTTGGAGCCTGTCCAGCTGCGTCCAATTCTTTATCCCCAAGGTTCAAATACCATTTTTTTTCATTTTTTTACCTGGCAAGATCTCCAAATAGAAAAAGAAAAATGCAACATTTTTCTTCCCAAATTCACACTCATTTGCTGCATGTTTTAAAGAGAAACCTTGTGGGAAATGGTTGATATTGTTGTGAGGGGCTCAAATCTTTGCTTTGAATTTCATCTGTTTAATATTCAAAACACAGCCTACTCATGTATGACTGCGTTATATCCGACCTTAGATTAGGGCCGTGGAACTCATGCTAAGATTCCTTCAAGTGAATACTGTAATTGGATATTTTTTGTAAGCTACTTGTAAAGGAATGTTGGTTTTGGTTCATATAATTAGCAGGACTTTTAATTAGTAGGGCCTGATATATCTGACCTGATGTTAAAAATACTACAAATACCCAATAGCTCATATCAGTAAACGTTTAGATTGAAGGGGAAGTGTTCTAACCCCACTGCATTTTCCCCAACTGCAACGAGTGTTCCAACTGCAGTGACAGTGTCTACACAAACTATCTGTGCTGAATTTAAAACAATGCTCTCATGATTCTGAGAGGGAATGTGTGTGGTATTCATGCTGTGCTCCTTGTTGGAATCCATTATCCTCCTTGATAGATAGATTGAGTTGGTTCCATTTTATAACACACATATATGCTGAGGTTTTACTCCCACCCTCTCATATATAGGTGACTTTTTTTCTGTCCCCAATCTTGGTCTATGATGCTATCCTTTTCCAAAAACTGATTGCCTGTTCATACTTTCCCACTGCAAGGCCCACCTTTACATTGTTTAAACCGAATAATAGCAATACATTTTATTTTATGTTATATCATCTACAATAATAACACCTACAAGGTCAAACAGAAAGAGGTATGAAGAAACTGCAATATACCATCCTTCCCAACTCAACGTAATTGAAGATACTGAAGATCTTGTGGTATTTTTACTCGAGTTTATTTCGTTTTAAATATTTAAAGGTAGCAAGCAAAAGTCTGCGTATGAACTTTGTTTTACAAGCCTTTTTTTAAACCTCTGGTAAGGCTGATGTTCACAATTCGAAGACTGGTGATGTCAGTGGTGAACGCCGGCAATCTCTGTCACTTGGGACAAGATCAAAGGGGAGACGGGGATACGTTTTATTAAACACATCTTAATTAAGCGAAATCAAAGCGGTATCCAGAAACGTTTCTTTTTTTCTTCTAAATATGGCTTCATGATCTAGCCGTTAGATCCGCGGAAACCGCAGCAGTCTGCTGGAGACGGATTTGTGTGTTTTACTGTTTATCCTCACATTACCTTCCCACATTACAGCCAGTGAAGTGCATCATTCCAATATGGTGTCATCTGCTCCCTGCCACAGCCCAGGTGCTGTGGAGCGCACACATGACAAGATGTCTTGACATCGAGGTCATGCATTGAAATAAACAGGCCCGGCACAGATTTCCACAAGGATACACACCAGGATAAAGCCAATACGTTTTAGCATTTAACTTAATGCAAACCGTATGTTTATATGTACGATACACATGTGTATGCAAGCTACTAAACATTTATACATGTGATTCAATGCAAAAATGTATTGACTTTATCCCATAAGTACGTGGTAGCTACAACACTTTCTGAGGCACACAAATACATTGCCTTACAGCATGTATAGTGCCTTATTGTGATGCAGCTGCAATGCATTATAAATCTTTCTATAAGTAGTCATATCAACTCAGAGATCATTATAACAGCCTTTATAGTGTAATATATAGTATGCCATCACTATGATAGATTATAAGACCAAAGAGTATACTGTATTATAGCCCTGCTTGCTTGAAAACAGTAAGTGATATAATGCATTATAAAGATCAACTCCAGTGCAAACTTAACTTTTGAATGTTCAGAGTTTGTTTATGATGTTTGTTTATGATGTGCAGCTCTCAACTCTGTATTGTGTGTTTGTGTCTCTTGTCTCTTATGTTCTCACTTTACTTAAAGCCTAAAAATACGAATAATAAGATAGTGTTTTATAATTAGCTTATGATATGCTATGTCAGCCTATGCGGTTTCATAAATATGGCAAATACACACCCTATTGTGACATAGATCTATTTATGAGGACCTATTGTGGCCTCATAAGTAGATGTATGTTTCATGCATTATATCACATCTATCATACTAGTTGCAAGCAAGTAGGGTTATAATATGTTATACCCTTTGGTTTTATAATATATCATAGAGACTTATTGACTTATTTTACATTATAAATGCGGCAGTGTGGTGTAATGGTTAGGGAACTGGGTTTGTAACGTTAAGGTTGCAGGTTCAATCCCCAGGTGGGACACTGCCGTTGTACCCTTGAGCAAGGTATTAACTGAATTGCTTCAGTTAATATCCAGCTGTATAAATGGATTGTAAAGAAATGTAAACTGTAAGTCGCTCTGGATAAAAGCGTCTGCTAAATGCCTGTAATGTCATGTCATGTCATGTCATGTAATAAAGGCTGTTATAATTACCTATGAGTTATGACAGAGTTATGACTGTTTATAGCAACATGTATAATGCACTACAAGTGCATCATAAGGCATGAAGTTGTAAGGCAGTATGTGTGTGCCTCATATAAAGTGTTACCCAACACTTCTTAAGAAAATAGTTTAGGCTGTTTGAGAGAACATTTGAACCTCAGCAACCCATCCCATTCACCTGCTCGGTGAAAACATTTGTCTGAAATGTCACGTACAGTATGCATCATGCTGAAGTGCTCTACATATTTACACTTCACCTAGTTGCGCTCACTTGTGCATCTATGCAGTGACGGTAATGTACTTGTGCAAACATTCTCCACTCCCTCACTCCAGTCTGCCACAAAACTACTACTAGATCCTCTCCATTCCACTCCCTGGATACGGATATTGTTTGGTGTCTGAACATATAACTGTCTCTTGGGTAATATGGTGTAGACATAACACACACTCCTCCCAGTTATCCAGCATTCCTTGTAAAAGGAGGACTCTCTGGACTACCATTACATGTCGGAGACAGCTTGCTCGGCAGTTCCTGCAGTGTATTTTGGAGCCACTTATGTGTTTAGACACAAAACAACATTGGTAATCCGATGAGTGGAGAGTGGGACGGCTCGCTGTTCTGTGGTGTCTCTCAGCCAGTCTTTACAGAGCCTTCTGCCTCCAGACTCCTTCCACTTTAATGGACGCATGCATAAATCAGATCAGCTCATGGAAACTGATGCTATAAAGTCCCGCTCACACTATGCAATTAAAAAGACAGAGATGCCACTTCTGTCATTTTAAGCATGAGAGCGACCAGAAACTACAGAGAGTCTGGGGCAGATGCATCACAGGGCCAAAAGATGGCTTGGAGAGAGGGTCCGTGTGACACAGTAGGAAAAGGCTATGCTTTGAGCGGGTTGGACATGATGGATGTTAACATATGATGCCGTTACGATGACCTTATGGCATGGCTCCAGTTGTCACAACTCTTGACAAATGTTTTGTAGTGCTATACAAATGGGCAATGGGCTACTTTCACTGGGCTGCTTTTTCTTCACATTTGCCTTCACATTAGTCTATTCAAGTTTTGTGCAGGTGTTGCCCAAATTGGACACTAATTACGGCTGTCATTTCAGAAAGGTGACTCATGTGTCAAGCAATGTACTCAAGCTACTCCAATGTGGTAAATTTGACTTTGGAGAGTTTGAGCCGATATATTTTCTCCACCACCGTTGCAACATGTAGAGACGTTAAATGCCATGTTCTTTTTTTTAACTCTTGCGCTCGGCTTACCAATAATTTACACGTGAAGGCTATTTATGTCGTTGCATTCTATACCTGTTTTATAAATAGAATGAGCAGAAGAACAAGGGCCTTCAGAGTTGCCAAAACCAGTCACAAAGTCATATTTGATATGTTAATATTGAGGAGATAATTCATCAGTTAGGCGTTCCATTTGTGTATGAAATTAGCAGGGCTAATGAGCTACAGTGCGCCCTCTCTTTGCCGGTGGCCTCTGCCCGAATCCGCCAGTGCACTTTTAAGCCACCGTTGCAGCTGAGGCATTTGTATATTTTCTGGTCACTACACATTCAAGAGCGATTGTAAATGATCATCACTTTACTGCCGACCAGCAGCGTGGGCCTGATGCATTTTCATGTGCTAATTGTTGATGCAGCGTCTGTATTCCGTTTCTGAATCCAAGATGCAAACGTATGGTCACCAGGCCCTGCCCTTGAAAGTAAGGAGTTGCTTAGTGACTCACTAATGATTCTGGGGTCCAATCAAGCTCATAAGGCCTTGCACAATGTGCTTTGCTGGAACTGCAGGAAAGAAGCGAACTTGTGCCAACAGTTTTTCGCTTAATTTCAGCCTGTTTTGCTTTCCCTCGAACTTGCTGTGCAACCAAGCCAAACCATAAACATGTTTAAGCATGGCTAGTTTGCCACAAATATTTAACATTTTTACATTAATTGGGGAGCTAAATCAGGCTCTCTTGACACTAGCACTGTATATCGATGCACATGGCATCCTGGTGCACATTTCCAATGTTCGTTTTCAAAATGTAAAGAAAAGAGAACATCAGATTTCCTGATCCACCCGCCAAAGTGTAAAAGACACTATTTGTTTTATTGTTGAGTCATGATTATGCCAAATGGCTCAATTCAGTGGTACAGATGAGAATATGTCAGCAGCCATATCTAGCCATAACAGTGAACAGGGGATGAGATGTCTTTCAGTACACCCTCATTTTGTGTAGCTGTGCCTCTGCCATAATGTTCAAGAAAGCTAAAAATAAATGCTACACTATGTTAGGTGAAGCACAATCACTGAGCATTACGGTAGGATATACATTTTTGTACCTCCTGAGAGGGAAAGTTAATTTGGCTGCTGTTTTACAGCCACAGACTTGGATAAAAGGCAGAATCAAAAGTGTAACACTTCTGATTTAGCAACGCATGAGTGGATCATTCAAATAAAACATTAAATTAAATATAGTTAACATCTGACGCGATTACTACTCATAGCTGTACCCCTTACACTGCTCGTACAATACCCCTGGCGCTGTTGCAGATGTCTCGTGGATGTGTTGTCAATGTAAATAGAAGGAAACAGGTGTGCAACTTGGGAGCTTTTACCCATCGTCTAAAGACAAATGTGTTTTTGAATTGCAATGCTAAAACTGGCGTAGGATCCAGATGTTAAATAAAAATTAGTGTCTGCGCAGTATGCCTCAGAGAGCTACAAATTTGACATCGGTGAATCAACGCTAGACAAGTCTACCTGGATTTTTTTTTGTCCAACTGTTTTCCCGCTTCTCTCCAAAACTGGTTGTGAAATGTCTCTCAAGTGACAGCAGAAAGAATGCTTCTGTTCATTGTCCAATGTAAAGGTTTGAAACATTAAAAAAACATGTACTGGAATTATTTCACATTCACTCACTCAATAAATCAGAACCCCTTTGAAAATTATCTTTGGAGAATGTCATGTTTTATGTCACTTTCTATCAGGTATGGGGCAAGCTAATGAGTTGATCTTAGAACGTGCTGGTTGTAAAATGACAGATTGACATTTTGTTTAACAATTTATAGCTTTGTGAATTTATGACGGACCGATTTGTCTTAAAGCAGATGTAAGTCATCCTTGCACTACGCATCCACAATGTACAGGAGAAAAGCCTTTAGGTTGTCGAAGGGATGTGTGTGTGTGTGTGTGTGTGTGTGTGAGAGAGTGTGTGTGTGTCTGTGGGGGGTTCCTGGGTTTCCAGTAAAATTCATCATAGGATCTGTTGACTCCACTGTTTTTAGTCCCAATGAATCCACATATAGGAAACTGATATCTACTATAATTTAAACAAAGCCAATTTGTCACAAGTGCCATAGAGCCATGTATCCTATTTCTACCATTGTTCCATACCGTGAGGAGACACTTTCTTCACAGGAGGAATGGGAAATCAGCTTAACAAGGTATCGCTGTTACGTAAGCCAGAATGAGAGGCTTGCTTTGTTCTGGCCTCTGGTCAGATGTAATTATGCAAAGGTCATGTGATGGTCCTGACAACTCCCCTTGCCAAGCTCATGACCACAATGAGAAGGGCAGAGGATGGGAGAGTTATTTACCTTACCTGCCCCATTTAAGGGGCAAAGCTACAATCTATATAGCAGGGCACAATGTTTGCGATATTGTAGTTATATTAGTATTGCATATGATGTTTGTGTAGCTAATGCATGTCTTTTGTATTTAATGAAAATAGTCTACTGCATCATTGAGTTCTAACAAAGGGTATGAAGTCATGGGGTAATTGTTGCAACACCTAGAACAGGTCTCTTCAATTACCTTTTAATGGGGGCCAGATTTTCAAAGCAAACATAGTGCAGGTGGCCAAACTTTTCATTCGGTAGACATACTGTTGAGTGGAGACATTTTATTTCACTGTTTTATTTAGTCTAAAAGTCTGCTCTATTCATTTTAAATGCGTGAGAAATGCGAGTTAGCGGGCTGGTCAAAGGCACTGCTCATGCCCTTACACAAAGAACGGTGGCTCACTGTGTGCCAAGACGTGCTTGTGCTTAGAGACGATACTGTTTGCCTTTCATCAAGAAAACATGACATGCTAACCGGACAGGCCTTGCAAGTCTCATAAGTCGTAGTGCAGTGTTTCCCAAACTGTTGGCCGGGACGAGGGAGGGGTTGAGGTTGATTGTGAGATACACATGGCAAAGACATTGTAACTGAGGAATGTAAATGTTTTTGAGATGCCATGTTTCCTCCAGACTGAATAGTCGTCTCTGTGTATTGTTGTATGTACCGTTGACTGTTGTATTGTCTGTAACTATTGTGTAGGCCTACTGCTGCTACCTTGGCCAGGTCTCTCTTGAAAAAGAGATTTAATCTCAATGAGACTTCCTGGTTAAATAAAGGTTTAAATAAGACTAAGACTTCTGTTATGCCCAAGTTACAGTGGACATACAGTTATTCTGACTTATGATGACATATACATATTTCCATTTATGTATACTGTATATGACGATATGACAGGCTCCATTTTATTAAGGCGTGGGTCAGCTTGGGAACCACTGTTGCAGTGTTTCTGTAGAGTTTATAACATCAGTGTCCGACTTTGCGCGGGTTGATCTCACAGAGCACGGCACTTGGGCTGCACTTTATTTGACTTAAATGGAGAGGAAGGAATCAGTAGCACTAGTGGAATGGATTCCAACAGTCATTTCACTCTCCGTCGCCTCATTGGCCTTTGGCTAGAATGTGGTCTTTTATCCTAAAGCGGATCACATCTCTTTCATTTGACATGGCCACGTTGACCTTTCCAGCCCCTGTCCGGCTCTGTCGTACCATACAGAGACAGAGGAGATGCTGGGCACAAAGGCCCTAGATGAATAGAGCAGAAGTAGTTTTAAGTTTTAACATTTTAATCTCGAGGCCCCCTAAAATGCCCACCTCGCGAATGAGGGCCTCGATAAAATGGTGAACTTTGATACCTTTAACCTGACACCCTCTACAGACTGCAAAGCAGTGGCTGCTTAACACACTAATACACGGAAGCGCATCTAAATTATGTCATTATATCATGGACCAATGTATAACATGTTGCTGTTTAGTACAAAGCAAATATTTGTAATGGTCACAATATTTCCCAGGATGTGTAAATGAGAGAAAAGAGACAAGGTTTATTTTTTGCAGAAAATATGAAATATTTATGAAATATACTGTATATAATAATATTTTTGCAATCCACATTTGTAAAGCACATCAGATTCATGTGTCTAATCAAGGTATCAAGGTATCTCTTCTTATTGTGAGGATTAAAATGGTGCACATTTGACCTCGACTGTTCATTGTGTACCCCATTCTGCAGATATGCTATATATGTGAAGCATTTTAAAATAAAGCCTTTCAAAGCTACCGGGGACATAACCCCTGACCCCACGTTACCGTGGGGACTATTTAGAGTCGGATTGTTTATACAAACCAAAATATTTATCTCCGTAAACACTCCCACACAAGATGTGATATTGACTCATAATTTGATTAATCTGTCATTGTTTGTCACAAACCACAGCCGGCATACGCATATTAACCGTATATGCGATACAAATATGCCAGTGAATCTTGCGAGAGCATGCAAAAGCTACGGAAGAAATCAATATTACAGTAAAGTGAGCTGTTAACAAAGTTGTCCCTTAGCCTGGCTTGGGAAACAGCTCCTGTTGTCTAATAAGACCTTGCACATCTCAAATCAATGAAAACGTTCCCATTTGTTGTTGGATCAATGAGCCTTTTCGAAGGTTTTTGATATATGATATGAGCCGTGGAAAAAAGCTCCTGTTTTCATTTGTTTTAGGTAGCTCCATTTTGACATCGCTAGACACGAGCAGCCATCTTGATGAAATTAATTTCATCGTTACTTTAAATCTGCATAATGACTTGGGAACACAGAACTAAACAAAACATTGTATAGTGATGTGCTATGACACTATCCAGATTGAACAATATGTTGTAAAATTAAGAAGTGCACTCATATTAATTATTATAATAAATTAAATGACTATGAGACAGGTATTGACATGGCACACCTTGATCATGATCTGCATCGTTGTACTCTAAGACTCTTTGAAGGCTCCCTGTTTTGAGAAACTGCCTCCTTTCTGTACACATCTTCCTATGCCTTTTAAGGCTTCCAAAATCTGGATCGACAAGGTCGTGCAGTCATTGCAGTATTTCACAGCCACGTCAATGCAATTTATTAAAATAAATCAGTTAGATACATTTTAAACAGGTGAACAAGCAGTACAGGGAAGACAGCGATTCTCTGTCAGACAAGTGTTTGCAGGACGGCACGCGGAAGGAGTACGTGGGCCCGGCGAAACGGCAAACAGTTATGAATAAGTGCGCGGTTTGGTGAACTTTGCGCAGGCACAGCCGTCCGCGCACACTGTCCCGCTTGTTTTATTTGTCCCAGATGTTTGCCGAATCGGCGACGCGGAGATAAGGCTGATCAATGGCGCCCTGTTCACCGCGAGAAGGCTCTGAGGAGCGCTGTCTGCGCCTCTCCCGCGGGGGTGCCATGCTGCAGTGGCCTCGCTCTGTCTCTGAGCACACTGGGCTCTCTCTCCACGGAGAGTCCACCGGGAAACCGAGACGCTTCCAATCAAGGGATTGCTCGAAAAATCATTTGCTCAGAAAAATGTATTTGAGAGAGAGAAAAAAAAAGCCCACTTCCCATGTCTGAGCACTGTCACGGAGAGAGAGGGAGAGAGAGAGAGAGAGAGAGAGGGTGCAGCATAACATGTTCTGAATGTCATAAAAGTTGTCAGCTGATTAATTTGACCCTGATTCTCCTCTTAATCCGTGGTATCTACACGGGCGTCTCTCCAGCCGTATTGATGTGCGCCCCTGCTGAGCTTCTGTACTCCCAGGTATGACTAACTGCTATCTTGTTCCCGCGAACCCTCTGTCATTTATCTTCTGCTGCTATGCCGGCTGGCTGGCTGCACAGCACGACAGCGCGCAGTGACAATAATTTGCACTGATCGGCCCCCTCTGCCTGCCCCGCTGTTACAAATGGCAATCGATTATCATGCAGTAGTGCTATTGACTGTCCATGCTTCATGTATGCTGCGTTTTCTCCCACTCTTCTCCTCTCTTTTTCCGTGCCAGTAATTGAACAGCATCCTGCGGATGCATCTGGAGTATTAACAGAACGCTGTTTTTGTTTTGTTTTGTTTTGTCTTTCTTTTAAATATCCCCACCTCTTTTATTCGTCATCTTTAATTTTGGATTTTTAAAAATAATTTATCACTGTCGCTTCGACAGGCGAAATCTGTGGCAACGGTGACGTCAGACGGACTTATGTCATGGTTTCTATTACAATGGCGCAAACGGTAATGATTCACCTAAAGCTGTCGATTTGTTTTGGCAGCCATTCTTGCGCTTTCTTTTTATCCTCTCGTCGAGAATTTGTGGCCGAGCATGAGGACTCACCGTCCCGAAATGACGAGTAAACGTAGACGATCTTAACCCCGCTCTGTTGTTGGCCTCGTGGATACAGAATGTACTCAATAATGATGACTGGGAGACATGTCATTTAATCAAACTTATTGATTTGTTAAATTCTGGTTTTGTTCCAGGGTGGTGGGGAGAGCATTTTAAAAAAAGGTGGGGGGAGGGGGATGGGGAGGTGATTCCCCTTCAGAGCCGAACTGCCATCGCTCTGTAAACTCCAGCCAATTTCAGTGCACCTGCTGGAACAAAAATTGTTTTGCCAATCAATATCTTGAAGCAATTGGGTCTCAAATTAAAGAAAGGCTGCCTGTTCAATCAATAACGGCTTTATAAATAAATTATGCTGTTGCGCATGGAAAAGGAATTTAAGGTCTTACTACAGGTAAATGCCATAAAGCTTTCTAATCCCTGTTGCCTACCTCAATATTTTCTCTGGCAAAAGTTTTCACTGCTTGTCTATCAGCGCTCTAAGAAGCCTGTTTAAAAAAGATCAGTGTTTGCTTTTCCTTTCCGTTCAGTTTTATGTTCTTAAACATGTTTGTTTCTGCCAGTGCTTCTTTTTTATCGTATATGCTGTGTTGTTCAAATGCTCTGAGCATAGGAAAAGCACTTCACAAATAATAATAATAATAATAATAAAGGCCTCTCTCTGGCCTCACATATTGGTAACATGAATTTGTAAATCGTTTTTGCTTTATTCAATGTGATAAAGCACTACATCACTGACTAGTGAATTACATTATTATTATTATTATTATTATTATTATTATACATTATTAATTACATTGTTATTATCATTATCAGTATAACTAAGCCAGTGTTTCCCAATCCATTCCTACAGGGCACACTGCCCTGCATGTTTTCATTCCAACCACCGCTCCCAACCTATCATCTGCATCGGTCGTCTGTTAATGATCACTTGGGCATGATTAAGTGGTGGTTGGAATGAAAACATGCAGGGCAGTGTGCCCTGTAGGAATGGATTGGGAAACACTGAACTAAGCTACCACACTGTACTGTAAGCACTGTATGTATTGGTTTTCTTCAAGACCTGTGGCATGGCATCTTTCGACAAGCATATAAGATCAAAACAAATGTAACACTGTGCTAGAAACGTGTACTGTTACAGTTCCGAAAATGAATATATTACAATTGAATACTCTCTTGACTTTAATGTCATCAAATTGTTAAAAGTCATTTTCATTGTTAAAATTCATAACAAAACGCTGCAGGGTGCCTCATCCTGTTAAGGCACTGTTCAAGTGTATGGATGGGCCCCGCGGTCTGGTATCGAATCCGGACCATGCCAGCGGTGACTGTGACCAGTAGCCCTTAATAATTGGTGGTAGTGTTGCCCAAAGAGGGAGGGATTCAGCTGGCAGGGATGACCGTGTCATGCCGCACACCAGCGACCCCGCTGGTCAATCGGGTGACCCGCAGTCTGCCGGTATAAAGCTGCACATGAAGTGTCTTCCTCCGACTCGGTCTGTGCGAGCTTAACTCATAGACTGAAGTGGGCGTTGACATCATCGTGTTTCAGAGGAGAGCATGTGTCTACACTCTCCCGGGTTGATAGCAGGGGTTGCCGGGTTGATAGCAGGGGTTGCAGCGAGCACAGTTTAAAATACGACGGGGTATGACAAATTTGGGAAAAAAGCTTATGAGAAAAAAAGTCTCACCATCTAATTTGCATGGAGGCGTCTCATTGCATTTGGAGAGGTCGGGCTTCACTCACAAAGCCATGGTCTCCTTTTTATAACCACAGATAGCAGAAGTTCTACTGATCCTGGACCTCATACTGACTGACTGAAAGTTTTCTGAAGCCTGTTGAAGTTTCCCACAAACTATGTTTTATATTTTCTGACTGGATGTCATAGCAAAGGTGTGCAATTTTAGTCTTATTTTAGGGCTACCTCATTAACCGAATCTATTCCAGAAGCTGTTCATTATGGTTGATTTACCGCTGTGGCTTCCCCCCTCATGATGAGGTAAAGGGTTATTACCATGTGCCAGGACTCCCAATGCCACAACGACCCACACACACGGAAAGTCCCACAGTTCACTGCAATCAAATTGAGATTTTCAAATGACTTGAAGACCAGGGCCGGTATGTTTAACCTCTTCAACCGGAGTGACGCCCTGTGGCATCCTAAATTGCTAGTCATATTTCTGGTTCAATATCGCAGGCATTTTAAAAGCGAGCACTTTTTAATTATTTTTACCCGTGAGAGGAGGGACTGAACTTTGATTGACATGCATCTGGGACTAATCAGGTGTGATCTCGGTATGTCAGCAAAGACCGCCCCAAATTCCTCTCGTCACTCACGCAGGTAGGGGTTATTCAGGGCCACGGCGGAACAGATAAGTTAGTGGTGTCATTTATATCCTATTCGATGTGGCTCCAAAGAAATGTTTGACAAAAAGATGGATGCTAAAAAAGCGTAAGATTCAATTTTTTCTTCTAGTGACGACGGTGACGGATCTGGAAAGGAGATGAATAATGATATTTCTTTGGCATGGATCCGGCTGAAGAGAATGCCAGTTGAGTTTATTTATTTATTGTTCTGGCCTACATTATTCTATGCGATTGCTAAACAGTTTCAGTATTTGCTTTTCTCTTCCCGTGAAAATACGCTGGTATAATAAAATGTGACAGTACATATTATGGAATTCGTGTCTCACTGCTCCAAACTTCCTTGTGTATACAACAGTTTCTTGCTACAATTACTGGTATTGAATAATATGAATGAAAGACCCAATTTATGCAGTAGTCGCCAATGGTGGAATAAATAAAACATTGCACGGGACGGTGTTAGCGGTCAGGTAGCTGCTCCAAACTTCCTTGTGTAAACAACAGTTTCTTGCTACAATTACTGGTATTGAATAATATGAATGAAAGACCCAATTTATGCAGAAGTCTGCCAATGGTGGCATACATAAAACATTGCAAGGTGCGGTGTTAGCTCACAGGTAGGAGGGACAGGTAGACGATAAAACAACAACTGTATAGTTCTTGGTTGTTATTTATATAGAATTGTGTTTGTTTGAGTTGTGCTTTCAGATTAAAAATGTCAAAATGTTTGGTCCTTGGTGTTCTTTCTGGTGAAAAGAACTTGGCGCCTGGTACTTGTCATGGTTTACTTCATATTACAAAGCAGTGGTAACTCTGACACAATATTTGGTACGGATAATACACACACCCTAACCTTTCATTGCGTTGTGTTTTCATAGGGATGAAACATCAATTTTTGGAAATACCTTTACAAAACAAATTATTTTCATAAAGCGGCTATAATTTTTTTGTACATATAAGTACAGTTCTTTGAACTGCTATATGTGATCATGTACCATCTAGGAGCAGAATCTGTTGGCGGATTGGGCTAGCCAAGAGACGTCTGATACATCTGTGAGTCAACACTTGGAGCTTTGTGTTAATATCACCATGAGAAAACTGTAAAAAAACAATAGTGAAAATGGCAAAAAAATCCCTTAGGGTTCTAAGGGTTAACATCTGTGATCTCAGCAAAGGCCCCTGTTCCTCCCCCCTCTGTTATTATTTCAGACCGATTGACTCACCCACTGAATGCAACCCTGGCGTATGTGCCAGTCACGTTAAACGCCACTCGCTTCTCGCCCCAAACTCCTCGTCTCTCCCGCTTCCTCTGCTTCCAGCTGCTCAGGTTACCCGTTTCAAAGTATTCCAAACATCACAGTTTCGGAGATTGGTGATTTGAATTCCCCCCCATTGCAGACAATCCCCTCATATTCGCTTTCTGAACACCTTTGAAGTGGTGGCAGTTCAAAGGGCCTCGGTAGACTTGGTGAAACCCGGCCCATCGTTTTCCACTCAGTCTCTGTAATTGGTCCTGTCTGATGCTGGGTTTGAACTGAGGAAGTTGGGCTTTAATGGCAAAAACTAGAAGCAGGTTTAATAGTGGAGAAATAAGAAAATAATGTCGGTGGACATACAGTAAGAAGCATCAAACAGACACACGTCTGATCGGTTCAGGGAAGGTGTCCCTGTTACGAATCTGATTGCACTAGAGCGAAGGCACAAACTGTAGCGGGTAAACTGGATTGAATGAGACTTGATTTGTGTTGATGTGCAACTGTTTTGTTTTACATAAATTCCCATTAGCTGCTTCTCTCACTAAAAATGACTTGCTGCTCAAGTACAAATTAAATGGCTCTCTGGGTTTTTTTTTCATTCTGGAATAATTTTGCTCCAAATAAATAGTATGATTCAGTGTTGGAGGGAGGGCAAAAAAAAAAAAAAAACCCAGAGGTTTTTTTTTCACTGCTAGTGAAAGTGTATAACTTGGTTCCCCAACACCAAGCTCTAAATCACACCTTCCATCTTGCACTGTGGATTGACACATCTTTCCCACTTTGTGAATTTTAACATATGCCGCAGTCGTCACAATCTCTCATAAGCGCTAGCGTTCCCTTGATTTAAAAAATAAATGCAGCGTATTACAGGTATTTCCTGGTGATAACACAAAACATCTTTCTGAAATTCAAGTGATAAATGAGCCGTGGTCTCGCATACCAACCAGTTTTACCCGGAGACACAGTGGCCTCTCAGAGAGATTGGCCTGAATTCAATCAACATTGGTCCTTAACTTTGATGATTGCTAAACTCACCGTGCTGTGTTGTTCAAGAGAAAAACTAATATTTGCATTTAATTGTGATTCAAAGTTAAGGACAAATGTTGACTGAATCTAGGCCTCTGCGTGGAGGTTCAGCATAGACACTTAAGAACAAATTTGCAGCAAAGACACTTAAGAACACATTTTAGGCACAATGATAGTGAAAATAGCAATGGCAAAATTCAAGATGTGCTTGTGAAGGTATAGTATCTAGGAAGCTGTTTTTTTTTATAGAACAATGAATTTTAAGCTTCATAAATACTAGCGTCCAGTATGCCATTGTATTAGATTGTAGATTGCGTTTGTGTGGGTTTTCTGACAAAAACGTCCAGGTTGTGCAGAAATCATATCCCTGGAAAGGTGGGAATTAAATGTGGTCTCAGTTCCTGCATGCCATCAAGAATGGTAATGATGTCCAAGCCTCCCTTGTCCATCTTCTATTCACAGTACGCAAGGCCCACAAAAGAATGCCTTTCACAGTATAGTATTTCCTAATGTAACTATGTACAGTTCATGTACTATGCAGCTACATGTATTATATTTAGAGGGTTCTAAGAAGAGGACTTGTTTTTGGCCTATTGGCCTTCGTCTCTGAATATCATCAAATACATTCCGTTAATGCAGCATTTTCCATCCTAGACATTATTCAAGTAATGCTTTATTTATAGAATTTGGAAATTGTGCGCGACGCTATTAAAAATATGCACACACTTCCCAGGTCCCCGAGTGACTCGGTCGGTAAAGGAGCTCACCACAAGCAGAGTCTGGGCAGCCCTTCAAGCCTACCCTAGACACCGCAGGCTTGAGCCTGGCCCATTATGACTGGGAGTCTGCAACAGCGGGACACGACACAACTTTCTTCAGTATGGCTATTATGCCAGTATCGTAACATCTCATGTTGCTGTGGAGCATCTTGACCGCAGCGCCGACTAAAGTAATTAACTGCATGGCCTCTGAGGGGTTTCTACTCCCCTTCTTTACCAACATGGCAACCCCTTGGGATACTCCTACAGTACCACCCAGAAGCCTACCTTCACATCAGAGGGAAGCTCTTTAATGTGCTCTCCTCGAAAAGGTTTTACTGCTTGGAAGAATGCTAGTTTGTGTTGATGACCTCAGTGTTAACCTAGGTCCCCTAAAAAAACACTACATGGAGGGAGGGGACAGTAGTAATTCACAGTATGTGCTCGGCAGACGCCAAAGATCCGAAGATCTACCACAAAACAAATTAATAATGTAACTGTGGGAGTAAAACAAGCTCTCGTTTATTCACTCTCTTCAAACCTATGGTACTGTCGTACCGACCGTACATCACTGCTTGAGTGAATGTGTATCTTTGTGTGAACTTTGTAGCCCGTACTACCATGTGTCGGTTCAACCATTTTCTCCTTTCTGTCAACAGCCAAAATGTGTGTCATTGCCGCATAATCTTTTGTAATAGATGCTAATGCAGAAACACCTGTCACACAGGCACGGCACATCCTGTAATATTGGTGTAAGCAGATTACACACTTTAATACCAGGTATTTAAAAAATAACCATTTATTTAAGTGCTTATGTAATGTTTCGTGCAACTCCTGAAAAATGATACAATTTATTTATATATTTCGGGGGTTTTTTCTCCCACTCTACCCTTTAGGGGATCCTGTATATTAAAGCTATCCAAGGAAAGAAATAAAAGCACATACTTTCTGTTTTTCGTTTTTCATATAAATTGAACACATTAAAAATTAAATTTTCTATGACCATTTTGCACATTTTGCATCGCCATGGTAATGTATAGTTCCAGATAAGGAGGCCAGTTCCCAATGCTGAAGCAACATGGAGGCTTAGCTCTGTTATCTGTGCATAATTACTTGAATTTTCTTTTAATCAAACAATTTGCCACGCCACATTTTACAACCTTACCCCACCCCCACTATTGCTCCAGTGTCTCCCCCCACCCCCTCCCTTTGGTAACAGCCTGAGCCGTGAATGAGTGAAGCTCCACCTGACAGCCCGCAGGGAGATCTGCTATCCTGGAACTTCTAAGGAGCTCATTAAGCAAAGGTGTGATCTGCACATCTTCTTAGGTGACGCTACCGGCTTCCGCACCTTGATTGCTGCAGCAAGTAAATTATATTCACTGTTAAAGGAGGGAAGAGGGAGAAGACGGCATCAAACACTGAGCCTCCGAGTCCCGTCTCCCTCAAGGCTCACCTCAAATCACAATTGTCAGCCTTGTTAGAGTCCCTGTCTAACTTCAGGTCATCAAGCTAGCGATGAATTTCACCCTTGTGTTGTGTGATGCGATATTACTTTACTGCAAGAAAGAAGAAAAAAAAGAAGGAAAGCCATGCTGATTCTCTAATATTTTTTCTTCTTTCGTCCCTGTTGTAGTTTTTTGATTACACTTCTGGATACAGTCTTTGCGAGCAGCAATTCCCAGGGCAAGAATCAGACGCCAATGAGACATTGACGGATGTCTTCTTTGTTCCAGGGGAGTGCTGTCGTCATAGCGATTCTGACATGCCGTACTCCTGCTACGGCGCTGACATGTGCCGCCTGCTGCTGGCTCGCGCCGCCACCAGGGAGCATGCTGGGATACGCTGCAGTGGTTCACCTATTACAGCTGGTCCATAGCCGTGTCGTCCCCCGGACCCCCCGCGGCACGCACCTTGTGGAACGCCGCGCTCGGAAACGGCGGGGAGGGGAGGTGCCAGGTGCACGCGGCAGATACGTACGAGGCAAACACAAAAGTCTTAATGCCATTCGAAAAGACAGCTGAGCAAAATGTAAAATATCTACCTTCCAGGAGACACAAAAGAGAGATTAGTGCAAATCGCTTCTTTCGCAAACTGTCAGGTAGAGACATAGAGGAAACTTCTCATGCCTCATCTCTGCTAAGCCCTACGGAGTCTTCAAACGCGTTCAGGTGTCTGCAGCTTTTGAATGTATGTATTTCTTGACGTTAATCCCCTATAAGCCTTTTGAGCTAATGTAATCTAATTAATGACTATTCTCTGAGCCAACTGCAATCCAGACACATCGCATGCCGGGTTTCCAGGCACTGTGCCCTCAGAATGATCATTGTAACCAAACAGTGTGGGTTTCAAATAAATAAACAGATTATTCAACACCTCTGTTTGATCAGTTTCTCTGAGAAGTTGCTTTTGTATCCTTCAAGAGCTCTTATATCACATAAAGACCGACAATACCTAAATCAATTAGTGATCTATTCTCAATACCGTAGGCAGACCATACTTGGTCCCACTTTACATGAAATGGCCCTAATACCTGTGTACACAATCTTACATAGTACTTACAACCTTAAGACCTGTTTGCGGTTTAAGTAGTTATACATGTGTACCGTTTATGTTTATGGCTTATCTAAGTACACATGTTACGTTGTGTAAGTACATATTTGAAATAGAAGTGTGTGACTAACTGAGTTGCAATGAGCTGTAACTAACAACACAAGGTACTTCCCACTCAATGTATTGTCTAAAACATCGGCCAATGAGCAATGGAGCGCTGCTGATATTTATGTGGATGGATAACGTTTAACGTCTACCAATAGCAGTCCACCCATAAGATTAATTTAGTACTGTTTGCTCAAAATTGATGACTGTAAATGAGTAGAAAGATTGTTTCAAATGTTTAGATATTTCCCTCCAGGGTTTAACTCGTAAAAAAATGATAGAGGTGTGTATGTTATCAGAAGGCAAGTCGTTTTATTTTTCATTCACAAAAAGCATTTTGGTTTGAATGTCTTACCTGAGGAGTAGCCAGTAGGAAGTGGGACATTGTCCAGAGTACAGCATGGGAGATGAAGTCCAAAGTCTGACATTTTGTGTTGTTTCTGAAATTCAAGTGTTGTTATGAAGTTATGAACCTTATTAAGTGCATCTTCTTTGGGACTTCTTTGGAACTTTTCTTGATGGGAGGTGGTGTCCTGGTGTGGAAATCACCTCCCCTTGTTATGGTGGGTTAAGGGATTGGTGTCAATCGCAGAACCCCAGGGGTATCGATAAGTTAAACTGTAATTATACAGTTTAACCACAAACTCTGAATAAACAGAGACTAGGAACAAACAATAACAAAAGGGGGAAAACCGAAAATATCACCCAACGGGTGACTAGGTGCCACAAAGACACAAAAAGGAATAACTAAATCACCAACACCGAGTGTTTGAATAAAACGATAAACGGCTAGAAGAGCCAAATAACCAGCGAAGAAATAAGACCTGCGAACAGTCCACAGACTGTGTATAACGAAAACACGACTAGCTCAGGAGGAGCAAGTGAGTGTTCCAAAAGCAGGTAACGAACAGATCCTACATTTGCTAAAGAAGAATTTCTAAGTAAGAGAACGTGCTTAGTAGTATCTTTAAAAAGACGCCACAACCTTTACCGGCTAGATCGTAGTGAAGTTTTACGATTTCGCAAAGAACCGGTAAACAGCTGCGGCTTAAATAGTGAGGAGCGGTGATTGATATGCTCCGCCCCTCCTACCAGAAAGGCGCAACACCGCCCTCTGGTGGTGAGTCAGGGGAACAACCATGACAGGACCCCCTTAGGGGACGACTCCTGACGACCCTTCAGACCCACGCCGGTGAAAATCTTGGATCAACGATGGATCCAAGATGTGTCGGGACGGAACCCAACTGCGCTCCTCAGGGCCGTAACCCTCCCAGTCCACTAGGAACTGAGTACCCCTACCTACACGCCGCGACGCCACGATACTACGCACCGTATAAGCGGGGCCACCCCCAATGATACGAGGAGGCGGTGGTGGTACTTCGGGAGGCGCTAAGGTGCTAATGAGTAGTGGTTTGATGCGAGATACGTGGAACGTAGGATGTATCCGCATAGATTGGGGAAGCTGTAATAACACGGTGACAGGGTTAATTTTACGTAGGACCTTAAAAGGCCCAATAAAAACGCGGAGCGAGTTTCGAGACTCTACTCGTAACGGCAGGTCTCGTGTAGACAACCACACTCGTTGACCAACCCTATACGATGGAGCTGCCCGTCGACGACGATTAGCAAACTCCTTTTGGCGATCACCAGCGCGTACTAGAGCCGCCCTAACCCTTCTCCAGGTGACACGACAACGTCGCACAAAGGCCGCAGCGGAAGGCACTCCTGCGTCACCCTCCTGCGCCGAAAATAAAGGAGGCTGAAAACCCGAACTGAGCCTCGAATGGAGAGAGACCTGACGACGCGTTGCGCAGCGTGTTATGAGCGTACTCTGCCCAAGCAAGGTGCCGACTCCATGATGATGGATTGGCGGAAGCAAGACAGCGGAGAGTATTTTCCATTGTTTGATTGGTGCGTTCCGTCTGTCCATTGGTCTGTGGGTGAAACCCTGATGACAGGCTCACAGACGCCCTAACAGCGAACAAAACGCCCGCCAGAATCTGGACGCAAACTGAGGACCCCGATCGGACACTACGTCTTGCGGTAAGCCGTGAAGGCGGAAGACATGGTCCAGCATGAGATGCGCAGTTTCGAGCGCTGACGGCAGTTTGGGAAGTGCAATGAAGTGGGCAGCCTTGGAAAATCTGTCCACTACCACCAAAATGACGGTATGACCGTTCGAGTTAGGTAGACCGTAACGAAATCCAAGGCGATATGGCTCCAGGGACGATGTGGAACCGGAAGTGGCCGCAGTAACCCTGAAGGTGCCAGCTGTGAACCCTTATTGCGGGCACAAATGCTACAGGCCGCAACAAATTCCCGTACGTCTTTCTCCATACCCCGCCACCAGAACCGTCTACTCAAAAAATCGTGCGTATGGTGTACGCCTGGGTGACCAGTGAGCCGGGAGGAGTGGCCCCACTGCAGTACCTGGGGAGCGAGCTCCTGAAGGAACGAAGAGACATCCCCGTGGACCCCCACCAGGATCCGGCTCAAGGCGTTGAGCCTCATGCACCACCCTTTCTATCTCCCATAAGACTGGAGATAAAATCTGTGCGGTGGGAATAATGGGTGTGGGCGGATGATCCATTTCGGATCCATCGTACAAGCGTGACAGAGCGTCAGGTTTAATATTTTAGAACCAGGACGGTAAGTCAACAAAAATTAAACCTAGTAAAAAATAATGCCCAACGAGCTTGCCGTGAATTACGACGTTGAGCACCCTGGATGTACTCTAAATTTTTATGATCAGTCCAGACAGTGAAGGGATGTTCCGCCCCTTCAAGCCAATGACGCCATTCCTCCAGCGCCATTTTAACCGCTAATAACTCCCTATCTCCTACATTGTAATTCCTCTCGGCAGGGAAAGGCTCCGAGAAAAGTAGGCGCACGGATGAACTTTTTGGTCCATGGCCGACCGCTGGGACAGAATAGCCCCTACCCCTAGCTCAGAGGCATCCACCTCTACAATAAAAGGTAATGAAGGATTGGGAGAAATTAAAATAGGTTCAGAACTGAATCTTCTCTTTAGTTCAGCGAAAGCCGCCTCCGCTTTAGGGGACCATTGGAACCGAGAAGAAACAGTTTTTTTTGTAAGCGCCGTGATGGGCGCGACCACTGAACTAAAATTGCGGATAAACCGTCTGTAAAAATTTGCAAACCCCAAAAAACGCTGAACCTGTTTTACAGAGACCGGAGCAGGCCAATCCTTGACCGCAGTCACTTTATTGGGGTCCATTTGGATCCTGCCCTCTGCGACAATAAATCCTAGAAAGGAAACTGAAGGTACGTGAAACACACATTTCTCTGCTTTCACAAATAATTGGGCTTCTAACAAGCATTTTAATACTTGTCGAACGTGTTTCACGTGCTCAGAGAGAGAAGTGGAAAAAATTAAAATGTCGTCAAGATAAACGAACACCGATTTCTCCAACATTTCTCTGAGTACGTCATTAACGAATGCCTGGAAGACAGCCGCGGCGCGCACGTGAGGCGAATGGCATAACCAGGTATTCGTAATGACCATTGTGTGTATTAAACGCTGTTTTCCACTCGTCACCCTGACGGATGCGAACCAGATTATAAGCGTTGCGAAGGTCCAACTTGGAAAAAATGGACGCTCCTTGGAGACGTTCAAAAGCGGAGTTCATAAGTGGAAGGGGATAACGATTCTTTATAGTAATATTATTTAATCCTCTGTAATCGATACACGGTCGTAATCCCCCATCCTTTTTTCCAACAAAAAAGAACCCTGCCCCAGCCGGAGGCGTGGATGGCCTGATAAAACCATTAGTAAGAGATTCGAAATGTATCTCTTCATGGCCGCACTCTCAGGTATAGATAGTGAATATAGGGATCACGTGGGGGAACTGTGCCTGGGTGAAGTTCAATAGCGCAATCATAAGGCCGGTGTGGAGGCAGTTTAGTTGCCCTTTGCTTACTAAACACCTCGCTAAGATCGGAATAAGTTTTAGGAATGCCGGAAGGTAGCAAGTAACACTCCGTACTCATGAGTTCCATTCCCTCCTTTTCCCTTGGAAACTCGTGCTCAATGGGGGCAGTTCGGAATTTTTTATGGGAATCGGAACTGGAGTAGCTAACCGATCTTTTCGGAACTCGTGACACTTTGGGCTCATCGTCCGTAGACGGCATGTCTGCCTCTAAAGAATCAAAGGGTAAGGATTCCAGGTCACTAATCTCCTCGGCCGTGGACTCCTCCAGTGGGACTTCCCAAGCACACTGAGGATCCCATTCGAGTTCGTTCTCCGTCTCATTGGAGTGTACGGATGAGGGAGCATGATTAGGCGAACAGTAAATAGATTCGTCGGTCTCCGAATCGGTCTCGTGACTTTTAGCCTCACCGAACCCGGAAGACGACGGAATAAAAGGTAAACATTCAAGAGAACATTGATCCCCCCATTGAATAATAGGGTTTTTATGACTACCCCAGTTCACCTGTGGTTGATGTTTTATTAACCAGGAGTGTCCAAGAACTAATGGGTAAGTAGGCGATTCAACCAAAAAAAAACTTAATTTGTTCTGTGTGCTCGCCGTAAGCGATCCGCATGTTTACAGTCTCCGTGGATTCCTTAATGCGACCGGAACCCAGCGGACGGCCATCAAGAGCGGTAACACCACAAGATTGTGAAAGAACCCGAACAGGTAAATGAATTCTTTTAGCCCACCCGGAGTCCACAAAACAATCAACAGCTCCTGAATCAAGAAATGCATTTATTTTAATGTTTTGTCTCCCCAGGATAGTTCAACAGAAATGAAGGTACGGAAGAAAGAGGACTGATGTCTCACTACCGGCTTCCGGCCCGATAGTGAGGCTATTCGTTTCCCTTCAGTTTGGGACAATTTTGAATAATGTGACCCCTTTGTCGACAGTACCGGCAACCGTTCCAGTCCCCTCTGGCCGGAGCCCGAAAACTAGCACTGTCAACCTCCATGGGTTCGTCGGTTTTGCCCAGACGTCTAGGAAACTGAGGTAAGAACCCTCTCGTAGTAACCCGGAACTCCCTGTTACCCCTCTCTCGCTGGCGTTCCCTAATACGATTATCGATCCGTATAGCAGTGGAAATAAGTTCATCAAGTGAATCGGGAATGCCAATCGTAGCTAGAGCGTCTCGCACCGGATCAGATAGCGCGTTAGTAAAACACGTTATGAGAGGATTCTCAGGCCAACCTGTAACTCCCCGAGAGTACGGAACGAGATAGAGAATTCCGCCACGCTCTGGTTACCCTGGCGCATGCGCGTCAATTTAGTCGCAGACTCGCTGTCATGAAGTTCGTGGTCAAAAACCAACTCCATTTTACCCATTAACCCCAGCGAGTCTGTCAATACCGGTGCTTGAGACCGAATAAGAGGTACTGCCCACTCGAGAGCTGCCCCCGATAACAATGATAGCACGAGTGCCACTCGCGACTCTTCTGAGCTATATCTAGATGGTTGAGTTTGAAATACAATTTGGCACTGTGCTAAAAAACCCCGACATTTACCGGACTCGCCACTAAAACGAGGAGGAAGCTGAACTTTTGCCTCTCGTAATCCCTCTCCCACAGGTGTACCCCAACGAGGAGTGACACCCGGATTAGGACCGGCGAATCCTACCGCAGGCTGGGGACGAACCTCGATAAGTGTCTGGATCAAGCCCTCCAATCTTTGGACCGACAAGGCCATGCTAGCCTGGTTGTCTTGCATGACACGTTGTTGTTTTAATAAAATGTCAATGGTAGATCTCTGTCTCTCCATTTCTTCGATACCACGAGGATCCGCTGACGCCGTATTCATGGCGAAATCGTACTGTTATGGTGGGTTAAGGGATTGGTGTCAATCGCAGAACCCCAGGGGTATCGATAAGTTAAACTGTAATTATACAGTTTAACCACAAACTCTGAATAAACAGAGACTAGGAACAAACAATAACAAAAAGGGGGAAAACCGAAAATATCACCCAACGGGTGACTAGGTGCCACAAAGACACAAAAAGGAATAACTAAATCACCAACACCGAGTGTTTGAATAAACGATAAACGGCTAGAAGAGCCAAATAACCAGCGAAGAAATAAGACCTGCGAACAGTCCACAGACTGTGTATAACGAAACACGACTAGCTCAGGAGGAGCAAGTGAGTGTTCCAAAAGCAGGTAACGAACAGATCCTACATTTGCTAAAGAAGAATTTCTAAGTAAGAGAACGTGCTTAGTAGTATCTTTAAAAAGACGCCACAACCTTTACCGGCTAGATCGTAGTGAAGTTTTACGATTTCGCAAAGAACCGGTAAACAGCTGCGGCTTAAATAGTGAGGAGCGGTGATTGATATGCTCCGCCCCTCCTACCAGAAAGGCGCAACACCGCCCTCTGGTGGTGAGTCAGGGGAACAACCATGACACCCCTGCTGTACTTCTTGGAGAAGCTCTCAGTTAAAAATATATATATAATAATCTACTGGAGCTACTGGTAGCCTCCCAGGTAACAATGTTTCAAGAAATAGCTTCAGTTGACAAACTTTGCTGGCCTTTTATATTTCGTAAAACTGCAGTAATCATAACAATTTTACATTTTATAAACATATTTTTCTTTCACTTGAGAGGATACTATGAGATTGTTAGTTAATCTGTAACTGCTGAAGATAGCTCGCTACAGTATAATTCCAATGCTGACTAACTAGCTTGCCTCACAAACTTGGATGCTGTCTAGCTAGCTTGCTAGACAGCGTTTGTGTTTCTTTTGTGACGTGGAGTGTTGATACACATGTTAGTTACAACTCTTGTTACACATTTCTATTGTACTTACACAATGTAATGTTTTATAACATATTTTTTGTTACACGTGTACTTACATAAAGCATAAAAATCTTTTTTACACGTGCAACGACTTAAACCACAAACAGGTTTAAGGTTGTAAGTACTATGTAACATTGTGTAAATACACAGTGTAACTACACAGGTATTAGGGACATTGAATGTAAAGTGCGACTCAATATTTTGTGCACCATATGACATTCCCATTACTGAAAAATGCTATTTATATATGTATGTATTTATTTATTTTTGTATATTTTTGAGTGTAGAAACAATACAGTTTTTCACTCTCATGTTACTCACAGTGTGCATCACAGTCATAGCAGGACCCCTGTCTATGAATTACAAATTGCTACCGGTGCATATTTCCTGGAGTACTATGGTCGTTTTTAAATGCAAATATCAAATACTTTACCAAAGTGAAGAACAACAGTGTTTTTAAATGGGCTGCAAAAGTTGCACACCCTTTCATTTACCAGATTAGAAGGTGTAACCCATTACTCACTTTAAAAAAAGTGCATAGTTTAGATATCACTGATTTATCTGAACAACATTGTTTCTTTGTTTAAAGTACTCAACTGGTGCCTGGGAAAGAGACACAGGATTTTACAAAAGTGAAAGGCTTGTTGTAAGCAAGATCAAGTACGACAGTAATTTACAGAGACACAAAGAAAGTAAATTTTGTCATAACCATCTCTCCCCTGGGTTGGTAAAGAAACAGAATGGGAATTCCCAGAGGTTCAGGTTGACAGGAAAATATGGTGATGTGTTTCTGAGTAACCTTTTTTTTTCCATACAATCTCAAGAGAAAAGTTAAACATCTGATGGAATGCTAGTCTCTTGCGTGCAATGTAAAAAAAGTGATTGATTTTGCAGTGTCCACAATAACATTTTGAGTCCTCAATGTGTGGGAAAGCATATAATATATTACCAGGTAAGGGCTTAGTGTTTAATAGTCGTTTTTCACACACACACACACACACACACACACACACACACACACACACACACACACACACACACACACACACACACGCACACACACACACACACACACATACACACACGCACACACACACACACACACACACACACACACACACACAAACAAAGAAACAAACACATGCACACAACGTTGTTATACAACACATTTTCTGTTTCTATTTCAACAATTTTTTTAAATGTCAAGACATAGACATTCCTTTGTTAGACCAAAAATGGATGGCCTGTAATCCTACGGCACACATGACACATTAAAACTAAATCATTATTAAATCAAAAGAAGGTGACTAATAAAGGGGTCCAGTTTTACTTATTGCGATATCTTGTCTTTCATTTGCTGCAATCGATTGTCGCAACCTTACTACATTCTTTATTTCGCTGTGGGGAATCCTATTCTACTTAGTGACATTGTAAAAATGTTGCTACAAGGTTGTCCTACATCACAACCTTACACAATCAAGCTGAATTACAGGACAAAAATGCAAAAATAGCTAGCCAGGTTTTACATCATTTAGCAAGGGGGGTGAGGGACATATTTTTACGTTTTTATATTGTATAACTTTAACTGAGCTAGTTAGGTAACCAATAAACAATTTTTACCATTATAAAGCTAGCTATCTGTAATGTTTTTTTTTGGTTTGTTAGGTTTTTAGCATGGGCCTGAAATTTCTGAAAGTCAACACTACATTGGCAAGTGAAGGGGATAATTAAGGGACATGAGCATGTAATCAGGATGAAACCTCTCATTCCTAAAGAGGATGAGGAAGAGTTAGCAAATTTGTCTAAACGTTTATCCAAGAGGGCGTTTCCGATGAGGAAGCCGGAAGTCCAGAAGCTGGATTTTACAGTTTGCCAAAGCAAAGTTATTAAATATTTTAAGGATTCTGTATCCTTAAAATCCATTGCAATGCATGGCTAAATGGTTTGTTATTCTGCTTTTATTTAAATAAGTGGGTGTCCCACATTACCTGATGCTTGTCACACATTACCTTATGGGTCAAGGGTGTGTGTAGTGTTGTCATCTTTCCTTTTAATGAGGTTAGTAAACATCTTGAGGATTTCAGAAATGTCTCATTGTAGGGTTAATATGTTGGATTGATGTTGAGATAGGTTCCAGAATGTAAAATAACCAAAAGTGTCCCACTTCACCTGAATTGACTGGCTTTGAGAGTTTTGTTTTAAGTAAGAGCTTTTTTTCTTGCCACCCTGCCATACAGGCCAGTATAATGTAGTGCTCTTGATATTGTTGACTGATGCACTATTACTCCATTCTCAGCCACTGTAGGTAGCTCTTTTAGAGTCATTGTTGGCCTCACAGTGGCTTCCCTCACAATGCCCTTGTTTCCCTTGTTTTGTCTCTGAGTTTGGAGGGACAGCCTATTATATGCATGGTGTGGGTGGTATGATGCAGCTTTCACTTCTTGATTATTGAGCCAATAGTGATCACTATTGTGATCAAATCAAAACCCTTAGATATTTCTGTGTGTCCTTCTCCTAACCTATGCCTTTTGATAACCATGTCCCGGGCATCCTGAGAAAGATCTTTGGTGCTCATTTTTGTGTATTTCCTTCAAATTCACTACCCGACCAATGATCCTCACAAAGACAGGTGTTTTTAATCCTGAAATCATGATAATCACTGTTATGGCACACAGACAGAGGCCAATCAACTCATTGTGTGGCTCATTAAGGTAATGTTTTGCACCTGCAAACTTACAGCTGCCCGAGCACAGGGTTTGAATACTTTAGCAGTTTTACATTTTTACATTTTAAGTTGTTTTGATGTTTTGATGTTTGAAAGTGTGTGGAGTAGGTTGTATTTATAACAAATAGTAGTTATTAGATTAATGAAAGCTAAATTAATAATATAACAATTAATAAAAGATAAATGAAAGCTTGAAAGCAACACAATGTAAACATTGTGCAAGGGTCTGAGTAGTTTTGCAAGGCACTGTATATGTGTAACTGCAAAAATAAGGAAAAACCTGCGGGATACAAAGTCTATTGAAAGTAGGTGCTTCTACAGAGGTGTGGTTCCTGAATTAATTAAGCAATTAATATCCCATCATGCTTAGGGTTATGTATAAAAATTATGCACAGGATCAGTTGCCCAGTTGACCATGGCTAGAAGAAGAGATTTTGAAAGAGGTGTGATTGTTGGGGGTATATACAGGTAACTGTCAAAATAAAAGAAACAGTAAATGAAGGGTTCTGGGGGCTCTGTTATGTTGCAGAGTGCATACCTGGCATGGTATAGGTCCACTCCATCTTTTAGAGGACAAAATAAATGCCAATAAATACAAAGCCATTCTGAGTGATCACCTTCATCCTATGGTGAAGCATTTCTATTCTGCTGGGAGTGGTCTCTTCCAGGATGACAATATCCTCATCCCCAGGGCACGAGTGGTCACTGATACATGCACTGGTATGGAGTGATTTATATATCTTATACCACAGCTACAATTAAAATACATGCACATTCTCAAATAAAACGTAATTTTTAATCAAGTACAAATCTAAAGTGACAATGTACACATCGTCACATGCAGATAGTATCTATCTAGCGGCCACTAACATTGGGATCCTACCTAATGCTGGCTACTTTGCATTTAGATCGCAAGGGATTAGACATAGGAAGCTAGCTAGCTAGCTACACAAATCCACACAAGCTAGACTGCTGGAGTTCCCATTTGCTGAAGGCTTGACGTCAGGGCCGTCTTTTGGGAGGGGCAACCAGTGCGACCGCACCAGGCCCTGCCCTTCAAGGGGCCCCGCGGTGAGAGGGGAAAAATTAATTGTAATAATATATTTTTATTATTATTATTTTAAACAATATATATTAAATATATAGGCTATGTTTGTGAAGCACACCCAGACATGCAAATACATTTATATAGCCTAAATGGTGTTTTGGCAAGTTGACGTTATATGGAAAGTGGCTGCGTCCCAATGCTGTATACGTACATTTAGTCTGTAGCTACGTTATTCTAATTGGCTTGAAGTTGTGTGGAGTTGGGTGGCAAAATGGCAAGCTCAAACAGCAGAGACCGAGACAAATTGATTCTGCTCATTGAGAATTCCCCAGAGAAGACTTTTTAAACAATCATGGATAAGGCTCTCGTGTCACTAGCGTCGAGATTTGAACAAATGCAAGGTTTTGTAGCTAAGTTTGGGTTTCTATTTGATGTGACCAAACTGGATGAAATGACGGAAGGTTACTTGAGAAGGCAGTGTATGGATCTGAGCAACGCTTTGTCTGATGGAGAATCTCATGACATTGACGGCCCGACTACTTCTCCAAGCTCAGAGTATTGCGAGAGATGATCCCTCAAGGAACCAACACTGCACTTCAAGCCCTTCAATTTCTGAAGTCAATTGAAGGCACGTTCCCAAACACTGAAGTCACATATCGGATTTTATTAAACTTCCCAGTAACAGTGGCTTCAGGAGAACAATGCTTTTCCAAATTGAAAACAATAAAGAATTATTTGCGGACAGTCATGTCTCAGGAGCGGCTATGTGGACTTGCAATGCCCTCTATCGAGGAAGACGTTGCTTCAACCCTTGATGATGTGGATCTTATTGCTGAGTTTGCCGCAATGAAGGACAGAAAGATCACACTGTAGACAGTCAGCTAGTCAGTCAGATTAGTGAGTTGTTTATGCTTATAAAAATATTTTAATTCAAGGGGCATATATGGATGGTTTGTGTGATGTCGTAGCCTGCAAAACTTTAGCTCATAGTTATCAGAGCCTATATAATAGCGACGATGTAAGCCTGCGATGGGTTGGCTATTATAAACAGTTGCTAAGTCTATGATGTCATCGCGCTAACAGCTGGGCCCCGCATAGGTTGACTCACCCCAGGCCCCACCCACCCTTGAGACGGCCCTGCTTGGCATCCCAAAAGGTGTTTGCTTGCTTACTCACTATGAATTCTGTCAACAGTGTTTCAGTGAGCATCAAACCAAAGGTCTGCTTCCAAAACCCCAGAATGAAGTCAAATAAATGTAATGCATAACGTTAGCAATTGCTTGCTGAATTCTTTTTTGTTCCTGAGCTAACATTCTGTTGTTTATGAAACATAGAACTCTTGCGTTTTGAAACATGTACGCGTAGTGATTTAGAACTGTGATGAGGCACGCTGACGTACATACACACTGTTAGCCATGCATATACACTGTTATACATTAATGTGAGTTAAGCCAAGGCAGCCAAAGTCTTATTTTGTTGAATGCCTTATCTGTGACAGTGCATGTGAAATTAATAATTCAATGTTTTCACAGTAGTTGTCACCTTAGCCATGATAAAAATTAATAATTCATACAAATAATATAAAATAAGCAGTGTATTTATCATATTTGTTTGAGGTAAAATATAATCGTGTCTGAAATTACAGCAGTGCATTCCAGCTGTTTAATGCACACAATAAAAAAATAAAAAAACATCACAATTCCTGCATAGTCCAAAGGCACAATAGCTTTTGAAATATAATATTCCAGTGTTCTAATATTCAAGAACACTGGAAGCCATTGTCTTTGTGTTATATGGTTTTGCATATATTTTGTTGGCAAAATGGAAAATTATGTTAGCCTGATATTGTGTACCATGATATGAATAGGTAAATGCATGTCCCTGTCGTTCCTTAAATGGTTAAACAAAAATGGGCTATTTTGAAATGTTTGTTTATTTGTTTATTCTATTGCTAAATATGGATGCAGTTGCAGACTTCACTGGAGCATGCATATTTTTCAATCCACCACAAATTCCATTTTCTGCAGGTCTTCACCAGAAAACCTCCTGACAGGGTTTTGTAGCTCTGTATTTTGTCTCTGCAATTTCAACAAATAGAAAAAGATCAAGAAAACATACAATTATCTCTAAAAACTGGAACAGATTTTTATTAAATTAACCTTATTAGTGCATTACGGTACGCAAATGCCAAAAAAAGGAGCTCCTCATTTGCATTAAGATAGATTTTTCAGGTTGGCTGCACGATTTAATTAAAGAAAAGATTAAGAATCATTAAACAAGCTGCTCTACCTTGCAATAACAGAACTCACATCTGACTCAGGTTAACAAAAACCCAGATGGTGATTTGGTAACTGTTGAATCACTGTAACAGAATGAGAATGATCCCATTAGTTCCCTGGAAAAGTAAGGGAATTCAGAAATTAGTATGCTGGAACATGGCACAGCGGAAGACAGACTCACTCTGACTAGTTCATTATTGATTACGGTTTATTTGGGTTTTGCAAAACAAAAACTGAAGATATTTTGATGTGTACGTACGTTCATTTCAAGCACTTTGGCTGTATTCTACATCTAACATTGAATTGACTAAATTAATTTCATTATAGAAATGGCTACTCATAATTGAAATGGATTCCTCTTGAGAAGGATATTGAGGTAACTGTCTGGAGAAAGTAAAGTCAAAGCTGTATCAACGAGTTATGAATTAAGACAATACTAAGGGGGGCATATAAGGTATGCAAGCCTCTCATTGACCACAGATACCTATAGGATAAGGAGGTGTATGGTTACAGGAAACAGCTGTCATTTTATAATGAGGGTAAGTAGATTGGAGTTAGTGAACTCTTACTGAACTTATGCAGGGGACTTATTTATGATTCACACGGGATTTAATTTTTATTTACAGTTGATTTGTTTGTGTTGATGAAGTGAAAATGTGTGATGAACAGATTATATCACCGAATGAGTCTAAACACAAATCATGCTATATTGGATAAAATAAATGAATGCAATTAAACTTGCCATGTCTGTTGTATGTAATAACCATGTTAATATGCCCAGTGATGATAAAACAGCAGTTAGGATATTAATAGATAATCTGCGGTAGATATGCACTTTTTCAATGGCCCAAGCTGCACTGCACCAACATCTGTTTCACTATTAGGGGGTTGTTGGTGCAGTGCATCTCTGCTCCTCATGAAATGAGAAATTCCGAGAGTGTTCATATTCAGTGGGCGTTTCACTGCTTTTGGTTTCTTGCCCTTTTTGATACATTGTCTTAGTTTCCACACAAGGCTACTACCAACTAGATGTGATTTTTGCTGAAGAATAATTTCTGTGCAACGTTTGCCCTTAACTTTGCTTCACATTGAAATATTTAAACTGGATAGCAGACAGGGTAGCAGGGTAGTGACTGCTAGTTTGCGAGATACTACAGGTTAACCGATAGTGAGTTAGCAAGATACAGATCATTTCTTCAAATGCCTTTTAAAATGCCTTTTCATCTGCCTCATTTTGGTTGTAATTGTAGGCCATCCCATTGCTGCACGTATTCCATCAAGTCGGTAGGGCACACTAAGATACTAACACTAAGACACGTCCTCAAAGACGAATGCAGCCAGACGCTATTACTTTTCACTCTGCAATGCACCAGCTGAGCTGCTGATGCAGCGATTGCTGGCAGATGTCAGCCAATTCACGGGTGTCCAATCAACCGGAGGAGTCATACTGAGCAATGAGATCGACAATATCCTGCCACTGGAACCCTCCCTCCCTGGGTGACGCAACTTCTGACATTTCATAGAGATCCAGGCACAATGCATATCCTCACACTTCACACTTGTGGCCTTTGTTGCCTGCAGTACTCAATTCTCAATTGACTATTCTCTTTTAGCCTTTTTTGATATCTATTTTTGCTGTTTGTAAACCAAGCGTTACTATCTGGTTTTCAAACATCTATACACATGATGCCATCGTGCCTCAAGTACTTGTCACAAGACTTATTAGGTTAAGATGTGCATAAATCCACCCCATATTGTGTACCCTCTCTGTCAGACTGGCCACCATTGTATATGCATTTATACTGAGGGACAGTGATCAAAAATCCTCTCTATTCGGATATTTTACACACAAACACTATTGTGCATGAGAGTGCAAAACCCCGGTAAACAGTGAATGTGGTCGTCAATACATGATCATTAGTCAAGCTATTCCCATTGGGGCCACATATATTGTGTGAAAAATGTAAAAAATGTTTGCATTCACTACTGTAAGTCACTTTGGATAAAAGTGTCTGCTAAATGGCGTATGTTATTATTGTTATTATATTATTAGATATCTTGTGAAGTTGTGATATTAAGGCTGCACACCAGAGTTGTAACCTACACTACATACAGTGCTTGATTAGCTACTTTGACGAAAGAGAGTACATTTTGTTATTATCGTGTTTTTGCAGTATTTTAAACGGGCCTCCCAATTGCAACTGGAAGAAAAACAATCGAGGTTGAACAAAAGCTCGAATGTTGTCTAGAGCGAACCACAGTAGAAACGCAGTGCGTGCCGGAAGGTCTTTTCGAGGAAATGGGTAAAGCAAATCGCAAAACATCTTGCGTACATTTATACATATATATTTTTCTTTTTCAGACTTCCCCTTATTGAATTTTTGTGCGTTTAATGCACGTAAACTTTTGGCTACAGAGGTACAGGGAAATGTGTATGAAAGCATGCAGCAGTCCACCAGAGACTAAACAAAACAAACCTTGCCAACAACCTTGAGGAAAAAAATAAATTAAAAAAAATCTGCGTTGAGTAGAAATGGATTGTATTTATTCATCTTTAATCGTTCTTTTCTGGGTAAAAAATTATATATGCAAATTATCCTGGCAGGACTCTGTAGGAAAGCGCGGGGAAGAGAGTGCCGCCGACATCCACGTTTAAAGAAAGTCCCAACTGTAATCCGTTTGACAAAATTACCAATGCAAGAACGCAAGCATAAAAGAGCCGCTCATGCATGCCGTTCTTGTATATTACTGGAAAGCACCTGCCTTGGAACGACCAGATACAAATAAATACAAAATAATGGCGCATAAAACTGCTAAGAAGCTCAAAAGAGTCCGCCATCGAATGCAATCAGGCGGCATTGAAACGATACCAGGTGGTTGGCAGGTGGACTGGGGCAGATGTGAAGAGCTGGCAAGCGCTCTACCGTACAGGTGTGAAAATATGCCTACACCCTAATTACTGCTTTAAATGCTTAATTTCTGTGTTTCAATATTGATTGCTACCTTTCTGCTGCTCCATCCCCGCGGAATGGGCTAAGCTCACTGCGTATTTATAGGAGACTGAGTCAGTGTTTTGCGAAAGCTCATTTTTGCCCATAATAACACTGCGATGTTTGATTTCCGCTTCTGCTCTTGAAGCACAAGCACGACGTCTTTAGAATTTCGATGGGGGAGTCGTGCAAAACGTCTGTGAAAAGAGACAAATGCTGGATGGCATATCCCCACGTGTTTTTTTTATCGTATATTGATGACGGAGTGCACAATCAATGCTTGTGTGTAGATGCAAAATTCTGCTATCTGGATTTGTATGGATCCAGATGCATCTTTGTCTGGTCATTGATTGATTGAACAGCCTCCTTTTCGTTTCGCCTTTACTCCCGTTTTCTCTCCGGTCTCCGCTCTCGAACGGCAAGGTGAAGCCACGGCTAGGCCACCGCTCCCTGCTCTACCTGTTGTGTCCTCTGGCACTTTGGTAACAGTTTTTCTCTTAAAAAAAAAAACAAACAAACAAAAAAAAAACCTCGATACAAATCTCTGCAGGGAGGCCCCCTCACACCCCTTTGATTTGAGCTTGATGGTGCATGCGTTTGTGTGCGTCTGTGTATGAGTGTGTTTGCGAGCCCGTTCAATATTTCATATCTACAGAAGTACCGTCCCATTGATTAGCGGGGCTGTCAGCTCCAGTCTCCGCCGCGTCACCCTTGCACCTCGTCGCGCCTGAGTGTCAGCGACACTGTCGGCTGGAGGTGCATGCTGGGGCCTGTTTGGGGACGGCTCCTGTTGCAGCCTGACAGCTGGATATCCCAGGTGGTGTGACATTTGAGATGGTGGCTGCGGATTAGATGGAAGGTGTACGAGGGACAGAGGGGAGGAGGGGTGGCGATTAACTTAGCGCCAGGTCCTCATGCATATGGAGTCACTCAGGAGACAACCTGAGATGCTCTGTTATTGTCCATATGGCTCCCTGCCATACCCAGAGGACCAGTATTGATTGTATAAGGAAACCTGTCTTTTTCAAGCTGTGCGGGGCTGGAGAGAATTGGTGCGCTGGTTCCATTCTCCTTGGACTTCAGGTCTTATTATCTTGCGGAGTCTGAGAAGATATAAATATCTATTCTGATTCAGCAGGTCTAATGTAAAATGAGTTCCGAGCCTAATCCCTTTGTTCATGGTCAAGTGTGCACTGATTTGGAACTGTATCAGTTCCCTGTTACAAATGGACCTTGAACTGTGTTCAGTTAATAAGAAGTTTAGCTAATGAAAGGCAAAGCATGTTACGGCAGCTGAGGGCGCATACGAAAGTTAAGTCTCAAGGACATGCGTATGTATGTACCGTGTTGCCTATGTCATAATGTCTGTCCCTTCATTATTTTTCCCCGTATAGTGTCAATTTTGAATCCAACGTAATAAAAATCATTATACAAAGAAAAATATTTTTATAAAGTTAATGCATGTCTACACCCGTGGTGTATTAATTTGCTCATTCCTTCTTCATCCGCGAATGTATTCATTCACTCATTCCTTCATTTTTGTGCATTAATTGCCTCCGGTTTGACTTGATATTTTTCGTACAGCGTTTAGATGGAAAGAGTTAATAAAATTTCCACTCCAGGCCCTTTGAACATGACCAGCTGACATCTCATAAAGCATATGAGGTGTGTCAATATCGGCGAAATGATATGAAATGTATCCAGTGCATCAAGGGATTTGTGCTGAAGAGTCAGTAACATGATGCCTCATCCCAGCCCACAGTGGACCTCTATTGACTGGGAAGGTACGTTTTCTGTCACTGCTGTCTGCCGGACACCGGGGTCCACAGTCCCTCTTCCCAATCTGATACAGGGGCTCTTTTCAGGGACTTTCAAATAACCCCTTGATTTAAATCTGGGCTAAAGGATAAACACATATATATACTGTATATGCATGCTTGCAGTTCACTGTTTATTCTCCTATTGGTTTAAAGCACTCAAACTTGCATTATTTCATATTAAAATCACTTCAAACGACTCGCCATTCATTTAAGGCCTCTATTGTCTTGATGTCATCTCACTGTGTTATTTTATTAATCCGAGGCTGTCAGTCAAAGACCGCTGCATTAGGACCACCAGCCAAAAAAAAAACTGAAATGCAATTTGTTTAGTACAGTGTTGCAGTGATTTTCAAGTGTGCTGCCAAGTGCTCCACGATGGCACATCGACGCCGTTGCTTTTGTTTTACGTTGTTTTCGTGCAATTCATCCACGTTCCGTGCAATACCTTCCTCTCCAGGTGACACACTCGAGAAATGTCCTGAAGGCCGTCTCCCAGAATAAAAGGTGAAGCTGAGCGATTGCAATAATTTATAATGAGCCTAAAGGTGTTTGCTGTTTTAGCACTTGAAAGTGCTCCTGTGAATAAAAGGGGAATATGGCATCGGTGCTAAAATCTGCCAAGTATATATAGATCTCTTACCTCTGGAGTAAAAACCTTGTTAAAAGCAAAGGCAATTAACTTTGTTCCCTCCCCCATCTGTGAGCGTTTTTTTCCGAGGTTCATAGTGTCGATCACGACTATCAGGAGAAGAGCAAGAAAAGAAAAAAACGACTTTAGTATGGCTTTACCAGGGCAGTTGTTTTTGTGGCTCACCTCTGCTAATTGCAGTCTTCTGCATCACCTCCATTTGTTGTCGAGAAAATAAACTTTCTGCAAAAAGCTTGGAGTATTAGCATTACAAGCCCCTTGTGTACACATTGGTTTCATGGAATTTTACATCTGGAACCCCGCATTTCAGTTTTACCTGGGGCATTGCTTTTTTTTATCTTTGTTTTTACTATACGAGCAGCGGAAAAACCTTAGTAAAAGATAATCTTGCTGAAATTAATTAATGGCAACACAACAATGCCAGAGATAAGATCAGATTGTAGGGTTTCTTTGTTTGGACTGTTTCTGTTCTACGGTATTACAGTTCTGGTCATGCAGCCACCCTGGCAAATTGGCTGCTATCTCAGCATCACGTGAGCAAGGTCTTAACGGTAATTAATCTCCATAAAGCCCTTACTGAGGTAGGTATGATGGCTTGGAATTCAATTACTCCAATACGGTCTGACATTTTATGGGAAATATGCTGCATCTATTTTCCAGGTTAATATTAGCCACCTGAGCCTTTCTTGGCATTTGAAAACAGAACTGGAGGGTTGGAACTTTCCATTTTCTCTTTAGAGAAACGTTATGCTCCCATATTCACATTGTTATGTTTCGAGTTTGACACAATGTGTGACATAAAACCAGACCTACTCCAACTCCTACTCCTACTTTAAGATATTACTCTTATACGTATCGAGAAGGGCAATGATATGATACATGTGATATTTTGGGGAGGGGGTATTTTCTTTTATCGTACATTGTCATATATAATTGCACAAAATGTTTATCATTCTCACATTGTGTGCTTGTGTACTGTCATGCAGCAACCTTGTCCAAATGCCTGAAGGAAACGCCTAAGGGTAACCAATAGCAGCGCACAGTTGGTGGATTGGAAAATGATTGTGGTGACACCATTGTAGAAATGTAGCAGGATATAGGCAGGGCCGGATCTTGACATTCATGGGCCTTAGGCCCCGCCTCTGTTTTGGGCCCCCCAACTCCCCTCCGGCATGGCATTCTGGGAGATGGAGTTTTTAGATTTAACGTTGGATTGGAGATATGATTTAATTTGCGTTATTTATTTTTTATGACTACTACTACTAATAATAATATGGATCCTGTTTGATGAACATACATTTATTAAGCGTGTAAGTGTAATATGAATTATGTAAAAAAATCAATACAATTTTTTAAAAAATCAATAAAAAAATAATATACATATTAATATTTTCCCCATAATTTCAGGCCCCATGCAACGTTTGGGCCCTAGGCCCAGGCCTTGTCGGCCTATGCGGAGATCCGTCCCTGGATATAAGTGAACTTAGAGAGTATTCTCAGGCATTTAAAGTGAATGCATGGCACCACGTCTACCCTTCTGAATTCCTCTTTGCTACAGAGCAGATGTGATAACGACTTCATTTAAGGAACTGGAGGTGTCTGTGTGTTGCATTCAGACCGGACATTATCATTTCTGTATTTACATATTTTGTTTTATGGCTCTGTTTGTGCTGACTGGCCCAAACCATCATCCTTGCTCATTTCAGTAAAGCATAAAATCAGTGTCAAAATACCTGTACAGAGCTTCAGCGATTGTGTCAAATTGGTTGACTTGCCAAGGAACTACATACAAAAATAGCACATTGCATGCAACAGCATTTATGTTGAAATGTGTACATGGTCCCTTTCAAACAAATACATGATTGAAGAAATAAATTATCTGCATACTGCACACACGTACAGTTGAGGTGTGGTTTTATTGTATAGCATGTATAATATATATTGTATACTTTTATTAATATTTATTATATATTTTACGTGCTGAAACATGTTTAGACAACCTTCAAGGTGTGACAAATCTATTTTCCAGTTACGTGCAACCTCCAGCATTCCTTTGTCTAAATTGATTTATTTTACTCTCTCCCCATATTTTCAGAATGTCATGCTTTTAGTGGTTATATCTGGTTATTATGTGTTTTCCGCCTGTCTTGCAGCTGTTTGCAGTTGAGATGGCATTTCTTTTCATTTGTTGTAGCATGTTTTTACTAAGATTCAATAGATTCTCAGCATTTGCCTCAGTTCTGGTTAATGTTCTTTTCCCCTTACCAATGGTTACTCTTAATTGTGCACTGCCGATCGATTTTACTCCGAGGAATCCTCTTGACGCCAGATCACAACACAATAGCGGAGCATGTGCAACTGTGTGTGCACATGTATGTCTAAGTATGTGTAAGTGCTTATTTTTTTTCAAAATCATATCGAACATGATACATTCGTGTTCGATATGCATTGATGGGTTTCGCCATGTCGGGATAGTGGGATTCTATGTGTTCAATGATGCACGGAGTGACCTAACCCTTACATTCACAATACTGTACTCAATACGTGTATGTACTTTATTGCTTACCCCGACCTTCCCCGCTCGCTTATTACAGTCTTCCCTCTCACAAAGGCCAAAACATTTGCCTCACGTTAGATTTCACTCAAATCATTTCAAAGCGGCTGTAGTGTAAATAATATGCCATGGTTTATGTGCTGACACTAGTATTTGCTAAAAGACAATTAATTTGTATTGGGTTTTTTTGTATTGATATATCTGTTTTGTCATTGATTAGGAGCAGGGAGAGTCCCTTATATGTCTTGTTGAATTATTTGCATGGATGCCTCTGTTGGTATATTTTGGTCAATATCGGCACCGGTGCTGCAAAAAAACTGACAGGGGGCTATCAAGCAAATCTTGACCACGCCCGTCCTCTGTCTTCACGTGTGAGCTCAGAGTCGACGGCTCGCGTCCGCGGCGAGGTCCGTCGTGCGGGTCCTCTCCGGACGTCTGACGGCGGTGACAGCATGGCGGGACGCGGCAGCGCATTACCTGTTCCGCACATTTCCGGGTGCCGGAGGTCAGAGGCGGGGAGGCTGCCTTCATCCGACTGAGGCCCGCTTGACGGGTTTGCGGCGGCAGAGCAACCCATGGCAAAAATGAGGAGTGGGGAATGCTAAATTACTGTTATTTCAACCTCTAAAAATCCGGGGGGTGTGCGCGCGCGTCTGCGCTGACAAAACAAAGATGAGACCCGCGCGAGACGCTAATGCGGGCGGCGAGCGTGACGGCCTACCTTCCCATAAATCACCGTGGTTTTAATCATACCTGCCACCTCTGCGCGCCGGCTCCCAGGAGAAATCGTTTTTCCTCGCCATTCCCTCCCTCGCTTGCTTTCAATTATCTTGGAGCCCTTTCTGGTGTTTATTTATTTATCCAAAGTTCATGTACAGTATGTATGCACAAATTCCTCTCCAGGGGGAGTTAGTCCGGGCCTGATCCAGAGAAGAGGCACTGGACCGTGGCAGCTAACCACCCAGATGGATGCGACTCGACCTGCTCAGACACAAGGCAGAGCACGTCGCGGGGCCGGGAGACAAGGAGAGAGGAGGAGAAGAGTCAATTAGGGCACGGACTGTAATAGATCAAGGCCAAGCGCTTAGGTATTTCACCTTTCCCAGCTGTGGGCTGACCAAGGGATTATGATTCCTGCTGACTCCCTGTTGGATAAGGATCACTGTCCTTATCCAAGTTTTTTTTTCCGTTTTTTTCTTTTCTTCCCCAAACAATCACATTACAGACAACAGAAAGGCTAGAACTGTCACTCACTTACTGTAATTTTCCTTGACGAAATTCCCAATGATTAAAAAATTACCGATACACGTGTAGACAACAGCAGCGGCACAATTGTTGTGTTGGCGGGTGTGCATTGCTCGCGTGCATGCGTCTGTGCATGGGCGTCGGCCTGCATGCACATGTGTGTGCATGACTCTGTGCGCATATTTTTAAGGGGAGTATGTGCAACTGGTGACAAGAAACAAGGATATGAGAGAGAGAGAGAGAGAGGGAGAGAGAGAGAGAGCGTTTGGTCTGACTCTTGTAGGGAGGCAGACCATGTTTCTTTAACAGCATAATTATTACTAATGATAGAGAGGCCATGGAGGGGCCTGTGTTGATTATAACTCACCGATCATTCAACACATGACAGAAAAGCAGATCCTCCGCAGCACTCTCCTCCTCTGTCTGTTTTAAATGTGTTTAAGCAAAGAGAAGGTACTGACACCGTGTTACATAAACCATAGCAATGCTGCCCGTGGCACCTATCTTCTTGACAAAACAAAGGCCCCAGCAATTAGACTGTTTCATGTCACTGGGCAGCCATAGCTTTATTCCGACAATTTTGAGCAACACTAGAAGACACCTTAAGTGCCATTAAGTGATCAAAGAGGAGCAGATATTGGATAACACAATTAGAATAAAACCGAGGAAAGACTTTTTACAGATAATGGGCCGTAAACACAAGACATTACTGCATACAAAGATTATTCAGATTCCTGCCTGACTCCGGATGTACCGGGCCTATTAAGGAGTCATGCCAGGGAAGGAATAAATACAATTTTCACTTTTTTTCGTATGAAATGGAGAGAGCGGTATAGTGTGAGAACGCATTCTGTCTCACAGAGTGTCTCGCCCCTAATTGCCAATACTCACAGATACAACAGAGACAACAGCAATCCTTAAGGATGTAAAGTAATCCTGGGCAGAGGGTTTTCACTTCAGCTAATGCCTCTCTTTTCTCTGTGTATTAAGGACAAGAAGAGGCTATTCCTCCGGTAATGGAGACGTTAGACGTCGCGTTTAAAGAAATGGGGAAGTGGAAGGGGCGGCGGGGGGGGTGGGAGAGCGGCTTCTTTGTGCTAAACGACAGAGGTCAAGCTTGTCAAACTGTAATTACTGCAAAGTGCCAGGTTGATAGCCGGTCACCTGGCCCACCTGCCATTAACCCTTTGAACCCGGGAGCAGCTATCAGTCAGCAGTACCAGCAGCTAATTTGTAACAGAGTTTCCAGGGGGAAGATAATTGTGGAAGCCTAATAGGGATCAGTGCTGTGGGACCGCTCCATACATCTGCTTCCCGACAAGACGCGCACCTGAGTCTCAGCTGCGGCGCGGCGAACGCTGGTGTCGTCCTCGCCGTCTGCGGTGAAGCAAATGCAAAACAGAGGCCCTCATGACAAGGATAATAAACGAGCCCTTTAATACAGAATTATTTGCACTGTCAGTAACTGAGAGAAACCACTCCGTACAACTGGTCTGGATCTCTCATAAAAGGCTGCTGGGTTTTTTTGGGGGGGGAAAAAAGGGAATTCACCGTGCAGTTCAATTGTAGCTTTCTATCAGTCTGTATTTGCACCCGGCGAGGTGATTTGTAATCCATGTGCCGTCCCAAGGTTTCCCGGATAAAATAATGTATTTTTTATTTTTTTTTGCTTGTTTTTTTTCTCGAGAATCCTACATCTTTAAAGGCGATGGTCGGCCTCTTATCCCCCTAAGACCACCTATACTTGACTTTCTGTGCATTGTATCAGTGCTCCAGGAGGCCTAGGAAGCATCTCGAGCCATCTTTAATTCATGTGATTAAAAATTCAGGAGGAACCCTTGTACCAGCTGTTAAACTCTGTTAGTAAGCTGTAATTCAGAGTTCAAATCCCAGCAAATTGAGGGTTAGGTTAACAGGAGCGGTGGGTGGAAATGCATTATACACCAGCTGTGCCAGACAGGTTCAGTCAGGTGAAGCCTGCATGCAACGCTTGTTAATTCCCATCTCCAAAACAAAAAAATGAAAATAATAATTTCACAGCCTCGGAAAATATCATAGCTGGGAAAGCCCATGGAAAATTTGTGTGAATCCAGATAATGTGGACATTCTGCTTCTCTGTTTAAGCACCTTCATTTATATACAGTGGGCATAAAAAAGTATTCACCCCCTTTGGCATTTTTTACAATTTATTTTCTGACTTGATAGAATCAAAATGGATTTAAATGGGATTTCTTGTCACTTATCAACCCAAAATACTGTATAAAGTAAAAAAAACCTTAAAACTTTTTATTAATTAATTATGAAAAAAACCAGACAATAATTAATTGCATGAGTATCCAGCCCCCATGCGCATCGTATTGAATAAACTACATTTACATGGGGGCCCTCAGGCCCCACCCCCTTTAGCCAGGCCTGAGAGATGATGTCAGATCATGCCATTTTATGCCCTGAAGAAAGTAGTTTACTCTGCAGATGAAATGATGCTGCCCTACCCGTGATTATGGCAAAGCTTCGGCTTTCTTTGTGTTCACATTGAAGATTTGGATTAAAAGTATGTTTTGGATTAAGCAGCTTTGCTATTATTTGCTAGATAGGGGTGGTGGGATTGTGGTGACGAGGACTGTTTACAATTTAACAAAAAAGAAAGAATTTGATCTGTCTGATACTAAATTACCATATGAAGTGTTATTTTCATGTGTTTATTTCTATCGTCGTGTGGTGGAGATGGAATCATGGAAAGAAACGAACCCCTGCCAAGTACCTTTGAGCAGTGACAAACATGGATCCGTTCACTTTTGCGTAAAAAGGTCTGCAATTATGATCTTAATGACTGTATCGCTCCACATTTCGAGCGTTTTATGTAACACTTGGCCGACATGTTACGTTTCTTCCGCTGCATTTCACACAGGAATACACTGAGAAACGGGTTCAGAGTGAATTGTGTAAGCAAAGAGAGAGAGAGAGAGAGAGAAAGAGAGAGAGAGAAAGTGAGAGAGATGAAATGAAAAGCAGGCTGTACTGTTACAGATAACATCTGGATGACTTTTGTGTACATCTTTCTGCATCAAATACTCTCTTGAGGACACAGCCAAACTTAGGAAGAGAAAGCAAAGAAAAAGCACAGGGACCATTTAAGACTTTTATTACACTGTGGGTGTGGTGACATAAATCTGTGGGAATTTCAGAAACAATTTCCAAACGTGAATTTGAACAGCATGTTTTCATTGCTCTTCCCCATCGTGCCCCCCCCCCCCCACCACCACCACCAACTCCACCAACCATCTCTCTCTCTCTCACTCGTTCTCCTCTTCCGCTCACTTTTTCGCTTTAAGGTTGAAACCCCACAATGATGTACAATTTGGTATTCTTTACATAATTAATCCAGTGTGAGATAAAAAGAGGCAGGTTTGGATGTCATCCAGTACTGTAAAAATAGCCTCTCCGTTTCTGTGGCCCAACAAAATGAAGGTTTTTCACAATAAGGGCAGGAAGCGCGGGCTGTGTCCTAGGAGTACTCTCAGCAATGCACTGCGAGTTATCGCATGCGTACTGTATTTATTTCAGCTTGTGCTTCAAGAAAACAGAGGAGACTGTAATGTGTGCCATTATGCCAAATCGAGAGTGGTTTGAGATTCATGACATAACTGTGAAATGGCCGGGGCTTGGCTGTAGAGCATTGCTTTAACTGTCTTGTCAATCATTTTTCAATGCTATTTTATTATTCACATGTTTATTTGTTTATTTAAATGTTGATTGTTCCTTTTTTGCCATTTATTTTATTTCAAGGATATTACCAGTAATGAGTTGATATTGCTATGCACCTGAACTATGTAGTTATGTAAAATTACAGTTGTTACAATTTTATATTTTATGATTCATATTTTAACTTAACAGTGCAATTAATTGTTGTTATTTTTTAATTTGTTTCAGATTTTTTAACACTTCTCCCAATTGTACCTTTTTTTTTATTCATTTCTAATAAAGGCGCCAAAATGCCTGCTCTGAGACTGTTCTCTCCCCCCTCCCCCTGGAGTGAACAGCTAATCACTGCCCCCAAACGGGGCTCCTGGCCAGGGATCGAACCCCGGCCACAGTAGGCAACTTGCACTGAGTGCCTTTACCGTTATGCCATCCGGGGGCCCCTTGTTGTTATTCTAATGTACCTTCCTGACTAATATTTTTGAGAGGGAGAAGACGAAAAAAGGTCAAGAAACCCTTCCTGGCGGTCTGCCTCTTCCAGTGGCTTTGAAATCCAATCAGTTTAGGGCTCTCAGATCAGTGTTCCCCCTTTCGTTTACCACACTTAATCTTACTGACTTCGTGGATCTGGGACTTTTATGACATCAGTTTATTTGATTTATTATTACAAGTTTTCTTTTAAAATTTGAATTCAGGAGGTGATTATAGCTGATTTCCTGTGGTAATTTCCTGTGTAATTCCCTATTAGCTCTCAAAAATGCCACTTTCCCCTCGTACGTCCTCTCACTATAGCCATATCACTTGTGCTGCGCTCCAGAGCAGGCTTGCCAGACATAAAATACAGAGGTCTTTTCATTTAAATATAATTACAGTTTCTGTCACACAATAAATAACTCCACCCATTTGATAAGTTCTGAGCGAGGACAGGTAAGAATCCTCTCATGCGTCTATGCATTGCTCAGGTACAAAACTGACCGTCACTCAAATGCTCTTGCAAGTAGAGTACATGCCAGGTGCTTATCAAAGTTATCAAAGACAGGAAATGACCGTTTACTACTCTGGAGCAATTGGTCTAAAAATAGCAGTGGTGAAAAAAAAACTAAGCACTGGTACATTTAGGCTTAGTTAAAGCAAAAATTAGAATTGGAATGTCTGTAAAAACAATTTGGTGCTGTGCTTTATATTTTAGTTTGATACAAGGTTTTGAGATCCTGCCCATGAAAGAGTGCATCATCAAGGAGTTTTGTTGAATAATAATAATTTGGTCAAAGTATTGTCTTATATATGCACAGACAAACAGCCAATATCTGCCAAGCCTTCAAATGAAATTAATCGTGGCAAAATACAAAATAACTGGTCACATAGCAGCTAAGGCACTTTACCTATATATTCTCTAGGCCTATGCCTGGGTTGTTTGAGCCTTCTTCCCATGTTTTAATCTGCATTGCACCCAAATGCAGCCATGAAGACAATACATACATAAGTACTTATACTTGCTTAAATACTCCACATTGCATATTTATAAGAAAATGCTTCTTTAAATAAATAATTGGGTCTCCAGTTCTACATGTAAATAGTCAGCCATTTGAACAAAACAAAAAACTACACGAAGTCAATAAGAAAATAAATATATTTATTCTACTATAATAAAACCAACAAGGGTAAACACCCAGACACATCTGTTAAAGGCTTGTCTGTGTATCCAGCACTAAACCGTATTATGATTTACTTAATGTGTGTGCATTTAATGCCATGGCATTGCTTTTAAAGCCCCAGTCAATTGACATGTATGCCCTGCAAAGGTCGCCTAATGAACATGTATGTAATGCGTTGTTGCATTGCGATACTCAGTGGAGACAGGTAATATCTCCTGGAGCAGTTTGGCTTGAGGGGGAAAGCTGGTTAAATGTTTGTCACGAAGGTTGGCCATTTCAGTTGCCAGCACAGACACCATATCAGGTCAGGACGGTTCGGTGAGGGGAAAAAAAACAACAACATCTAATGAGCAGGAGAATTAGAGAGGGCTTATCCCTAACGTTACCTTCCCATCTACATTCATAAACCAAAAGCTCCATTTCAGGCTAAAACGCCACATTGCAGGACCCATCGAACAGGCTCCGTTGGAATAAAACACTCCCGTCGTATTTATCTTTTTAATTAATTACTGCACATGCCACGGAATGTTTGCAAATGACGGCGATGTAAAAGATGGGGTAATGATATTTCAGAGCAGTCTGTGGGGTATTTGTGTACACTCCGCTACCTGGACGCATTTGGCTTGCTGCCTAAGCACTCAAACAGACAGAAAGGATTTTCATTTTGGTGTGTAAGAGGCTTTTTTATTTAATGCCAGACTTAAAAGGTAAGCACAATCTGCCCATGTTCACCTATGTGATATTACAGTGCAGACCAAACACAAGGAGGGCATGTAAACAACAAGGGCATCATGGGAGGCCAGCATCCTAGAATTGTGGAAAAAATAACATTTAATTGAATAGAAGTACTTCAAAGGAACAGGTTAAACCGGCGACTGCAATAGACTGTCGTTATTAGGCCCCTCGGTTAAGTATAGAGGGTCAGGGTTAGACTGGCATGGGACTGCTCGGCACTTTGATTTGTTACACATCTAATAACAAACTGCAGAGAAGGTTGTGTTCACATGGCCCTCAAAAAGGTAAGTGGCGTGCAGGGCCGATGTTTCAAGTAGACATAATAAATGAAAAAATGTTTGTTGTTTTTAAGTTGATTCATATAGGTGGAATTCCAGACAAGAGTTACCAGACCTCCTCTCCGCGATGTCTTATCAGATAGTATAAAATTGCCATTCGGAGTAATTGGACAAATGGTAAAATTAGGGAGATAAGGAAATGAGTCAGGCAATCCTACACCAAATAA
>JAINUG010000010.1:1485259-1623610 GCA_029706075.1 Aldrovandia affinis | reverse complement strand
GTACCAGGCCCTTTTATTATTTAATTTTTTCCATCTGGAAGCAGCAATTATTCCTTTGGTATTTAACAGTTGCACCCAGTCATAACTCAAAACATGTTTTTGTAAGTATTGTTGTTTATTTTAGATTGTACCACATCTAATTAATCCTAATTAACATATTCATACTGATAATTGCAGTAACTGCAGATAACTTACCGCCGTAATGGGAAAATAATAATGTCTAGGGGACTTTCAAAACATCGAAATGTTAAGTGTCTCACGAACTGACATCAGAAACAAATAAACAACTCTGCTTCTTGATGGATGAATTTGCAGTCCATTACTACTGAAATAAAGATTTTTTTAAAAACCCACTTCAGCGCAAGTTACAGTAGTGTGTGATTGCACAACATAAATGGTATTCAAAATAGACAAAAGCGCACTTCTGAAAGGCTTTTGCATGTCAGTGAACTTGGCAGAGTCAAAAGCAGTTGTACAAATATACAGGATAGTGCATGTGCAGACAGCCAAAATATCTCACTGTAACATTCATCCTCGTTGTGCGGGAGCATTTCTCGACAAGCGCTTTGAATGATACTGACAGATGTTTTATTATGTTAAAGAACTGACATATTTAAACTGATGTCCATTTTTACCCCCTCTTGATACTGGACATATTTTCCATAAATGGCTGTAATTTGCTTGCTGTGACAGGAGTCACAACAGCTATATTATGTACTGACATATATTGCATGTGATGTAGTGGAATTCAAATTAATACAAAATAGGCAATATGCAAATAAGGATGGCCCGGAACACAAATCAACAATAATATGTAGTCAAAATAGAAAATATGCTAGTTATTGCAATGCCATAATTACAATGATAATTTATCGTCATTTCAACTTTTTTTTTTCATGTACAGCAGAGCACATTTCCTATATATTGATTGTTGAAGTAATGCTAGTGCATAGCAATAGTATATAGTTCAAATCATGTAATGTGCCAAGATGAAAGATGTAAAAAGTAAATGCAAAAGCACACAAAAATCAGCTCTTTAGCCATTCGTTCTTATTTTAGCACATATGGACTGACTGTTGAGCTCTCTCTCTCTCTCTCTCTCTCTCTCTCTCTCTCTCTCTCTCTCTCTCTCTCTCTCTCTCTCTCTCTCTCTCTCTCTCTCTCTCTCTCTCTCTCTCTCTCTCTCTCTCTCTCTCTCTCTCTCTCTCTCTCTCACTCACTCTCGCTCACTCAAATAGCACATATTTGTGCCTAAAAGGGTAAAATATTGTTCCTGTTTATTTTAGTTCCCAGTCTAAAAATAGACTGAAATGCAATTTAATATGACCACATTTAAAGAGCACTTAAAGCTGACTTTGACAAATGCTTCTTTAACCTGGCTTTGTCAAATGTCTCGTTAACTTGATCCTGTTGGGGTTATCAAGAATAACACAGCTACCATCAACTCGGGTTCCCTCAATTCTGAAGACGGTTCGGACCACAGGCGTTATTTTAAGTTTCACGTCGGGGGAATCTTTCCAAAGCTGCCTGTTGCTCTTGATAGTTCTGTTTCACACCAGATAGTGTGTACATGTGTAATATCACATCTATAGTATTTAGTCTGAGAGAATAACCTCTTCACTTTATCCATGGGAACTGTGTGCTCTTCCCTCTGACACAGTAAAGACCCTGTCATCCTCACCCCCTTCAGTAATTGAAATAAATCGTAACAGTACTGGACTGTTGTCTGAGGTTAGCTAATAGCTCTTTTCCGTCCTGTGGACTGGGGAGGGTTTTTTTTTTGGGGGGAGGGTTCGGCGACCCAGATTTTGTCTCCAAACATAAATAAATAATTAACCCACACACTTTTTCTCAAGCCTACGAGCACTGATAGGTAGTCCGATAGCAGCAACAATTTGTTGGTGTTTTCGGGGTCCGACGGTGCAGTGGCGTTTCAAGCTGAGCCAAAGTATGCTCTGGCGACTACCGTGACACTGCGATTCCCATGCCCTATCACATTCCTTCCTCAGATCCCAGGCTGTTTTTTTCTTTTTTACATTTTTTTTCCCCTACGTGCAGTCCAGGATGTAGACAAATGAATTCCGAGTGACCTATGCGGGGGTGGACCTTTGGAATAAAGATCTCTCCTGTCTGTTCTTTTTCATTAGCCTGTCCCCTCGAGCTAGAGCCATATACATACATAAATACATACACACATACATACATGCATGCACACACACCTACTCACACACACACGTACACACATGCATTTTTTTTCCATGTCAGTGAAAAGCAGAATACTGCACTCAAAGTAATTATCAAATTATACCAGCACTACCCCCCCCACTCATACCACTGAACCATTTTTACTGCCCACTTTTTTCATGACGGCACAGAGAGATTAACGATGCATTTCGTTTGAACGCCATTTCTTTCACTGTTTTGTACACATTATAACCACGACACATAACACGGACCGTGGGAGCACGTGACACACGCTCCACACTGAGGCCAGTGAAAAAAACAGCACTCCAGGTTTCCCCCCCTTTCTGTAACGCCGTGCGACATAAGTGTAAAACCTATACATCTGTGAATAACACAATGTTTAATTACAACAGCAGGGTCATGTGATTACAGCATACGCCCCCCCGGCTACTGGCACAGTAATTAACGGCGTTCATATTGCGTTCGGTGTCCTTCCTACGTCGTCCGTGGTCGGAATTTACACACGACGTTGGGAAACGCTCCGAAACGATCGCCGGGCAGAACGAAGGTGAGGCCGCGTTTGCATATGCGACGTGACGCTCTTGGCCGCACACGTTCTGCAGGACAAAGGGCGAGAGCGCTGTGTGCAGATCACGCACCCAGATGTGCACATACACATTAGTAGATTATCAGAAATAATCTACGGAGTGATGTATGGATGGGTAATGTAAATAATGAAGGTGAGCGCCTATGTAGGTCACTCTCTAATACGCGAGGAACCTGTGCGCTTATTTTTTCTCCCCCTCCCGCTTCATTCACATGTCATTTGAACAAATGGTGGCACTCACCGAAATATAATCTACTTAATAATGCGCTAGTGACGCTTTTAAGTGGAGTGAGGGTGGGGGGAATTAGTTTTACACCGGGAACTTTCTACCTTCTCCTCGACCGAGTAGGGCTACAAAGTGCTTTAAGAGTCAATTATTGTAACAGACTCAAATGGCGTTTGATCGCCGCTTCAGCCAGATAGATAACGTTGCGCAGAGAGCTCAGGAAACTCTTTGTACCCCAGAACGCTCGCATGAAAGCCACCTCGGAGGGTGCCGTATCTTTGCACATTAGCTTGGCAAAGGACGTGCCCGAAAGCGGAGTAAACGAGATCCCAGACTATGTTTAATTTTCCTATACCCTGGGCAAATTAGATCCCAATTATCTCTGATTTCCCAAAGCCTTTGACTGAACAAGATTCCAGGTAATTCTAGAGGCTGTTCTGTCCAACAGCCAGATAGAGGAGGGGGAAAAAATACAATAACAAACTTGTAATTTATGTCATTATCATGTTGTTGCCCCAGCTCCGCGTCTAATGTTAATAATTTATGCCGATAAGCAATGGCCTAAAAACCCAACAGATAAAAATTCAATATTATTCATAGTTCTGTGAATGAAACTTGGGGGATGTAAAAACAAATTACATATATATATATATATATATATATATATATATATATATATATATGTACATGCATGTACTAGTTTCTTGTCCACCGCAGTTTTACAGAGAACAGGGAAGTTTGCGGGAACACAGGTGAACAGTGTGCCTCTCTGGTAAAGCAGGATTCTTGTCTGCAATGGGCTGTGTTTCTACACGTACATCTCGTGCAGTGCGGACACAGCTTCCTATCTCAGGACGGCCATCTTGAAGAATGGGATGTCTGGTCTAAAAAGAGAGTCACTAATTTGTCAGCAGCCCCCAGATCAAGTCCCAGTCTGTCTCAGTCCCTGTTCAGGTTAGCCACGTCAATGTGCTAGAATCGGACTTGGGATGGGAAGGACATCCTTTAAACTGGGGAGGAGGGCAGAGGGGAGTGGGGGGGAGGGTGGGGGGGCGGGAGCCAGGCGAAGCCAAACAACTCTGCTTTCTCAAGTCGTGTTATAATCTGTTGATTCAACAGGGAAGTTTCCTGGCCCGGGCCTGGGACTTTCTCATCACGGCCTGCTGTGGAGCACAGGAAATAATGACCTGTAGGTGCTCAGCTGTTGAAAGGAAGTTTGTGGGGCCTGATTTTTATTATACTCCAAAGCCCCCACGTCCCCCCGGCCTTGGTTCAGTCTCCCACGCTGTATTCTAATGCCCCGTTACATCATCGGAAGCGAGCGCGCGCGGCTTTTCCCAGTCCTCCCGTGGCCGGCAGAGTGGCGAGGAGGAGAGGCAGCGGGGAAGAGCAGCGAGGAGAGGCGGAATAAAAGGCCGGGGCTTGTTAAAAGCGAGAGTCTCGGGCCCAAAGAAACTAATCAACTTATTTGTGTCACGTAGAATTACATCCACTTTTTTTTTTGAAGATATTCCATCTCCCGCTTTGAACGTTCCCCTACGAGAGTCATAAAATATTTAAACAACTTCTTACCTGCTGTTCTAATCACTATCCAAGCAACGGCGGCGACTTCCAGCCCTTTATGTTCTCGCGCACGTCGGTTCATTTTGTCGAGTCGCGCATGTGTACTGCGCGCTAGTCGCTGATGAAAACATACGAGCCGTCACGCCCTTGAACAAACTTTCTTTGAGAGTAATTATATCAGTGTACGGGGCTGAGGGAAGTGTGGATTCAGAGGGAATATACTATGCTCTGTGAAGTATTAGACTGCTTATTGACCTGGTTTTACCGTCTACTTTTTCGTGTTATCTCGCTGCCATATTTAACCTGCCTTATCCTTTGCCAGCACAATGATGAAGTTGATTCATCAGTTCCTCTGCTTTTCAAAGAGTCCACATATTTATTTTGTCTGGAGGATGTGCTGCTGTATGTACATTTTACAGTTTATCAAACTTTCATATTCCCTTTGATTCTCTTTGGACATTTTAAAATGCGAGGGTTGACGTGGGTTCTTCCGTCTTTGTACATCATAGATATACGTGAAAGAAGTGTGGATAAACAGCTACATGCAAGGGCAGCAGTGGGGAACTGAGATTGACATGTTTATTTATTTCAGCCCTTCTCCTGCTTCCTCCTTCCTCCTGGTTTATGATCATAAATAGTGCATGGGCTTATTAGAAGGCCCACTCATTGGCACCACTATGGCTTGGTACCTTGGATGTCCCAGTTCTGATGCGGCCCATTATTCAACCACTTTCTACTACCACTACCTTGAAGCAATTTAGCTTGGTTTCAGACACAGTACCAATACAATTAACAGCTAATATTCTCATAATATTACTGTGGTGTCTGTTAGCAGGGAATACTTTTACCTCAATTTGTGAGATATGAAATAACCTACATATGAGCATTTTCTCAATACTGGAATAGTGTAGAATATGCAGTATTACTATTCACTGAATCTACTGAACCTGTAGTGGACTACTGAACCTGAGTGGGCTAATAGTAGTAATACGAACGGATAGTGTCAGAAATTAGAACAGCATTAGCAACAAAACAACTACAACGCAAGACACGGTGGAAAGCAGCCCTCAAAATTGCACAGACAAGATGCGTGTGACAGAATGTGAAAGCTTTACAGTAATAAAAAACAAAAGCAGAAATTAAAATGCAGATAAGCAAATGTAAACAAAGAGATAATACAATCCAATGCAACATCCCTAAACACAGAGGTTACAACAAACAATGAGGATGAACGGAAACTTGCAGTTCTACAAAACAATAAAGTCTACTAGTGTACAGGTACATATAATGAACCAGATATTTTTTAAACAAACTTGTAGGTTATCAATTTGTGCTGCTTTTTGTACTGTAAAATTGAGCAGAGGAGAACTATGGTTACAGATGACCAGCTTACATTTTTACAACAGATGGGCATAATTGTATGTCAGCCAAGCGGACGAAACAAGCATCAATTTTTAACTTCTTGGGTGGATGATGTTGTTGTACACAGTGTCTGTTAACAGGAGTCTTCACGCATGAATATTTCAATGGAGGTTGGGCGTTCCTGCAGCTCTCGAGTACTGCATTTGAGGCCTCATCAAGCCTGCTCACCTCACATCCCTATAAGCTCTCTCGTGGTTCCAAGGAATGCAAGGAAGGATTTTTTTCTCTCTCGTTTTCTTCTTTCCTCTTCTTCTTGCTTCATCCACTAATGATCTCATCCATGTTTAAGTTCTAAAAAAGTTGCTGGAATATAAAACATCTCACATTAAGGTAATCGTGGACGTGTCTGTCTGGACAGCATTCCAGACAGGTCTACCGCTGCCATCAAGCTACACAGTCAGATTAGGTTAGATTATTGCATTCTTCCATGAGAATATTTGTACCCACAGCTTCAAGAGTAAGACTAGTTAAAATGCAGGTTATAATTAGAAGATGTGTGCAACCCAATAATATATTCAACGGGGCAGCACTGGCAAACGACCACAATCGCATTAAAAAAGGAAGCTCTTTTTCATTCTGAATTTTTTGTGCCAACTGGGGGGGAGCACACTTACCGAAGCGTATGGAAGATCTGCAATATTACAGGTGACAGGAGACTCACACCGACAGCACACCTGGGGCGCACATTATAAGAGCAGGATTGTAAAAGCCCTTGGGAAACTGTCAAAAAATATTGTTGTGTTCAGTTATATGGCACGTCTTATGAAAGAAACCATTCATCACGCCACATGTAAAATTAAGCTTTATATGCATTATGCTCCCCGTGACCAATTGCAGTGATTTAGTGGCCAGCGGTCATTGCAATGCTGGCTATTCCTTATCAAGGCATGCGAACGCTCACCGTGCTATGGTAATGACTCCACCACTAACAAGACGATCAAGCTCCACCATCTGTGGGAATTCGTGAATCCTGGAAGCCCTTCTCAGGAAAAGAAATGCGAGGAAGTCGTGGGTGAATTGAGTTTTTCATTTATTTTTAAATACAGAAATATTTATTTGAAAGAAGTCTGCCGTGAAATGATTCACTTTAGCGAAGAGTTGAAAGTATCGAGCGCTTTTAAACATAGCCTGTGCACCTAAGGCCGCTGACCCGATGTCATCTTCGGAGGAAAGGTTAAGTAAGTCAGCATACGCTCTGTTCGAGGAAACATCTGGGTTTGATTATAAACACCGAGGTAGGTATTAAAAAGGGAAACTCGGTGGATTTTCCCTCTTGAAACATGGTTTATCCCTCGATGCTTGCCTTGATAATACCAAGCGAGGCATAACATTTGTATTTTTACAAGCCTTCGCAAAGCATTAGCCTGCATGTGCAGCCCCTCGTAGTTATTGCACGTGATCTATTGGAAGTATGCACAATATATGATAGTCCAGCATCAAAAATATGTCACAGTTTCATGCAGTGACGTCGCCCTGCAATTATTTATTATTTATTTATGAGAGAGTAACACCGTTGAGATTTTAATAGCATGATGTTTTCTGTCACAGTGTGAATTAAAAAACTGCTCTGTTGAAGTGTGCATTAATTCTATTTCACCCCTCAAAAGAAAAGAGCTTGAAGCACTTGTCTGTTTTGGATGGTTTAATTTCTCTACTGAACCACATTTACAATAAAAAATATATATATATATATATACAAATTAGGCACACATGTAAGTGGGGATACTTGATCGCAGAGATTGTCCACACAAAATGTTGGATTTGGCGGATAAAATTGCAGTCATGACATTTTGTCGTTCATAATGACACAATGTTAATAAAACTCAAATAATTAGCCCATGTATGCAGTGTTAAGATAATGAAAAATGATAGGCAAGTCATCTTAGCATGGAAAATGAAAGGACATTTAAAAAAAAAAGTTAGCATAAATATTCAATACAATTGGTATATTTTCATATGTACAATTTTGCGCAACTCCCTTTTAGATTAGGCCGGGTTGATTTATTTATTTATTTTTTGCTCTGTTGATAATGCGTTTTGAAAATGTGCTGTCACAAAGGAATCAGGCGCTTTCGACAGTATCTACAAAGTCTACATAATCTCCTCCGAGGATCAAAGTGCAATCTTAATTAATTAATATTAATTTTTAACATCTTAATAATTGGAAGACAGTGGAATAAAATCAAGTATAAACCTTTGACCAGACTGATTTACTTGACGGAGGAAAAGAAACACACTGTGCCTGATTACAGAGAGAAAACAATTAAATGTTGTCTATTGTCTAAATGTATGTTGTTGTTGTCTAACACCGCGATAGAATACAAGTAAAAGCGCTTTGCTGATATCTTCCTGTAACCTTGAATAGAAAATGAGCTATACCCAGTGTTAACAGTTACAGAAATTGGCCAGCATGCGTATGAGAGAGGTGGTAAGGGGGGGTGGGGGTGGGTTGTAGCTTCGGTGAAAAGGGTGAGTTCCCTCATACCATAGCACCTTTTCCCTCTGGAAGTCCCCAGTGGTGTGGAGGGAGAGGTGATGCCGCCTTTCAGCCTGTCCTTGTCAGACTCTAAAAGGAAGCTCTGTGGGGGCTTGCGGCTCTCTGGAGATGGGCGACGGGGACTCGTCGCGGGTTCACCTCTCCCTGACACTAGCGCGGGTCAAGAACCCCCCTCCTCCGACAGGGTGCGGAGAGCTGACGGCTCTGATCCAGAAAGGCAATTTGATACAACTCTCTCCCGGGACTCACTGGTGTGGTGCCGAAGTCGCCAGGTTAAAACCTAATTTATCGACGTGCTCAAACAGTGTAACGGTGTGGTAAGCTCTTGTTTGGCACGTGGCAAAGGGGCGGAAAAAGATGGCCGGCCGATCAAAAGAACGGCCTGTGTAAGGGCAGTCTGAAATTGTTAAATCACGTGCCAATAGCTTCCTTGATTTACAGAGACGTGTATGCAAGTTATTTGCCATATATTGATGTAATAAGAGTAACTCTGTAGGTTTCTTGTGATCTGTACCACCGCCACCCACCCAAATTAGAGGGAAATTAGAGAAACCTTCCTTTTCCCCTCGACTTTACTGTATTTCTGTACTTCTGTAGTTCCCTGAACGCTGACGTCGAGCAGCAGCTCCTCTTTAATTACGATGGTTCCAGTCTTTAATATTTCCTCAACCTGTATTTTATTGTTTCAATATTCCTGACATTGCAGGTACTGCAGTCACACTCTATGGTTTCGTATGCCGTCAGATGTATTTTTAATGTGTGGAAAAATCTAATGATTCTTATAAAAAGAGGAACCACAGCAGAAAGCAGTCTCCAGAAATCCCAAAACCTGTTATTAACTGGAAATTCAAACAGCTATTTCATTTATAAGGAAATGGGGAAAGATTTTAGCCTTGTAGGAGTTCATGCCTCACATGTTTGCTGCCATGGTAAACAAACACTATATCAAGCAATGGCACGTTCTTTCCCCCATGTTTAATGTATGGAATCTCATTATATACTGCATCAAGACACTATGAAATTTTCGAGCTTTGGTATATTATTATCATAGTAATGGCACCGCTCATAGTCAATATAAAGTATATAATATCAAAGTATGAAAAAACGAACCAAAAACAGGACTGGATGGCCAGATCGAACTTCATCAATAAAGAATTAAGACAGGAAGATGTCTATAAGTGACTGCATTTGAAAACGTTGAATGAAGCGCAGAATGCTCAAATACCGACACATGAAATCAAGGGATCTGATCTAGGGTGCAGGAAGTTTCGCAAAAGGTCTGTGTGGGACGTGACTGTCAGCCTCGGAATAACCTTTGCTCAAACACCTTTAATAATTGAACACCTTCGCTGGCCCCTGGGGATCGTAAGATTGAGGATTTTCACAGGAAACTTAACTTCTGTGCTCCGACATGAACTGCAGCACATGAGCAATCGGGCCGCAGCCCCTGTTTCCCCCTAATGCCTTTTCCACATGTGAGCCTCCAGTCCCTGTGTGCTTTTCTACATGGCTTGGAACATTACCACAACCCCTCTGGGGTTGAATAATGAATAATTTTGTGATAAAAACGGAGAACCTGCAGGTTTACTCATAAAGTGTACCTGGGAGAGAACAGCTGTCCTGTAAAGATCGACCCGTCTCTTTTCTCTCTCTCTCTCCTTCTCTCCCTCTCTCTCTCTCTCTCTCTCTCTCTTTCTCTCTCCTTCTCTCTCTCCTTCTCTCTCTCTCTCTCTCTCCTTCTGTCTCTCTCTCTTTCTCTCCCTCTCCCTCTCTCTCTCTCTCTCTAGCGCGCATGCTTTTTCGGCCTCTCGCCCTCCAACCCCTTTCGAGACTCTTGAGAGAAGCAGCTTTTTTCCCTCCTCTCCTGACTTACCTAAAACAATCTTGGCAAAGGAGATGGGCTCGTAATCCCTAGCACAGGAGAGATAGTGGGTGGACTTCTATTCTTTCTCCTTTCCATAAACTCGCATAGAAATTGACTCTTGTCTCTTGAGGCATTTCTTCTGCGGAATGTTGGAAATAATACTCGACTCAAAAGGGCCATTTAAAAGATATTTTTCTCCCTTCCCTCCAAAGATCCTTAAAGCCCTGTCATTTTTCCAAGACAAAATAAGTAAATGTATCAAGTGGATTTGCTTCATCTGGGCAGTTTTGCTGTGAGGTAAAACCTTTCAATTTATGGTTATTTCCCAAAAAAGGGAAACACTTCATTTTTGTAGGACAAATAATGTATATCTCGATACGGGAGGCTCTGCATCAAAGGCCTATTCATATATTGGAATTATATGATTTTTTTTATTTGAAACACGGTTCGTCAAGTTTGGCGATCCAAAAATAATGAAAGGAATGGTGTTCGCATTGCGGGGGGAAAAAAACCACCCGTAGCATTGAGAGTCAGAGTTAAGGACAAATGTCGATTGCATCCAGTCTTTAGCTCCTGGTTTATGAACCCTTCACAGGTCCCGGTCTGTGCCAAGCTCTTTCCCTCGTTATCCTGCACACGCTGAGGCGGGGGGTGGCCATGAGGGATGGCCCCGGTTATGATACGGTCTTTACGTAAATCTGGGTCACAAGCCTAATTGTATTTTCAGGCACTTTGCGTGAAGGCTCTGCATTGATCTCCTTGGGATCAAGGGGGAAAGAAATGGCAAAGTTGACCCTTTTGTGAGGGAAGAAAATCAGGAAAGGAAACGAGAGGAGAAGAGAAGGATGGAGGGTTGTCGAACCCGGGCTGGCAGATTACAGATTTGCTCTCATTTTCTGTACCAGGGACCCAGTATGTACATTACAGTGCTGCATGACTGAGTAAAGATCCCAAAGCACTTCCCCTTGTGAGCGAGATGGACTGGTCGCAGGCAGCAGCATCCTTATTGGGAGTAACCGGCAGGTCATGTTAATGTCAACCCTGCTGTCATTGCTTATAAAGTTTACAGTCATCATCCTGGAAGCACATTCCCCCCTGCCACTGGCTGATGATTAGATGTGAACTGGTAAAAGGACAAGTTTTCAGCTGATGGTCCTCTAGATTACAGTGCTAATTGCAGATCCTCTGACAGTGAATAAGTCATATTATATGCCACTTTATGCCAAAACTGATACCTTCCTTTTTTAATACAGAATCAGGAAGATTAGTTATTAATACAGACTGATTGAGTCTTTTTGAGGCTTTGTATTACTCAACACCGTAATAAAAATCTGGAGAGCAATATACAAAAACAAACATTTCTTCATCTTCTTCATCTTCAGCCGCTTATTCCTAGTCAGGATTGCGGGGGGGGCTGGAGCCTATCCCAGCATACATTGGGGCGAGAGGCAGGAATAAACCCTGGACAGGTCGCCAATCCATCGCAGGGCACTACATACACCATTCACTCACACACTCATACCTACGGGCAATTTAGACTCTCCAATTAGCCTAACGTGCATGTCTTTGGACTGTGGGAGGAAAACCGAGTACCCGGAGGAAACCCACGCGACACACGGGAGAACATGCAAACCCACACAGAAAGGCCCCCGGTCGGGATTCGAACCCGAGACCTTCTTGCTGTGCGGCGACAGTGCTATCCACTGCACCACCGTGCCGCCACAAACATTTCAGGTAAGTGAAAAAAACATTTTAGCAATAAATGCAAATATGAAATTGTATGTACTAAATGTGAAACTGCTGGTAAATGTAAGTTGCAGTTGACCACACAACTTTTATCCCCTACTTGTATTTTTCTCCCAATTTGTAATGCCCAGTACCCATGCATGTTTGCCATCCTATTGCTGCAACGGTCATTTGAAAAGAACGCACACTAACACGGGTGTCCTCCAAAGTGCATGGAGCCAACCGCCTCTGTTAACTCTGCAGTCCAGATGAGCAGTCCAGTGCAGCCATTGTGTCAGACAACTGCATCACTCATGCAGCTGGGGCACGCAGACTGCAGACACCTGAACAACCAGAGACGCTGCTATTGCGTCAGGGAATACACTGTTGACTGAAACCCTCCCTCCCTGGGCAACACTATTCCTAATTGTACATTGCCCTGCAAAACAACCCGCCAGAGTTGGCACTGTTATGGTCAGGATTAAATTCCAGTCTGTGGGCTGCTTTACTTCACCCAAGCACCGTATGCTTTATCTGGATGCATGACCTGGGACCTTTCAAGTGTTTCTGTTATTAATTCCTAATTACAGAAACAAAGGTGATTGATGTTTTATTAAACATGCATGCTGCATTTCATTCAAGGTGTTACGCAGTGCTGTGTCTGCTGAAGTCATTAAAGCATAATGTTGATGTAAATGGCAAACCTTTTTAATGTCTTTGATGCCCTTTTGAATTCAGTCAAGTCCTGAGAATGTAATCTTTCTCAACCAATGGTGCATCCAGCGCTTCCTAAAGTCAGGGCTGTATTGCCAGTGCTTCTTCGGACCTGTCCAAACATCTGAAGCTCATATTCGACATTACAAAGGTTTGCTAAAACGTTTGCCACTCACCACTAGCGTGTGAAAGATTGCTATCTTTCAGTTTCGGGTTAAATATATCGGGTCTGTGACGGGTTGTAAAAGCAGCCACCCAATCAGATGTTCAATCCTCTGACCGTCCGTAGAAGGTCAGACTTTGTTAGAGTGAAGGAATTATGGGCACACCCATTCGTTTGTAAACCCAGGTGTGACATGGATTTACGCATCGCAAACCACCTGAACATTCGTAGAATTGATCCGCTAATACATAAATGGCTTGTCTCCATCCTTGATTTGCTGTGGATTTGGGATACCTTTGAATGCCCAATGCCTCTCCAAGCAACATCCTTCAACATGTTGAATATAAACATTTCCGCCCGTGTTGGTTGGAACACTCCACTTTTCTCTCTTCCTTTCCCAACCCTCCCCTGCACTGTATCTTTAAATCACTGCTGTCTTGAGGAATCAGAGGATTACCTTGGGAAGCTATCCGACGGGAGATGGGAGCTTAAGTAGTTTTCATTGGGGGGGTGATTCAGAACTGCCATTTTTCTGGAGTCGGTCCAAGCCCCGAAATTATTTAACCATGTTTCCGGCACAGAAACATAAATTAAGATGAGTGCTATGAGCACACAGCTTAAGCTCGCTTGCTTTTTTGGGGGGGTGAAAAGCCATGTTTGTCTATTCGCATGTTTACAATGAGCCGCAGAAGTATTAGTGGTCACAGGCAAACACACGCATTTAAATATTTCCTGAAGTATTAGTTGTCCACAGAGTCTATTTTGTGACATACTGTGTTTACCTCCCTGCCTGTTTTTTTTGCATGTGAGCGTACATAAGGGATTTGAGGAGGATCTGTTATTTTAAACACGTTTTTGGATAAATTATCACAAAAGTATTTTCACGTTTCAGCTTTCAACAAGAAAATATTCTGACAATCCGGAAGATTGACACTACTTCTCAACATTTGTTTTCACTTATAAATCTCCCAAATTTCAATCTGTGGACAGATTGTTTATTTAATATTATCTTAGCAAAAAAGTCATTTCACTATAAACAGGAAATGATATGCCACCTGTGACCACACTCTATGTATATGTTCTTCCTCCATTGGGACATGAAGTAATCACTTAAGACAAGGGGATTTATCTGTTACAGATATGCACCCATGTATTTCCAAAATTACAACCTGTCAGACAGTGAATGAAGTGAATCATGTTTAATCTTATGCGAATCCAGAGAATTGAAGATAGCACACCAAGGACTGATAAGGGCACAAAGTACCTTTGTGGAAAGCTCCTAACATGTCCACCATACCCTCTTAGCATATTTGTTGCTTTTGAGATAAGTATACCATTACCTGAACGCGATCCCGTAAATCATCAAACGAGAGAAAAAATAACTTTATGACCAGTCATCAATAACATTTTTGGCTGGATACTGTACATACCACATAATTGACATAGTTCACATAGTTAAAAGTTGTTTGCTTAAAAGGGATGGAGAATTGAGGTTGAAGTAATGAGAAGTCTGATATTTTAAGTTAATGTGGGGATTACAAATTGCTCTTTTATTGAAGGACTTTCTGAAGCGGTAATGCATTGTTTTGGGATGTACTGAAAATACCTAAATTGCTGCTGTCAGGTTGCGAATACATGAATCACTAAACCACAAAAGGAGGACTGTCTTTTTTTCAATACATTTTTATGGCTCAAATAACAGCGCTGCTTTGCAGCAGTACTTATGAGGCATTTGTATAATGTTGGATGTTCAATAAAAGAAAGAAAAAAAGCCTTCATGGAATAAAAGGTGCGAGAAAACCCCTGGACCTGCTTTGTTAAACACGAGAGATGAATAACAAATATTGGTTAAAGAGTAATACAAACATCTTGTGAAATTGGATAATTATAGCTCGCCGTATGCAAATCATTTGAAGTTTACAGAATAATTGACATTCCAGTGCGGTATACATTTTTTGGTACGTTTTAAATTATACGTTGTCCATAGCAGCGTCTGTGCTATAATTTTGTGTGTCTCTGTTCCACAAGCACTGTATAATTTGAAACTCCGAAGGTAGTTTCTGCCAACCAGTATATCTTTTTTGACTTTTTGTTAAACCCTCGCTGTTATGTCAATGGAAAATGATGGCAGGTTTGTCTTCAAGATTAATTTTCCTTATTTTTCCCAAAATGAAAATCTAACAAAAAATATGAAATTGATTTATGTTCAAGTAACATTATTTTTATGTCAGCAACATGGCACATAATGATATGTGCCTGCAATAAGATGGTGAGCCCTGCCCTTACATCAGCCTTGTGCTTGAATTTGAATTAGAGGGAATCTGCCCTTTTGGCAGTATCTCATTTTTCTACAACCAGATCTGCTCAAAAGTAGATTTGGATGTTTCGCCTTCTGTATAATCATGACGACTTAGTCAGATTTTAACCTTTTGGCTCTTTGAAATTGCAACAACAAACATTTCCCAGCAGCTGAGGAAAACGCATCTGTTTATAGTCACAGAATGGCACAACATCACTAGATTTCTTTTTTTTTTACGGCCTAGTATTTGGAAGCCGTAAGCCAAGGTTGAGTTGTAGGTAGCACTCAAGTGCTTATGTAACAGCAGCTTCCAACAGTACGTCTATATGAAAAAGATTTACTGCCAGTCAAATGGATATGCATATACCTGCAGTGCATCTTATGAAACAAACCTACTTATGTGGCAGAATCCAAGCCCCCTCTGTCACAAACTGGTCAGATTCAGGCAGTCGGTAATCAGATTACACTAAGCATCCTAAACACATAGTGCAAAAATATCACCCAGCTTTATAAAAGCATTTATCCCTGGAATTATGAATTCATCTGAGGAATGGGAGAGAGAGCAGGCAAAATGGGTACAGATGTCATGGTATATATGCGCCGTGTATTAACCCAAATTCTGAAAATTTGCTGCAGGCATGCTTTATGTGGTTTATGGCAGGCTTTAACTTACTTGGCCCCCTGTGTGTTTTTTGTCTGGACAAAAAAACATCTTTTCTGCATTAACTATTGATGCATATCAAAATAAAATGGTGTGATGCCATGGCACAGATTGCATTGTAACATTATTTTCCTTGATTGTGTCCATTAAGGGGTTATAACTGCATGGCTTTTTATTTTTTGTGTTCCATGTAAAAATCTCTTATGATGTCCCGTGCATTTCACTGTTCTCTTTGCTGGTCATTATATGTGTTGACCACGTCTGTGTTTGACTCGCGTATTGTCACAGTGGTGCAAAGATCCTTCCTTTAAGACTTACATTGCTTACATTACAAGTCTTACATTGCGAATTTCAGTTTCACTTGTCAGTTGGAATTTCACTGTGAAAAGTCCAGACGTCAAGTATGAAATGTAATTTAATGTTAATTAAACATTTATTTAATGTTTCTTGGGGAACTGAGGTCATCTGTCAAAAACCCAAAATAGTATATTGCATTTGGAATAGTATATTGCATTTGGACTGCAAGTGTTAAATATGATGCATGGCTGCAAAGAATTCTAGACCCTGTGGTATAATGCGTGTACCTGATGCTATTAGAGGGAGGACAGCAAACTGGCTTCCCCATCCAAAACAACCAATTTTCACTGTAAGGGGACACTAATCATGAGTGACGAAAATTATACTTAAAATTCTTTCGAGGACGGCCAAGTGCAATAAGCTCTGGGAGTGGAATCAAATGCATGTTACTTTTCCAAACCGCAACTTCCCCCCGGGAGAGAGGATTCTCAAGTGGGGCCTTGAAGAACCGTGCCGAGGAACCGGCCACACCCAATGCGCAAAAACCCTGAGGCCGATCAGGCCCGGAGCCTTCCCCCTCGGTCACTACAAGAATCCTCTGTTTATTTATCTTCGCCTTTATTTAACTGTTGTAAAACAGACCCTGCCATTTTGGATCTTCATTTTTGAGGAGCAGGAGGGAATATCCTTGATATAGAATACAATAGTAGAGATATTCTTTTTATGGCCTGGTAAGGCGTGAGTGCACAGTCCCCTTTGGATGTTTGCTGACTACACTTCCACTGAATATATATATATATATATATATATATATATAGTATCAACTTCTCTCCCTGTTGTATAGGTGTGGTGTGCATCTGTCTACGATGGCGTCTGTTGTATTGCTGCTGTACTGATCTCTAGCTCTAGCTGTGATTGTTCTCGCCATTTTAAATGCACTTATTGTATGCCCCTCTCGATAACAGCGCCTGCTACATGCCTAAAGTGTCGTGCAAATGTAATGTAAAGTGGATGTTTATGCTATTGAAAGAAAAGGATACCAGAGTACGATGTTTCCCCTTTCACTCATTGTAGATTCATCTGAGGGTGTTGGTGGGCTGTGGGCTTCGTCAGATCTTTCCACGGTTAATCGCCTGCGCTGTGACAATTTCGGCGAATGGTATTGTACTGCAAGACTACCCTGTTGAGGAGCAAATATATTGTGGCATTGGCTCTAATTTTTGCACATTTTACTGACTCTGCTTGGTCTCTATGACTAACCATTGGTGTGAAACACTAATAGGTCCTCCACTCAAGGAGAGTGAATTAACGTGGAGCGTGTCTGACGCAAAGCATATTCAAGGTTCAGTAATAGATTTGCCGGAGGATATAACACAGGTAGCGTCAGCTTCTCATTTCTTTCTGAGTGAATGAAATTCAGACAATACCTTTTCATGTTTAATAATGTAACAGTCATGGGTTTAGCACTGACTCATAGCTTCTCTATTACATAATATGGATGATTGCTACCTTTATGAGTCTAAGAGAGACATAAAAACCATTCCCCCGTTCATTTCAGGTATGTTATGTTAGGCTAGGCATTCTATATTTATACTTTATAACGTCCCTCTATAAAGGGAGAGCCATCTGTGCCATATTATCCAGATGAATTAAAGATTAAGCTCAATCAATGGGTTCATTAATGCACTCTATACATGATCTGTACATTATCTGTATCTGTTACCGCAAATTTAATTTGCTGCATGTGTGGGCTTTGAGGAATAGCACCCTAGTCGTACGCAAATTATTTTATTGAGACGTTACGCATCAAGGAGCTGTAAGACTTTTGTCTTCTTTTCAGGAATCCCTTAAAAGGAAAACAGCAACATGGACAATAAATACAAATAAAGTTACATCCATGACGGGAACAAAGAGTTTTGTTGAAATTGCTGGAAAATAACAGCCAGGAAGTTAATCTCTCCTCTCAGAAAGTGATAAGCCTTTAATTACTGCCTTGATTTAATCGAGAAAACAGCTTTCAGGGAGCACAACTGATGCTGGTTGTCAATGGAGTCCAATCACCTTTACTGTATGTATGCAACATTCAATGTAGAAATAAATAATATCTGTCTATTTATGTATTCACAGAAACATAGAAATCCCTAATTTGGTGATTTCTTGATCGTGGTGTGTCCTTTTATTTGGAAGTTACCTGTATATATATGTATATATACTGTATATATATATATGTATATATATATAGTGCCTTGCAAAAATACTCAGACCCTTGGAAAGTTTTCAAATGTTGCTGGATTACAAATGATATGCTACATTTTTTTCCATTTCGTATTTTTTTATTAAAAACTCACATGCTCAAACTCTCTTCTTATTAGATTTTTTATAAATAAGAAATTAGTTATGTCAGAAAATATTTTAAAGAAAAATAAAAAAAACTTAAATACTTGCATAAGTATTCAGACCCCCCGCATTGATATTTGGTGGAGGCACCTTTCCCTTTTTTGGGCAAGTTTCTACCAATTTTGCAAACTGGTTGGAGATGTGATTCAGGTCATGTTCAAGTCAGGACTTTGACTGGGCCACTCAAGGACATTGACCTTTTAATCCTTGAGCCACTCCAATGTAGCTTTGGCCCTGTGCTTTGGATTGCTGTCCTTGCAGTATCTGCCTGTACTTTGCTCCGTCCATTGTTCATTCTATTGTGGCAAGTTTCCCAATCCACGCTGAAGAGAAGCATCCCCATAGCATGATACTGCCACCACCATGCTTCACTGTAGGGATGGTGTTACATGGGGCAAAGGCAGTGATAGGTTTGCGCCATACATAACGCTTTGCATTTTGCATTAACGCTTTGCAAAAAGCTCTAATTTAGTCTCATCTGACCACAAAAGCTTTTCCCACATCTTAGCTGGATCACTCACGCACTGTCTAGCAAACTCAAGGTGGGCTTTGAGATGTTTTGTTTTAAGTAATGGCTTTTTTCTTGCCACCCTGCCATATAGGCCAGTATAATGTAGTGCTCTTGATATTATTGACTAATGCACTATTACTCCATTCTCAGCCACTGTAGGTAGCTCTTTTAGAATAATTGTTGGTCTCACAGTGGCTTCTCTCACAAGTCCCCTCCTTGGTCACTGGGTCAGTTTGGTCAACTGGGTTTGGAGGGACAGCCTTTTCTAGACAGGGTCTGGGTGGTATGATGCAGATATTTTTGTGCATCCTTCTCTGAATATGTGCTTTTTTATAACCATATCCCTGGCTTTCTGAGAAAGATCTTCGGTCTTCATTATTGGATCTTTCCTTCAAATTCACTACCCGACCAATGATCCTCACAAAGACACATGTTTTTAATCCTGAAATCATGACAATCACTGTTATGGCACACAGACAGAGGCCAATCAACTCATTGTGTGGCTCGATAAGGTAATGTTTTGCATTTGCATTAACCTACAGCTGCCAGAGTACAGGGTTTGAATACTTACAATCAACATTTTTCCATTTTTATTTCATTTTAAGTATCCATATACTTTTTCTTCCACTTGTTTTTTTATACAAATGTGTGGAGTGGATTGTATTTATAACATATATTAGTTCTTAAATTAAAGTGTTTTAAATGAAAGCTTGAAAGCAACAACATATGAAAATTGTGCAAGGGTATGAGTACTTTTGCACGGCACTGTATATATATATATATATATATATATATATATATATATATATATATATATATATATATACACTACCGTTCAAAAGTTTGGGGTCACCTTCCATCTGGACTATGGCTAATCGGGCACTCCTTCATTCTTCAGCAAGATAACGACCGAAACACACCTTGAAGTTGTGCAAGAACTATCTGGTGAAGGAGGAATGTGAACAACAACTCAAACTAAAGACCTGGCCTGCCCAGTGTCCAGACCTCAATCCCATAGAACTTGTATGGGACAAACTGGAAAGGAAGAGTCAAAGCAAAGCAACCCACAAGTTTCTCTGGGAATTGCTGCAGGATAGCTGGGAAAACATGTCCGGTGATTTCCTGCTAAAACTTATTAACCGAATGGCCACTGTTTGTGAGGCTATTCTCACGCCAAAGGGTGACTATTTTGAGGAATCCAAGATTCAATTTTCAATATAATTTTCTTGAACATTTCTTTGATGTTAATTTTGTTAATTGTTACATGTGTTTTTTGTCATTTTAAAGTATTTACAGAAATGTATACGGTGTAAAGCATTGTCAATTATGAGATAAAAATAGTTTCCAGCAGGTGACCCCAAACTTTTGAATGGTAGTGTATATATATGGCTCTGTTATGGTGTGGGGTGCATTTTCCTGCCATGGTTTTGGTCTACTCAACCCCCTAGAGGGCAAGGTGAATGTCAATAAATACAAAGCCATTCTGAGTGATCACCTTCATCCTATGGTGAATGGTCTCTTCCAGGATGACAATGCCCCCATCCACAGGGCATGAGAGGTCACTGAATGGTTTGATGAGCATGAGAACAATATAGTAAGCCATATAATAAGCCATAGCCATCTCAGTCACCAGATCCCAACCCACTTGAACTCTTATGGGAGTGGCACCTGAGATAACGTTTTCCACCGCAATAAAAAAAACACCACATTATGGAATTTAACATGGAAGAATGGTGTTGCATCCCACCAATAGGGTTGCAGACACTTGTAGAATCTATGCCAATGCGCATTGAAGCTGTTCTGCCGGCTCAACGCCCTACTAAGACACTTTATGTTGGTGTTTCCTTTATTTTGGCAGTTACCTGTATGTGAGTGTATATGTATGTGTATTGTTTTATAACAATAAAATATATAGTCTATAATTATTTATTTGATTCTGTATTCATTCATTCATTCTGGTAGTTATCCAGTTCAGCACTGGTTTGAGTGTTCACTATATATAGGATATACTGTATCTTGTAATAGAGATGGTCTCTTTCACATTGACAGTGAGATGAGTATTTTGCTATGAGTGAAATAAAATATAATTGGGAAGTATCCCATTATAAACTGTAATGTAAATGTCAGTTTACATTTCGAGATGCAGCTGACACTGTGTCACTGACCAACAGTCAAAGAACAGAGAAATGAAAATGATGACGGTCCAGTGCAAATAACCATGCACAAAGGCTTTATGTCGCCATGTACTGTATATCTCTAATACACAGATGTGATCACAATTATAACCAGCATTCCACAGGTTAATATATTTCCAGTAGCATGAAATGCAGTTAGTTGTGTACAATTCAATACAGGAGGGCCTCCTGCTCTGCCATCCTAATGAAAAATGGAGAAAGCTTACCAAACACAACAGTGAAATAAAGCGGTATCCATTTCCAAAAGTGACCAAGTCTGCTTTCTTTTTTTGTGTTTTTAAAGTATTCTCCTCTGACATACAATTTCAACTGTGGTCTGTTTGAATATTGCACGGTGGCTTGGCTGACATTAAGCAAACCTGTAAGGAGTTGACAGTGCTCGTTTGAGGTTCACCTTAATCAAATGCAGCCTGCATACAAAGGCTCTTAGTTTTGAGTGGCTACAGCACGGAGTGAAAGAGAAGAACTTTCAACTTTATACTGCATGGCACAGTGCAAACTAGTCTCGTGATTTTGAGGGAGGACTATGTCAAAATCTGATGCAACAAAGACACAACCGCCAGCCCCCAGATCTAAAGCAAAGGTGAATAATGGTCACTATCATAAAAGAATAGTATGAACAAATTAAGGTAACCCCCCCACCCCATACACACACACACACACACATTTTATTTATTTAGATACTAAGTCATTGCATGACGGTTAATATACAGTACATTTTATACACCCAGTTCCACTGCTTCTTTCATCTTTCAAACCTTTCAAAACAGGCTTAATGAAAATTAGACGACCGTCACACAATTGTGCATATTTGTTTTACTTTATTGTGTTGATAAGTGTATTCTCTAAAACTTTTAGTGTTTGAATAATAATATATCTGGAATGCATAAACGCTCATTTATATGTTGAGTTATATAAGAGTGAAATCCATCTGTATTCCATGCACCTTTTTCCTCCTCTTAATAAGCTGTATTTGGGTATTTGGTAGTGTTCCTGAACTTATTAAAATACAAAATACAAACAAGAATAAGCATCACACATCCTTAATATTGTTTCTGTCAATTAACATAGAGTATAAAAAAGAAGAAAAAAAAACAGATCCTATATTAATTTGTGCAGACACTCACACACAATGCAAAACAGAGAGAGCAAACAGCCCCTCTGACTTCCCTACACAGTGCAGCCAGTCAAGTGTTTCAAATCTAATTTGAATATATGAATGTTTACTTTGTCCATTTTGCTTACTTACTTAGCTGTACAGGAGCAAATTGAATGTATCAGCTTAATATTGTATCTGTGTGGCCAGAGGAAGACGGTGGGGGAAGAAAAAGGTGGAGCGGCAAGCCTCACTGTTTGGTGATGTCAACACGGCAGCCCCCTCTTCCACTAGATTTATACTGCGGGTAGCACAGGGTGCCCCAAAGGGACTTCAATTAGACAATTACCTGGATCCAGCTGGGATGCACACATAAGCCCTTCCCTTCACACTGAATCATAAAGCCCCAGTTAATATTCCAGTGAAAGTCCAGATCTATAACATTTCCTCCATAAATCCGAGCTTTCATAACATCGAAATAATAGCAGTAAATAAATGGGGCTTACACCTGTACAGCCACCGCAGCGCCGCCCGGCCCCCGAAATGGACGTGCTCTTGGGCTTCAGACAGTTGTAAACGCCTTGAGTAAAAAACACTGAGTGCTGTTAATGGATAGGTTTATTTTAAAGCATGCCATCTGCTATCAATCACAGAGAAGTATGGGAAACAAGTTTGGCTTTGCTCCCTTCCTCGTTGTGAGCCCGATAAAGACAGGACTCTGGTACTCGGGAACATTGGATCCTCAGGAGAATATAACATCAAACCCACTCAGCAGCTCCACTAACAATAATAAAAATGCCTCGGCTTAAAGGTGACATTCCCAATTTACGATTATTTGTGTCTATAAAGTGTATTCTTTGGCTCCTGACTCATTCCGACTGTCTCACTACAAGAACAATACATTAAGACTGCTGGGAGTAAATGGAAATTCTATCCTTTATATTAAACCGACAGCCACTACCTGAGAATTTCAATTCTGGTTCAACTTAATCTGAGCTACCTTCCTCTACGTCCTACTGCATCCAGACCACATGTCAGTGCTGGGATACAAAGAGTGATGTTAAAATCAGTGGCGTACAGGGATAATACTGACCAGCCACTCGCAACAACATCATCCCAACTGCATTTATATTATTCCGCAGCAGTTGACCAGAGGTAGTTGCTATAATTCAGATTAGACGCGTCAATACCAACAATTTGTTTCCTTGCGCTTTTTTTTTTTAGAAATCCTTAAAAAGGAAATTATGGATTGAAGTGACCATGTCTTAGAATGTCTGTCTGTCATCTGCATCTCCAAAATGTGAAATCTTAGCAAAAGCAAAAGGATATTGGCTCCACACGCTCCCATACTCAATGTCTTTGCTCTGCAGTAGCCTTTTCAAAAGCAGAATCGTTTGATCAATTACTGACCTGATAACTGTACGCTGATTATTGTCTCTAATGCATTACTTGCTACCTAGCCTAACTAATGCTACATCTAGAAACAGCATTGCAGTACTCGTTTTTAATTGCTGATTTCGCAGCTCTGTTTAATAATAACAGATCAATAAATAAATAAATATAAATGTGTAAAATATTCATCTGTAAAATTATTGTCATTGCAGGGAATGACCACTGCAGTTTTGCCTTAGTTTGATTCTGTCTTGTATATAGACTTTCCTCATACTGTTTTTCCTGTAGCTCTGTCCAATTCAGAGCTATAGCACAACCTGTATGCCTGTTTTTTTTCCCGCATGGCTAACTAAACACACAAGTGTATTGTTGCTGGAGCTGTATTTATAACTGTGCATTCACATGTATTGGCTTTGGCCTTGATTTAGGGACTAAGACTCTGTCAGAGGCCTATTGGATTGCTTTTTGATTTTTGTTGGTTCATTTCCCATTTGGTTTATCCTAGTATTATTTGCTTGTGTATTTTCTTTGCTTTATTTTGGTGCCCATTGCAGCATTCTGACATACCTGAGTCCTATCCTGGCAAACCAACTATTGTGTCCTGTCCCCTAGATCCCTTGGAGCAGGGTGCAGCCGTGCGGAGGGGGCTTTCTGTCAGGGTCCCCTTCCCTCTCACCTGCATGCAGCTGAGTATTGCACTACACCTAGATTCACCTCCTTTGCAGTGTGTGTGTGTGTGTGTGTGTGTGTGTGTGTGTGTGTGTGTGTGTGTGTGTGTGTGGAAGAGCACATGCAAGCGTGGCGGTGTGGTAAGTAAGTATCCTTCCCATTATAGTGAGTTTCCCCCTGCAGTCAGCCTACCTCTCTCTATGGCCTCCTGGCCATTAAGTATCTTCCAACGGCCATCTCTGTACCTATAAACATTCCTTGTATGTTTCTTTTGTGAACTTTCAACCAGTTTCAACCCTGTTTTTACACTGATAACGACTTCTATTGTTATAAACGTAAGAATAAAGTCATAGTGCCTGAATTAACACTTTATTTACAGCCTCCAGTTGCTTTTCTTCCCTCCAACAGCAACTTAATAAATTGATACCCCTTTTTTTAAACTTGAGGCCACGTCTGTTACTTTTTTTCTTTACAAGCTTACAAGCATGTAATTGTAAACTTTTGTAAATACAAATGGCTACATTAGCCAAGCTTGCCAGCTAGCTAGCTCTAATATATGTTTGTTATAGATAGTCAGCAAACTTTAGCGAAGTTAGCTATAACATACTGATAAAACATTAGCTTGCTAGGTTGCAAGCTATTTGTTAACACTAGCTAGCTAGCACTGTTGACAACTTAGCCACTTTTTTGGACTCCCCTAGCAACTTTTTTTCGAAAAAGCAACTATCAAAAAATGTAGCTTCGTTTTAAATCGATTTGGAGACTTTTTTTAAAGCAACTTTTGAAAAATTACTCTGAGATTTTACATGGTTGAGCCCCTAAGCTGCTCAATGAACATTTTCCCTGATGCGTGATTGATTTTCTTTCACATATGGTCTGTTTGCCTCTCTACACTCTGCACAGCTCCTCCTGGGCCGAACAGGAAGAGCTCTGCACTACAGCACCACCTCTCCCCTTGAATGGCTTGTCCCATGCTGATATGAACGTAGTGGCTTATCCTATTCTGATTTTAACATACACACATTAAGTAGAATGTATCACCGGTTAAAAGTGATTTTTACTATACTTAATGAATTAAAGCCACAAAAAACAAGATTTGGAGGAAAGTCAACAATTTATTGTTTCTCTGCAGTGTACCAAATAACATCCATGCCCGTATTCATAATAAGGGATGCATTTTCTCTTTGATGAGAACTACAATGACGAAACAAAGGCTGAATCGCAAACTGTTTCCTACTTTCCTGTTGACTGAGAGGCAGACATATCCATGACCCATATCTAATGGTTGTCTCATACCTGAGAAGATGAGTGAGACGACCTTTCATCTCCATTGATAATGAAACATTGTCCCAATTATTCTAAAGTTATCATTAATTTAGTTAACTGGAATAGATTTCTTGGAAACTATACTGGCAGTTAATGCTATTGTTCTAGTCAGCTGCCTAGGAATGTGTTCCTTTATCTAGCTAAATAATTAAACAAAAGCAATTACTGTGCTACTGGGCCTGCTAACAGGTTTGTGACTAGAACTGCTAATGTTACACAACTTTTTACCTTGAATTTGAGAAATGAATGAACACAGGAATGAAATGAAAATCTATGTGATTGTTAAAATCACATAAAAACCATGGTGATTGTGTGCTTGGCTTTATGTTATCAATATTGTTTTATGTGCTTTAGTTGAAGAGTACATTTTTGTACTCATTTTGTACTCCTTTTGTTCCACCTCTTCAGACTCCACTACCACTGAACACTGTCCATCTAGTCAATCTGTCGTCACCACTGTTTACTTGTTCTACACTATTTAAAAATAAAAATAAAAAAACCCACTAACCTTTTCTTTCCCAGTGTTACAGGTATGATACGCAGACGCCTGCAATGATGTCTATTGCTGTTTTACTGCACTGATCTTGTGCGCTAACTATGATTGCTCTTACCTTGTATTAATGCACATCTTGTAAGTCGCTCTGGATAAGAGCGTCTGCTAAATGCTTAAAATGTAAATGTAAAAATGTAAAATGTACTTGTCACCTTCCCTTGATCCTCTGACAAAATTCAGCAACTTTTTTTCTCACAACAAATGTTAAAAAAACCAACAGCAATATGGACAGTCTAACAAATGTGTGACTTTCTTTGGCAGCCGTGAAAACATAATTGCACAAGATTCAAGTGAAAATATGTTCCACATATATTCATAATTGAATCCCCCCAAACATTGTATTTGCTAGCTGCCTGTGGGCATGGTAACTTACCCCATTTTTGTTTCTTCTTAATTTGTTTTCAGGGTCCCATGCAAAGCACTCTGGGAACAGTTTTTGATGAGCATCTCTTTTTTGTTGTTTTTTTAGAACGACAAAAGTCCCATACTTTCAAAAGCAGTACATAACCCAGAAAAGTGGAAAAAAATATGTTTGTGCTAATTGAGTATAGTTCACTCAGCTTCACTGCACGTTGGTCCCCTTACAGATGGTTTAGAACAACATCGGGCTGAACTTTTGCTGATATCTCTGATTTCCATAGTAAATGAAATCCCTATATCTGAGTGCTAATGCCATAAAAGCCATGTCACACTGTATCGTAAAAACCTTGCAAGTATAAACAGTGATAAGACCACATGACATCCCTTCTGATGTTTCGAAGTATATTGAATTGTGTACGGAAATATGTCGTATATATCTAAATGCATCTGAAATGTCTATACACAGTCTGTATAAATTATGCATGTTTATGTGTATTTATTTATTTCCGTGCATGTGTGTGTGTGTGTGTGTGTGTGTGTGTGTGTGTTGGTAATGACTATATTTAAATCATTTAAAAATAACTATACTTGACTATTTCTTGATAACATTGTGCTTCACTTGATTTTCCACAATTGCTGTTTCGGGTAGTGTTTCTAATATGCTGTTCCCATCTCACCAGGCATTGATTTTTATAAGAGTAGAACGAACTGCAAGCTCATTTATGGCACTGAATCATATTATTAGCGTACTAAAATAACAGTAATACCTCCATGAAACTATTACACAAATATGCTGTCTGTTCTGATAACAGAAAATATAGTGGTAACATTTAACCACGGGGCGGTGAAAACAATGGTAAAAAGAATAAATCCATTTGTGCAAGCATATTGAATTAGACTCGGTTTCATCCATGCATATTGCTGCCACACTACCTGGAACCGAGTTCTGTTTAATGTTTTTCCAATGCATAATTAACCTTTATTCAACAGCCAACGTACATAAAAAACACCCGCTCCTTCTTTTTGCAGGGAGATTCAATTATATCAGTGGTTAAATCATGCTTCAACCTATAATGAGATTTGATTAAAAAGGTGGAATGAAGATTCATTAAAATAAATAAATGAATGTATTACTGAGGGTTAGACATGGATATTCTTAGAGTTAATGCTGATATTCATAGCAATCAAGCATTCTTTTTGAGAGGAAACCTGTGATTGATAGTCCTAATGGAGAATGTGAATGTCAAAGAGATAATGTAGACTTGGATGCCATTTGGAGTCAGGTGATGGCCATACCTTCGGCAGGTAGACACATTAGAAAAATATGCGTTACATGAGTGATATGGGGATTAGAAATGTGTGTGTACCTTACAATAATAAACGTACACTTGTGTCTCTGAAATTAAGATATGGCTAATTGATGGGGAATTGAGAGGTTAACAGCCGTGTTGTTTCCACCCAACTAGGAAATTTCCACTTGTGTCTTGTTAGTAATTTGCCTTACAGAACGGCCAGACTAACCATTAGCTTGGCGATTGTCTCGATCCCTGTGACCAATCAAATCTGCCAGCTCTATTTGCATGTCTAAATCTGCTTTAAGATGCTGGCATGCATGGTGGAACAGGGAAGACTTTATTTTGACAGTGATCCAGGAAGGATGACAACTGAGTGGCACAGGGGATAATTTAGAGAATGGCCGTTTTTTAAGAAAACAAACACGTGGCGTAGTCCAAACAACAATGCTTACCTTACAAGGGTCTTTCCCATGACTGGGGAAGTAGTTTCCAGAAGATACTTGAACTGTTGCCAAAACCTGACGACTGTGGAACGATAAACAGCGGAGAGTTTTCTGTGACGGGGCGAAGGTGCACGTGTGCATACATTCTGGAACGACGTGCCCAACATCTGCAGCCTGTCGGGACTGTAAGTGTTTCATTCGGGTGCTTTCTCATCTCCCTTTACGTGAAGTAAATGGACATTTATAGAATACGCTCATGTGCAGGGCCTTATTGTTAGTTGTTTTTTTGCGTTCATTACTGGAAGGAGTTTCTGTAAAGGGTGCAGTAGCAGTGACCCAAGCAAGTGGGCTTTGTATGCAGGACAAACACTTTGTTTGGAAAAGCAAACCGCTGGCACATTCTTTCAGTTCCAGATAAAGATGGACTTTTTTCTTTTTTGGTAAATCCAGATGATTGGTACTGTTGACCCTTCTCAATTTATGACTGACAAACCACACACTTGTAATAATGTTAATTTACATACATGGTGGAGGTAGTGTGTGAGCAACATTTAAAAGTGCAATTCATTGCAAATACTGTATATTAACTCCATATATATATAACTCCATTCTACTTTTCAATTAAAAAAAAGACAAAAATCAGTCCAGTCTCCTTTTAATGCAACATTACACCCTCCAGGGCCTGTCACATTTAAACCTGGAATAATAGTTGAGTTTTTTACCCGTGTCACAGAAAAAACAAAAGGTTTATTGAATAAATATGTGTGAAAATGCAGCAAACAAAACAACTCCACAGGCATCATCTGATTGGCTCCCGGACGTACCCTACAGTTTCATATCAGAGCCCAGCACGCCACTTCCTCATTTATCCATACTGGGACTTTTCTTTAAAAAAAAGTTAGTCTGTCCTTCAAACAACAAGGAAAAGGACCAAAAGAAATCTACGAAGTCTGGTAAATAGCAGGGCTCTAGGCTTCTTAGTGACAGACATGTGCTCGGGAAAAATGCACTTCGGATCCTTCTGGTCAAATTCATGCAGTCAATGCCAATGAGAGATTGACCTATATGCCGAGTACAGATGCTATGGCAACGTTCTGAGACAGGATGTGTATTTTTACAAGTGCGGTGGAATATTAATATCTTGCATGCATTGCCAAGTTTCATTGTATCATATACAGACTTGTGCTGCACATACACTCCCTGAAGATACTATAAACAATAGATAAACTGCTTATATTACATCTAGTGACTTCTAATTAGCGGTCTTTTCTTCATCTTCTTCAGTCAGCTCTTCTTGTAAATTAGAATGGATGGTTAGTATGAATCTGCCAAGATGTTCTGAAGGCCTGTCATAACATTGGTCACTGATAGCAAAATATGAGTATATTGAACAGTTCTTCAGCCGCCAATAATGGATGTTTCTTATGGTTTTTCCATTGTGCAGCCACCGTGTCTTAGCAAGTTACCCCTAAAACTGTGCACAGATGATGCCAATAAATATAAATTATGAAAGGATTCGATGAAGGTTTTAAGTTAGCTAAAACTAAAACAAGCAAAACTCAAAAGAAAATATAACACATGAAGCACAGGCACTCCAAATAAAATAACATATTGCAGTTTTACAGTAAATATTTAAAATATCACAATTTTTTTTTCCTTGCTAGCTAAATCACTGGCTAGTGTTTTCTCTTTGTAAAGCGCCCAGGTTCTTCGCAAGAAGAGCGCCATATAAGAGCTTTTTGTATTGTATTGTATGGTATAGGGTAGTCAGTGAGCTAAGTGGTTGAGCTTGCAAGCTAGTTAACAATGTAATATTTTTTTCACCTGGCTACAGTAGCTAAAACATTTGTAGCTACAGTTGGGTGAATTGTATGTGCTAATTCATGTTCTGATTTGATGATTGATAATTTGAAAGAAACCTAGAAAATTGTGGTTGGCTAGCTTGCTTACTAAGAAAGATATATAGTAAACAAATATTATATATAATAATGATTGTTTCTTGTTGTTTTTGAACTAATTTATATGAACACAAGTTACTGTAGCTACCATAACAGCATGTCTCCCATTCCTGAAAGGTAGCTAGCCACCTGACAATATTAAATTTTTTATGTTTGTGAGGCATGAATTTAACTTTCTCCAAATAAAACTGCGATGCTACTGTGAAAAACCAACATGTTTCACAGTAAGCTGTTTTTGTATGAGGGTGGGATTTATCCCGAGGTTATACAAGTAACTGCTAAAATAAAGGAAACACTTGAGTAAATGAGGGAATACAAAGCATATTGAAAGCAGATGCTTCCACACAGGTGTGGTTCCTGAGTTAATAAAGCAATTAACATTCCATCATAAGGTTATGTATAAAAATGCTGGGCAGGCCCAGATTTCCATTATTTTTGCTACCATGGCTAGAAGAAGAGATCTCAGGAACTTTGAAAGAGGTGTGATTGTTGGCGCAAGTTTAGTAGAAGTTTCAGTGACGAAGACTGTTCACTTGCTGATGCTTCACGAGGAACGATGGTTAAGGTGATATTGACATGGAAGTCTGAGGGAAAGATATCATCAACTAGCAGGATACTCCTTGAATGTGATGAAACAGATGAGCAACTCTGAATCAGTTGACTGCAAATATCAATATAGAGTGTGAGCAAAAGGTTTCATCAAGAATAGTCTATCGACAACAGAGTAGAATACTATGGTTGGGTTGCAGTGCATAAACCCTTATTACACCTAAAAATTCATGTTTGCCAGTAAAGTGGTGCAAAGAACACAGGCAGTGGTCTACTGAGTAGTGGAAAAAAAATCATCCTTCACCCTGTTGTCTTGTTGAGACAACAAGCGGTCGAGTGCATATAAGGTGCACACCAAAATAAATCTACAGGCCCAAGTGCTTGTTTCCTATGGTGAAAGGTTCTGGCAGTTCTGTTATGGTGTGGGTGTGCATTTTCCTTGTATGGTTTAGGTCCACTCAACCCCTTAGTGGGCCGGGTAAACACCAATAAAGCCATTCTGAGTGATCACCTTAATTCTGTGATAAAGCATTTCTATCCTGATGGGAGTGGTCCCTTCCATCATGAAAATAGTGACTCATCCACAGTGCACGAGTGGTGACTGAATGGCTTGATGAGCATGAAAACGATGTAAATCATTTTTATGTTGGTGTTTCCTTTATTTTAGCAGTTACCTGTATATTCTTCTCTTGATGTCCATGTGTTTCTGAATGAAGAGCACTCAAATCGGAAGCCAATCTGCTGATGTAGACTTATTTGTGACGTCACTGGTGCAAGTTGTTCATTCACAGTCATAATTCTGGTGGCACTGAAATATTGAGTCCTTTTGCCATTTATAATGCCAGATATAAAGTCCTTTGCCATTCTCGTAACAGGTTGATTTAAATATCCCATACTGGAATACACAATTCTTTACATAATAACTTTGTCATTATTTTTGCCCTGTTGACACCCTTACCTAAGGTGATGTAATTGAGCTACCATTCACATTGTCCATTCGCACAGATGAATACTATTGAATTGAGACTTTTATCTTTATATATTGCCATTGCCCTAGAAACAAACCTGTAAGATCTTGGTGCCAAGCCCAGCTCTTTAACCACTATGCCATCCTGCTAACGATGGCAGCACCAGCAGACACATATACCAGCATAATACTTCATTAGAACCACATAGTAGAAATGTATTGATTATAATTATCTTTCGGTGCAAAATTAGATACAGTCTGTTTCACATTTATCAATGTCAAGAGCTGCTACCTCACAGTGCCACCCTGCACTTTAGGAGATCCCCAGAAGTTACTTGTGTCAGTGGAATTCTACATGAAAAATGAAGACAATACTCCAGATATTCAAAATACACCCCTCGCTCAGATTCTTTTTCACCCTCAAACGGATTCTTCACATGCTCTGTAGCACTAACTTTATTTTGGCATTCCCTTATTTCTGTTCAAACATCTTTGGCGCACAAAAGGTTCAAGACCGCAATGCCATGTTCCTGCCCCTTCCCATTTCAATAAAAAGTCCCAACTGGGTACATTCTTTTTTTTTGTTGTTGCAGGAAATATGTGTATGTTTTTAAATGTTGAAGTTTTCAGTAAGAAATATAGTCACAGCATAGTGTTACTCTCCACTAGGAATCAATCCTCAGGCTTGCTGTTCAGAGTAGAGAGATTAAGGTGAAGTTACAGAATAATACACTTCGGCTATCAAACACAGAATAATTTAGAAGATTATATTTATTTATTTATTTTACTCCTATAACCTGCCATCCAGCTGTATTTGAGAGAGCGCTTAAATAAATAATTGGAATCTGATTGTAGTGGAAATCATTAGACTGGAGAACTGGGAATACAATTTAATGTGACTCAATGTTCTAAATCCATTTTATTATTGTATTTCATCCCGAACTGCATGAATTCCCTTATTTTATTCTTAATTCACATTACCTCAAATCAACTCTGTTATTTGTTTTATTTACAATTATTTTGTTTTGTGCATGTGTGAGAGAGTGTGTGTGTGTGTGTGTTAATGTGTGAGAGTGTGTATTTATGATTGCCATTGTGTACTGTGATGTATGGATTTGCAAAATCACTTCCCTCACAACTCGAAATAATGAAGCGCACACACACATGATAACGAATGTCCCTTCTCTTACAAATCCCCCATTTTCTCAGTAAGGCCTACTAAGTTCTTTCACAATATTCCAATACTTCTGTAAAGAGGGAAAACACACTTTACATTATTGAACAAGTGTTGAAATGCATGCATATAAAATCATCAAATCTAAAAATTAGCAAATTTCTTTTGGAAGTAAATTAGTAATCATCATGGATCTACCCTATAGTCATATTGAAATTACAAAAAGTAATTTTTGGAACAAATGATAGAAAACCTATGTGCATAATTTAAGTTGTGAAATTATGCAGTTTTTTTTCTTAACTCATAACCAGTTTATAATAGCAAAAAGGAAAATAAACCTAATAAATAATGAATATGATAGTGATTATTCAGCTTCAAATTTACATAATTGCATTTCTTAGAAGCATCTGTTGAAATTGCAATCCTTGCTTTGCTTTCAAATAAGATTCTCCTACCTATCCACTTAACTACAATTCTCATATGCTACTGGAAAGTAAACACAATAAGACAATGGAGTGGTCATAGTCATATTGGTAAACAACTATTGGAAAAACCTTGACAGAACATTTATTCGGATGTATAATACATTCCGGCTTCCTATTATGATGCTCTAAATTCATGATTTTCAAAATATTGTTTTATTCATAAATTCTAAACCATTCTTCAGCGATGTCAAAAGCTTTCGCATTGACTCAATCTGGAATAGAAATGCAATTTGTATTAAATTGAATGTCTCTGAACTCAGCTTGAGAGGGCGAGAGTTGCTCGTTGTCTAACGGTAGTAACCCACTTTATTATCAAAGAAAACATTAACCAGGTGACTTATCATGAAACTCTGTTGCTGACCTTTTAATGCTACTGCCATTGATCGCTTACCATGGTACACACTCTCCATCCCAAGGTGATAGATTATTTAATTAACTATTGACCTTTCCGCCAGACTCATTTGTCGATGAAAATGCTCTTATGACAGCGGTGCATTTAGGATGCTGCTATGCTGAGTTTTGATTTTTGGATTTACTGTTTGTATTGTTATAATTTTCTCTGAGCAGATGACTCCCGGATTTGCATTCTAATAACTGGATGAAGTTCAGTTATCTCCTTGTGGTGCCGGGCAGGAAAGATACCATACTGCTACAAAGATCTGTACATCTATATCTTGGCAGGCTTTATTCGGTTTTAGATTTATCCTGCTGTTTGTTCATAATTTAACCATATTCCATTGAAAGCACTTTGGTCCAGCATGCACCAATGCATTAATTACGCCCCATGGTTTGAATTGCATTTGGAGATGGATCACCTGTATCTGTGTTACCGATGCCGAATGAAATTGTTTGCGCATTCATCAACGTTTACTGTGCAGTCATCTGTCAAATCTTCAGATTAAGTTTCAGACTTTGAGAGTCAGATTCGTTTAACAATATTTACGTCTGAAATATGTTCTTCTGTTAGTCATGGGAGTGCATTGATCTTTTCAGCACCGGCCTCATACCTACCCAGAGAAACCAAGTTAGGCTTTAATGTCTGAAGCATATAACCGTATTGAGCATCTTAAGTATGTAACTTAGACAGACAGAGGTGATGAAATAATTCAAATGCAGTGTACTGTGTTGCTGTTTTTCAAAATGCATTTTTCAGATCAAGTATCATTTTTTAAAGAAATGAGACCTGCTCATAAAATAAACAAAGCAGTCAGGGAAAACATATCCGTTCTCCCATATCACTGTGCGACGCTGTCATTCTATCATTGCTCTTTTTTTGCCCATCCGTCAGATTTCTTGTGGTCCTCAAGTTACCACTGTGCAAGTTCACTGCCAAAATATCTCATTCCGTGGCTCGACGCCACGCTCCCATCCTCAGAAGCTCAGAGCAACGACGTCTTACTTCTGTGCTCATTGTTGAAATGAACGTGACAAAGGCAGATATCTGAGCAATAAATATTTTACAACTTTGCTGACTTATTCATGTTCTGTGTTCGTCTTCCTTGTACGCCCTACTCTGTACCTGTCACTTCCCCCCTTCCAAAACACAGAGTCACAAAGGAAAGCAATAACTTTGCTTTCATGGAGACGTCTTCATCGGCAACGTGGCGGCTGCGGTAATATCATGATAGATATCTATTAGCGCATGCACCTCTTAAATATCGTACACCCCAACAGATTTGACAGCGGCAGCTTTTCCCCCTGTCAGCGTCAATCGGCTAAGGGATGGGGGGATTGAACTAAAGTGGCAGGACAGGACGGCGGCAATTACAGATGAAGGGAACGGTATCTATCCGCAATGTTTGATGTGATTTATCCGACGGCGGCGGGTGCGTTTAAACGGCCGTCCGACGGAGCTGCCGTCGCGAGTGACAAGTTGTTCCTCGTGACATTGACTGACTCGTCTAATCAATTCGACTTGTCTGCAAAGTGGCTCGGAATCTGCTGTCAAGCCCTGACTGACAGTACATCATAACTAATCCAACTTTCTCCTTGCCACAGAGCACCCGGCTGGAAGAGACCTGGAAACCAGAGGAGATAAATCACTTCAGCTAACAATGTATCAGAGGGCTCCAGTAAGGAGACATGGTCATTAGTATCTTAGCATGGCAGAAGAGTCTATCTGTTTTAGTGGAAGGCCTATCGACACATCATATCGTGTCTGTAACAGTGCCACCTTGCATCTGTTTTTAAAAATTGTATATATATATTTTTTTCTTTCTTTCTTTTTTTACTTATCGTGTTATAAATCACTGAATGCGTTTGTTCAGGTTTAACGGAATACTCCCGAGATCTGTGTTTCTCTTGTAACTCTTTCTGGTCTTTTTTGTGAAATATCAGGAGGAAATATAAACCGGTGAAACCTTTAGGTGAAGTTTTGTAAGATGTGGAATCGTTGTTTTCCGTGTACCTGAGGGTAGAGTCGGAACTGGTGTTCTCTCTTCTTTCATCTACCTATTTTTTTTTTATAAAGCTTAGAGCGAGCGAAACGCTAAGAGGAGTTTGTAGGTGAACACTGGGTCATATTTGCCAAGGTGAAAAAAAAGACAATAGATGATGGAATAGCACCTGTAAAAAAAAGAAGCAACTAACAGCCAACATAACCACTGACTAACTCTCCTTAAACAATCCTTCAGCTAATGTGTAAGTTTGTATGTGGTAGTACACAGCTCAGCTTTGAAATGCTTATTTAGGACAACGGTACTTATGAATCACAGGCCTCACATATGATGTTTTTGCTCCTGAAATATTGATCACAAAGATATATCTAGATATGCTGAACCGAAGTTACAAAAACAACGATATGTTGCACTGGTCATGACCCTTCATCATGTGTCACGGACTGGATTATGGAGCATCATCAATCTTGTATGCATCGCTGTTTTATACCCAGCAATGGGCTCATACATTTTTAAATGTGAAATACAGGGGAGGCACTGTGCTTTATTCTAAAAATACACCTTTTATGCTGCCATTGTTGCACATTTTAAAGACATTTTATTTATTTATTTTAGATTTATTTCTTTATTCTGCCAGCTAGGGATGCACTATGACACCTCTTCTCAAATGCAAGGAATGTGAGGCTCCATGGATAATTTAAAGGGGCTATGCCTGACATGTGCTATGTGTAGGCTTTAGGCAATTAAAAAAATAGAATAGAACAGACATATATTTGCAATTTCAGCAAGAACATGTACTGGAGTTGTATAAGTGAGCTGCATGACTGATGTTAGTGCTTTAAGACCTGTAACTTAAACCCTACTTAAGATGAAGTGAAAATTCGCCAGTGGTGTACTTAACATCTGCTAAAGCAATCAAGACAAATAATGGTATCCTATAAGGAACCGCTCTAAAATGTATCTGGATGTCCCATATTGTTCTCTGATTCCAAAATGATTCGTATTCCCCCTGTGTTGCATGCTTATTCAGATATGGACTGCGCTCATTACTGACTAAGGACCCCTCTCATATCAACACGAGTGCCAGGTATGCGAGCCAAGTTCCCGCTTCTCCTATCGCCATGTTATTCAAATTTATTAAACTATATTTCACATGTGTTTGACACAGCGTCAAACTCCAAACTCCCGAAGAACCACTGCAACGCTGGAACTGTTATGCTTTCTCCAGCTTTAATCATTTTTGGCCCGGATCCACTTCCTGTCAGAAAGTGAAACAGCTTAGGAATGTCATTCTTTCGAAAGAAAACAGAGAGTGTCCAAAGAGGAAGTTCTCCTCCAGTCTCTGGTCTGCATATATCCAAACACACACGCACACACACACATACACACTCACTGCCTTGCAGTAAGGCTGGGATACATCAAACGCCCAGAGAGGGAAAAGGACAGACTTTTCCCACATTAAAAATACATGGATACTTCAGAAGTATGTCTAAAAATAGTTCTCACGGTCAGCACAACCAACATTAAAATAAAACAAGCAACATGCTTGTCTTTTCTCACTCGAAGAATGGGTCAGGGTAAGACGCCACCATGTGAATTTACGTCTGTTTGTCCAGTTGTTCTGCAGACAACAGCATCGTTGTCATGAACAGCACATTACATATTGTGCATCTGTACGTATTGGTTGGTTAGTGTGTATCCTCCCAAAATGGTTCAGTTATAATGCTACCTCTGACTTTTTTGGCCAGTTGTGAAATCCAGTATACACTTGGCCATAATGCGGTGTGTTTTTTTCAACTATATTATATATATACATACTTACAGTGTGTGTATGTATAAGTGTGGGATGGCTGTCTTTAAAATGTTTTGTCTGCCTTGCAAGCTCTAATTTTCATGTACAAATTGATATAAATACCATTCCCATGGCCATGATAAAACAATGGGAAGGCAACAGAGATCATTTTATGGTGACGAGATATTTCACTGATTATAAAGAAGTGGTAATCTTCTAAAGAAGTTGTGACTTGACCATAACCATCTATGCCACTTCACTCATGTTTAAGGACATGCAGTGATCCCAAAGACCCAATGTACACAGACCTGGTTCATAATTGGCCCAGACCCCTTTTCCTGATTTTTCTTTGTTGGAACCACTTTTCTCCCATCTTCTCAGGTTAATTCCCATTTTCCGGTCTTCCCTGTGCCGTTTGGAAATAGTAATGTTTCTGATTATTCAGTCGCAAATGTCACCTCAATGCTGTTGTCACAACAGGGACAGCAGTGCATATTTGATTCACCCCAGAGCACTATGGTCCCAGAGGTCACTATGTATTGTGTCTTGTGCTAAGTATTTAAGTAACTCATTGGTCTTCAAAGACACTGAAAGGGTGATCAAATTCCAGATACTTTAAATGTCATATTAGACATTTGTAGGCTGGTAAGAATTAAACAATGTCCGTGGGCCAAGCTACGATTTAGCAGCCAGAACACACATACACATACACTTGCATATATATATACTGTATATATTTCACATTATCTCATGCAGTCTTCCCATTGTCAAGTGCTGGGAGATAGCACCTGCATTTGTAACATAAAAGGTATTTTTATCTGTCCAAAATCTGTCCACAAAATATTCTATAGAAATGTGCTTTTACTTATAGGTTGAAAGCATAAATGGCTCTCTCAGTTCGTTATCGCAGGTCTTACGATTCTAAAAATCGTGTCTTCCTTAACTTTGTATTCCTAAAAGTGTGCCTGCATTTTACAGTGCAGAGATCAGAATTTCAACACCATGAGAAGGAAGGAATGAAAACAAGCTCTTTCTTGGACACCACCAAAAATTAGTTGGATGGAGTGATGTTGGTCTGGACTATTTGCAGTGTCCCACCTTCACATAACAGAGTTATATGTATAAGGACCCTTGGCTACTGTGATCAAGCACTAAAGAAACACCATGAGCAGTTGCAGCAACAATTATCTCTCCCATTCCCAGGCTTGGATAAGTATTTGAAATACCTTTGCACATGGATTTTGGGCTTTGCTCTCGAAGTCACGTGCAAGGTCTGGCAATTATATTTAAATGAGGAACTACTGCAAACAGTTTCACCAGCCACAATGGACTGACTCAGTCTCGGCCTTCTATGATTAGCCTTTAAGGGGGAAAAATATTGTTTTGTTACCAGGTTGATAAATGTCCATTTTTATGATCAACGTTTTCAGTAGCTGTCTTTCCTTAAGTAGACTGTGATAAGACATGCTCAGCATATCTGAAATTAAATAACTTTTAAGTGTACTTTGGACAGAATATACAAACACTTCTGTCAGGGTTCTTGCAATGAAACGCTCATTAATCACTATAAGATTTGAGAGCTGCAGACACTGAGGGCTTCGACATCCTTTCTCCCCACCTTTACCCTTTTGTCCCAGACAAGAACATTCCTTTGGATCTGCCAACTGTAATGGACATATGATACACCGGCATAAGAAAACAAAAACGAAATGCTAACATGCAGACCACAAAGCCTGAATTTTACTAATGGCTGCTGTTTATACTTAAACTGACTGCAGGTTTCATTTAACACCGTGCGAACGTTTAGATAATGGTTGCACAGCGTTTATATAAAAAATCTGAAAGTCTCCTCTTTACGCTGTTCCAGCACCAATGTAAATTAATTTTGTTTTGGCAAAGGACAAATATGATTCAAACTGATCCTCACAATTGCATACAAATATGTGTCATATATGTTTTTAGTTTTTTTATTGTTAGTATCACATAAGACATATTGTTGCGCTCTTCTACCATATTTTTACACTGTCATACAGTTTCTCACTAAATTAGAATGCGTCTGACGAAAAAGTGGAGTTTCATGTGCCACGGTTTTTATTAAAATGTAGATTTTTGGAAACGAGGCTCCATTCAAAATGAATTGTGAAAAGTTAGCTTGAGTGTTAGCAAGGTGCACTTCAGTACAACAATGCTGGAAACTGGAATCCATTGCAACACACAAATCCATTGTTAAGAGCCAAAATGGGAGCAACCAGCAACCCACAAAAGTGATGTTATGGCAACCGTGTTACTTCACAACAACATGTACACTCCCAGGCAGAGCACTAGCGGTTCAAGAAACGTTTGGTCAATCATTGGACTAGCTCAGGTTAGTTCTTGCAAGTTCTTTGTTGTGAGTGACATCACTTGCTAGATGTAGTGGTTAGAGATCAGACAGTAAATACCAATTGCTTAGCTAACGATAACTAGCCAAGACCTAGCTTGCTACGTAGCCACTTGATTAGAGATAGAAGAGATTGGGATGTTAGTCTGGGTAGGTAATGCTAGTTAGCTAGCTTGTCTCAGTTGGTTTGACAGCTGAAGTTAGGTGCTAGTAGGTTGTGTCTTTGTTAGTTATCTAATGTTAACTAGCTAGTTAAGTATCTATCTAAATATAGCTAGCTAGTTAGCTAGCTGGTAATGCATGGTTATGTTCGGTAGACTAAACACAATCATGATTTTCTAAATTGCTTTCGAAATGTTTTTACCAACAAAATGTACAGTCAGAATTATTGGCACCCTTGATGAAAGATGAAAGTGAGCAACAAGGCTGTATAAAATAAACAATACAGGTTATGAGCTGTATTGTATGCTGAAAAAAATAGTACAATTATTTTATTTTATACTAATACAATTCAGAGACAAATATATTATTTAACAAGTAATATATATATATATATATATATATATATATATATATATTATATATATATATATATGGTACAATTATTGGCACCCATAATAATTATTTTAAATAAAATCCCCCCAAAAATCTGCATTAAGATGTCATTTTCTGTAGTGTTTTATGAGATTGGTGAACATATTGAGGGGATCTTTGACCATTCCTCCATGCAGAATCTTTCAAGGTCCTTCAGATCCTCTAATCTGTATTTGTGTACTGCCCTCTTCAATTCAAACCACACATTTTTGATTGGGTTCAAGGAGACTAGGATGGCCATTGTAAAACATTGATTTTGTGGTCAGTTAACCATTTCTTGGTTGATTTTGAGATATGCTTGGCATAATTGTCTAGCTGAAAACTTTCGGCTAAGTTTCAGCTTCCTGTCAGGGAGTAACCAGAATTTCTCTAGACTTCGCTAGACCATAGGCGGACTGTGTGTAAGGCTGGGGAAAGCTTAGCCTTCCCTGGCCACGGGCATGGCGATTTATACATATGTATACAATTAAATACAAATATATATATAAACAATTAAATACAAATGGTAGCGACAGAGGATTTGAGTAGGAGTTAGCTCACTCAATTCACTGAGGAGGAGGTAACTAAGCTGGCCAGCTGTCGCCGATTGCTGCATGGTTATTAGGCTACTAACGTTAGTTAGCTAGCTAGTTCAGTGCTCCAGTCTCATCCAGCAATGCGTTGTCCTGTCAGTGAAGCAGCAGTCAACAAGCTAGCCTATGTGACCCTGAAAGCTGAAGGATTCATCACGGACTCGCAGAGCCATTCTGGACACATACTCTGTTAATGTCAATAAAAACTGTTATAAATGATGTGTGTGAGAATTACTAAGCAAGCTTTATATTACACCTGGCATCGCATTGAATAAGCACACTGGTGTAACGTTAGAAAAAGTTCATTCTTTTATTTTACTGAAGATTAGCACAAAACTCAGAGAATTTGACCAACTTAACTTACTTCAACCAGTGGGGTTCGGCAGTACGAGGCAAACGTGATGTTATGTAGATATTCAACTCACTTTTAGTATTTATATTTCTTTCATTAAGCAGTCTTTCAGAGATTTTATTGGATTGCAAATGCGTATTCGCTTCTCTCCCAACCGTCTCTTCACACATCTTGTAAGTCGCTCTGGATAAGAGCGTCTGCTAAATGCTTAAAATGTTAAATGTAAATGTAAACTAAACAGAGTCTCTTCTTCTATGATACATGACTTGCGTCATAATTGCTGCACACTGCCATCTACTGGTCAAAATATAGTGCATGCGCAAAGAATGTGCATGCACTTACACTTCATAGCTTTGCCCTGCAGTTGGTTCACCCTCCGTCTATGATTTAGGTGATCTCCTTGATAGGAAATAAAGGTATAGAAGGTGTCACTTGTGCTCTAAAAATAAAATACGCAAAGCTACATGAATAAATTCTACACTTGGGCCAAGATTTATCTAGCATGTGACGGTGGCGAGGGAGGAGAATTTCTTTATTTCTTTTTGCTTTTATTTTCTGTTTATGCTTTTATTCACAATTTTTCTCCCTATTTTAGTTGCCAATTATACCCTCTTTTTTCATGTCAATTATCCCCACCCTCGTATGAGAGGTTGCTGCCATAGTCCTGAGACCTGTAGTGGGTGCTGTATCGCCTCCCCCAAGCCAGCACCCGCCACGGTCACCATAACACACAGCACCACTCATATATGCAGCAAGCTCATATCGGCTTCCCTCCCCCCTCCCTGGGGCGGACAGCCAATTGCCGCCCCCTAGTGGTACTCCCAGCCAGAGCCAAACTGGCGCAACCTAGGTGGAATCAAACCCCGGTCACAGTGGGCAGCATCGAACGTTCTTATGGCTACACCACCCGGGAGGCCTAGGAGCATTTATTTTAGAATAGAGGTGACTTATTTTGTGTTTCAATCTTTGGTGGAAACTCTTAGGAAGCTTAGGAAAGCTCCCAGTATGTTATATATATATATATATATATATATATGTTATATCATCTGCGATGGACTGGCGACCTGTCTAGGGTGTATTCCTGCCTCTCGCCCCAATGCATGCTGGGATAGGCTCCAGCCCCTGACCAGGAATAAGCGGCTGAAGATGAGATGAGATGAGATGAGATGTTATATCATATATTATTATAGCCTATGTTATATCACTAAACAAAGTTCACACTATTATATTGCTAAATAACAGCGTTTCCATTCGGCTTAGTGTTACGATAAACTCAATTCTTACCTTTTTCAGGGATTATGACTGCACAGACATATTTAAATAAATGCACTTAAAGAGTATCACACTGAACATAATGTGTCTCTATACATAAATATCAACAATGATGCAGACCAGTATTCAGCAAGCCTATAAATCATGCCCCTCCCACTTTCAAACATTTGCAAAATACAGTGAGGAAAATAACTGTTGTGCTTTTTAACGTGTAAGGAAAAATAAGCTGTATCCCTACACCTCTCATGTTTCACAATGCCACAATTCATGTTTGTCTGTTCTTTCATGGTTTCCAAAGACAAAATATTTCATGCATCCCTATATCCAGCATCAAACGGTAGGGGAGAATTGCCCAGGTTAGAGCTAAAAGTGAGATTCTTGATGTGGTTTACAATAGAGAGCTGACAGTTCCTCTGACGGCGAAGCCATTTGCAGCATGCGTCACCTGAAGCCTATTGCGGTTTGATAAGTAATCAGTGGGGTAGCCTCCTTCTTAACAGCCATATGGTATAACAAACGCATGCTGGATATCACTTTAAATGATTTCACTCTCAGCTGAGTCACATCAAAGCTGGGGAACAAGTGTGCCCTACGTCAAAGGAGTCTTTGAAAGAAATCGTGTCTTCTGACGATTCAAAGCAAATATTTGCCTCGCATAAGTCTACTGTATATATCATTTCAAAAGGAGTTTAAGTGACTGTGGTATAGTTTTACACAGTGCACTCCACATAAAAAAAAACCTGATTTGGTTTAAAGAATGTTAAAACATTTATGAAACGGTGCACTTTTGAACTGAATTCGTAAGAAGAGGGACCATTGAATTGTTATTGTGCACAGAATAAACACAACTGGTACAGGTATGGTCCTTCTCTGAGAATATGGAACCATTCATTTGAGGTATACCACTACATAATTTCAAGCAACCTTAAATTCCAACAACATGCATCTGTTTGTATGATGAAGCTATGCATTCTCCATCCATGGTAAACATTTAATCAAAGGTCAAGTCCTTCAGGCTGACATCCAATGACAAGAGAGCTGATTCTTCCTTTGCGCAGCCCATAGTGAGAGATCAAATTATGGTCAAATGCTCATCCATTAATTCCGTGCAAATTTAGCTAATTAATTTTATTTTTAAACACAGGTAGGCTTTCTTAAGACTGATAATATACACATGTGGTACCTGCTTTGAGAATATATGATATACAGTATTTTTGGTTCGGAATTAATAAAAACAACTTAAGAAAACACTGAAAGATTTTTTTTACTTCTCCTGTGGGTTATTTGAAAAAATAAATTACAAATTAAATGTTGAATAATTCTGTACTGATACTGTAAAAGATGAAAATATTTCATATTCATATTAATAATATCTTATCAGATTTATGTATTTAATTTGGGGAAAATGATGAAAAAGAATGCCTTGGACTCAAACTGCGGAGCCTGTAATGTTATGGAACCAAATAACGTAAACCTCATCTCTTTTCAATTTTGCAATCTGGTGCTCCAGGAATCCGGGTAACTAAGTTAATTTTACAGAGAGAAAACAAGGTTTCCTTTCATTAACCGTGTCTTGTTCAGGTGCTGTACAGAGACACAGCCAATGCCGAAACATCTCAGCAAATAAGAGGGCCTGTGCCTCACAGGAATAAACATTTAATGGACTTTTCACAGGCTGACCAATAGATTGCTTACAGTAGACACAGACCACTGACAAATCCAGTTAGCAATTCGCCAAACTCGCGTCATCGAGGCCGACAGGAGCCTTCCTCCGAATGACACCGGATAGTCCAAAAGGTTCATATTCTCTCTTTTCAGCAAATCTTAGTGTCACATCATTTAAATCAGATGGATTTATGGCTTGTGTTTTGACACGTCGTCCTGGCGGGTGCGAAGCTGTGACACCGCCTTTTCCCCCGAATGTACCAACCTGCTAATAATTTCATTTTCTGGTTGAATATTTCCAAATTGAATTAATCTGATGAAATGTGTTAAAAGTGCAGATTCCACCTTACACCTCCGGTTTGAAGGGCACTTTTTTTTTCTTCCGACAGGCTGATTGTAAAACCCGGTGACAGACATGACAGGCTGTTAAGAAAGCGGAGTTCATTACGGGAGTCATTGCAGTCCTTAAAGGTTATTCACTTCCTTTTCAAAGAAGCCTCGACTATGGAGTGACATGTTAATGCTGTATGCCAAGCCGTGAAGAAAAAAAAAAAAAGTTGCAAAGAAGCACTGTGAAATATCGCTGGACATGTTTGAAAATTTCAGTCACTTAATGATGTGCAAGGCAACAGTGTATTATGGTGCTTTGCACGGTGTGAAGATAACACAAAAAGCCCCAGCCCTACTTATCAGCCCCTCCTTTATGTTTCAGTAGATTGGATTCTGCTTTTATCCTTTTAGTAGGTATTGCAATTTTTTAAATTAAAAAGGAACATCGAGCATTGTATAGTCGGGGGATTGTAATTCTACTTCAGATGTTGAGTCAAAGTTGTTGCGCTGTTGCAGTGGAAATTCTTTATTACAGAATAGAATACTTCTAAAAGGCTGGAGGTGAATGAAAGAAAGCTTTTGGACACCTTCCCTGTTCATTGCAGGCATATATTTTACAGCTCTGACACCGAGTGTATTGAACCTAAAAAAAAAGAAAAAAAGAGCCAAGGCTCTTTCTCAAGCTTTCACATGAGAAAACGGTTAAGAGCATTTAAGTTCACTGTTACAAGTTACAAGTGAACGCTTTGTATTCACTTAGGGAAAACATCCTTTTCTCATTAAAATACAGTAAAATATCTTTGATTCTGGCTATTTTTAGTGCTCTCCTGATGTGGTCTGTGAATCTTTCCCCCCCTTGTCCTCGCATTTATTGGCAGGAAATACATACATTTTTTCTTAATATCTTCATACATTCATTACATTATACTTGATGTGAACCACTAGATTGATTGGGATGTGTGACTCTATTGGAGGTCGAGCTAGTGTTATGGGAGTGATCGGTATGGGGTGGTGTGACTCTGCCATGTGGTGGGTGTGTTGGCCCAGCTGAATCAGCCGGCTCACCACAGGTCTGGGTGACAGACAGTGACCCCAGGCGGGCCTGCGTGGTCCAGCCTTGGACACTCCACCACGTGCGGTCCCCGCGACCTGTGTTCATCCTTGTTTATGGAGACCATGTCTTTCCCTGTGATCACCATGTGTGCCCCTGGCCTGGCCATGCTGGTCTCATTCTCTCCCCACGCAAAAAAAGCCTTCAAATAATACCACCGTGTGCTAAAAGCACAGCAGTAGTGATGGGTCCTTCCTGAACGATTCATTTTTGTAACGAATCTTTTAGGTGAACAAAATTAACTGTGATTCGTTCATTTGATTCTTCTCACTCTCTCTTCGCCTGTGACTGCTTGCAGGCAGGCTCTCTTTGAATATTTCTAATGAGAGCCAAAAGAAACAGTTAAGACAGAGATTCATAACTTTGAGCAGGGCGGGCTGCATTTATCCAAAAGCTCATTTGTGAGGACTCACTGACCTCATAGGCTGTGGAACTGGGGGGGCACCCGGACCATGGCCTGACCTACTTTTGGACGTCAGCTAGTTAGATAGCAAGCAAAAGCAAAAAAATAAATAAATAAAACGTTTGAAATGTATTTTGTTTAGATCTGCTAGGGTGTAATGTACGGGTGGGGAACAGGGGGAAGAGGCCCCCCCTCAAATCCTGAAAATAGTTTGGTTGACCCCCCCACCCCAAGAATTAATTAAAAAAAAGGAAAATTACAAAGATTTGATCTGCCTTTTCCTCTCGGATTACTTGCATGACATCATACCGGATGAGCATTAGGACCCAGCAGTGCCTCGAGCACCCTCTACAGGAGTTTTGATCAGACAGGGAGTGGGAGCAGGCCTCAGCCGAAACAGTCAAATAATAATAGAATACAGTAGTAGCAGCAGTTTTTGTCTCTCTTGACTTTAGAAGTGAGTGTTCTTTTATAATTATCATTAACATACAGTATTATCAGAATTATTGATTAGAAGCTAACAGTGAAATATGAGCCGTGTGCTTCTGGGATTCCCCTTGAGAGTACAGTAATTGTGTTGAGTTTTACTAAGACAGCTCACTAGTTAGATAGTCAGCTAGCTAGCTAACGTTTTCCAGTGATGAGTAATCAAAGGATTATGGCTGTTTCTGAAATTGACGGACAATAAATGGACAAGTTCACAGGTCAGACAAAGAGGCTCTAATTTTTATGTGTTGATAAATTCCCAAAGTTTGCTTGTGTTAGTAGCTAGTGCTAGCCTTATCTGGTAGCATGTAAAAGCATTCGCTAGCTATCTACTGTAACTGTGTGTGTGAGGAGATACTGATAATCAGTGGTAAATGGGAAAAGTTGGCTAGCTACAGATTGGGGTACCAAGTAAGTTACATTTGCAGAAACTTGTGATGCAACTGACTCTTAAGTAAACAATGTAGCTATATGTTCTCAGGATTGTACATAGAATTGTTTAGAATTGACATTTGCTGATATTTAAGAAATGCACAGTGTATTTTGAGCTGTCATCTAATGTTTTGTGGGTATCCATCCTACTCTCACTGTACCCTTACGTACATGCGTCAAAAGTGTGTTTGTGTGTGTGTGTCTCGGGGCCCTCTTATTCTGTGGTGTTGTATCGTGGTGTTGTATCGTGGCAAGCAATGCAGTTGTTTGCTCTGTGCTTGTCAACAGCCAAATTGAAGGGATGTTTATAAGGTTTTACATAAGTAGTGAAGATTATTTGTTTGGCTGCTTGGTTTGGTTGGTTTTGTCCCTACGAGGGGACAAGAATGTTTTGCCCTTGACCACATGCATACATATTTGTGTAATGCTCACTAGCTAGTATAGCTACCTAGCTTAGCTGTCATCGGTCATCCTGAGCTTGTTAGTTAGCTGATGAAGGAACACACATGCTGTAGGTGCTGATTTTGTCAGTCCACAGCTCTCCCGACAAAACAGCCGGGACAGGGTGTGTGCAGAATGAGTGGTTTTGGATGACACAACTGACAGGTTGACACTGCAGAGACAGATTAATCTGCCCAGACATTGAAACAATTAAATACTAAATTGGAACTTCTACCTTCAAGTTGCTTGTGTCTTTTTAATAGTACATTGTTCATAAATTTTGTCCAGAATGATAAGCACTGAAAGCTCTTCAGCAGCGGAAGGAGAAAAGCAGCTGTGATGGTGAAATTAATATTGGCTAGTTAACTTTTCGTTAACTTACTTGACCGACTGTAAATCTGACCTTGCTTAGTTGTGAAGCCAGCTAAATTTATGGTAATAAAAGACCGTTTTCACTGTAACCATAGCTAGCTATCTTGAGTTCATGTGTGTTAGCTAGCTATCTAACTCGGGATGTGCTAGCTAGCTAGGGAAACTACGTCGTACAGAGTATACAAATGACAAAAATAAATGAATTTTGTAATCAATGTTCATAAATTGTTTATCGTGGTTTGTACTGGTATGAACCATGATGCTAAGACATTAAAAGTGTGATCCATTTTGATTGAATACTCATCCCTCATTCAGTTGAACGGTCAGTCCAGAACGCTGAGGTTCAGATCTCTGGAGTTCTACTATATATTCTTATGTTTTATTCTTCAAATGTGCTCTATATTTGCAAAGACACGTGCACAGTGTGTTACACGCAAGTAGGCTTACAGTATATTGGGGGGCTAGTTTGACGTTGTTTGGCTTGACCTAATACAAATATGTTCCACAGCGTGTGACTGGTCGTATATGTCCCCAAACGAGCAAGGACACAGTCAGTAAGCAAATCAAATCAGTGTACCCAGTTCTGAACTGAAGGAACTAGTCAATGAACGAATCAGTGAACAAACTGAAGGAACTAGTCAATGAACGAATCAGAGGAACAAATTGAAGGAACTGGTTAATGAACGAATCAATGAACAAACTGGAAGAACTGGTCGAGTCGAGAAGCAAACAGAATACCTGCACAACGTATAGACGCCCCCTCATAAATGTACTTTTCATCAGGAAAAACTGCAAAATATTGGTATATTAACATATGTAATGTCCCATCCATTTATGATCATTCGCGAATGAAAGACTAACCGCAAGTAGTATTGAACAAATCGGCGAACGAATCGCTGTAGTGAACATAATTCAAGGGAGTCGAGTCTCTGAAGGGAACTGCAATTCCCACTTCTACACAGCAGTTCTTGGACACCTTTAGAACAGGTCTGCAAACATGGAAGCAAACACACACAATCTCTTTGAGAATCCCATGGGTTGTCTCTCAGTACCAGACAGGCCTGGATTCAATCAAAATTTGTCCTTAACATTGACTTATAAATGCAAGTGCTTTTTCTCCTCAGATTTTGGCGAGTTAATTTTGGTGAACTCAAACTGATCTCAAAATGAGAAAAAAGCTAACACATTCTTTTTATTGTGCGTAAATTAAGGGCAAATGTGGATTGAATCCTGGCTTGTTTTAACATCAGCAAGCTTGCTGCACAGCTACAGTGCTACAGTGCACCATGGCTATAGTGCGCCATGCCCATATTCATTGTTTATGTTATGTTGTGACATGGCATCAGTACAAACCATTGAAATCTTTCTCACATCTCTGGGCTACATATTTTATTGCAAAAAAAAAGCCACATGTGATTCACACCGCAAAACATGCTTGCTGCATTTGAACTATCCATCCATCCATTATCTAAGCCGCTTATTCCTGGTCAGGGTCGCGGGGGGGGGCTGGAGCCTATCCCAGCATGCGTTCCGGGCGAGAGGCAGGAATACACCCTGGACAGGTCGCCAATCCATCGCAGGGCACACACACCATTCACTCACACACTCATACCTACGGGCAATTTAGACTCTCCAATTAGCCTAACGTGCATGTCTTTGGACTGTGGGAAGAAACCGGAGTACCCGGAGGAAACCCATGCGGACACGGGGAGAACATGCAAACTCCACACAGAAAGGCCCCCGCATTTGAACTATTCCACACAAATGGTCATTCTCACCAGAACCTACAGGCATACAGGTGAAGACTGCCACACTGAATGATAAAGTGTCGAATTGATTGTAGGATTCCCCAATAGTGATGCGATTGTGATAGAGCGTCTTTATCTGTATATAAAACCGATTCAGTTTCAGCCCTTGGTAAAGTGGGTTGCGTTAAATGTCTCCCTCTGACACGTGGTTTGTGCTCAGAATGTAATGCGATTAAGGTTGCAGTCTAAAGCAGGTAAGAACAAATGCTGCCCTTGTGAGACACTGCCACTGATGTTTTTATTCCATGGGATCTCAAAATTACACAATAAAAGCCATTATTTCTCATGCTACCTCAGTGCACATCCTCCAGAACTACAGTCCAAGCCAAGGCAGCCAGGAGTAATCAGATTCTGCTGTGTGTGTACACAGACACACACACACACACACACAAACTCAAACTGACACACATACACACACACACACACACAAGTATTAAATATTCCTGCAGTAAAGTGTCTTACAGATGCCAATAGGGGTTAAAGCTAGAGATTATGAGAGCAGCCATCCAGATGAATGCACTTTACAACAATATGAAGCACTGAAATCTTTCCAGCTGCGGTCAAGTACATATGAAAAGGCGAAGGATGGCGGCATTGCCGGTTATACAGAACAGCAAAAATGTTCTCAGCCTCAGAAAGAGCATGCTCTCTGTCGCCATCAATAAGTGACATCAGCTAATGCTTCTGATACATGTGTGGTTGACCGGGGTGGGGGGGAGAGAGGAGTGTTCTTTTAAATAGAACAGCAAAGTAATGCTCCTCTGGCAGCGTGAAGCACAACTGCAGGCCGGGCGTCATGGCGCCACCTCAAATAGTCAACTGTGGTTGAGCGTTCTCCAAGCACATGGCATTCATTTTTGGCTGTTGAGTTACAGTATGGGACTGTCTCCTTTCCAGTGGTGGGGATGCCTGCGCAATTAAGGTTTCAATTAGAGTGGGTGGATCTCTAGGAGAACAAAGCCAAGATTAATGTAACCCCACCGAGGATCAAATGACATGTGTCAGAGACTGAACCTTAATGGTTATCACAGGAACCGTTTACATCGGGAGAACAGCGTTTTGTGCCGTCTCCTTCTGTGGGCTCGCTAGTTAGAAACAGACAAAAACAGACGATCGGGGCCATGCTTGTGGTGACAGAGATGATTAAAATGCAAAGAAGTGAGTGACGCCGCTAACTGCTTTCTCATCATTGCGAATCAGGTCGAAGATGGATCTCTTGTTCCTCGTCGTCTGCACTGGGTCTTGCGAAAAGCTGAAGTAGCTCTGTGTTCGCGTGGTTGAGGTGCTCTTCTGTACTTAACATGACTCCCTCTGGTCTGTTTGATGTGCTAATAAACCACCTTCCCTTACCTCACTTTAAGGCCCTTGTTTGCATGAATGTACTTCTTTTGTGCAACTTTTTTCTCAGCTGTTTATGCAGTGGAATACATCTGTGACAGAGCGAAAGTGATGACCGTATACCATGTCATACGTATATACATGCATATGTTATATTCTGTGACTGTGGTCCTCACTCAATGCATTCTGTAATGTACAATGTGCTTGACCTTGAATAATGAATTTGAGTATTACTTTCCTTTGCACGACAGTGGTCACTGAAATGTATAGAATATATTGTGTACAACGAATAACTGAAATGTGCACACGTGCATGCAGGCATACTCTCGCTCTCTTACAAACACATGTTTCAGTATTTAACTTTTCTTCCATTAATCTTTGGTGGAACAGATTTTTAAAATTCATTGAAAAGCTAAAACAAAGAAAGTGTTTTTCATTCTAAAATAATCAATCGCTACATGTATCTTAGGAGAAGATGAATTTCAATTTATTTTTAGCTTCTATGTGTTCATTTACAAACAACAAAAAAAGAAAGAAAAATAGGATGTATTAACTTCAAGGTCTTTTTTAGATAACCATAAATAAATGAACAATTAAAGTAATTTTACCTATATTTGAATGCCATCACAATATTCTACTTGTCAGGAATGAACGGTGTCCCAGGACAGTGTACAAATCTGCAAATTACATTGTTTCATTCCGATAGTGAACTCTGCATGTTCCTCTCTGCCACAGTGAGGAACATACTTTGTTAAACCCGAGTTATGACAGCTGTGAATTTTTTTTTTTTTTTGGGTCATTTTTTTTTTTCTTTTTTTTGTGCCACTGGTGCAGAAAGATATAACACTGTACAACGTGCTGGAACACTGCCTTCCCCCTCATAATCAGATTCCCTTGGAAATTCCTGATTGATTGGTCTCCATGACAGCAGAGCAGTTCTTGAAAACAACATAAATTAACGACAATTCCTTCCTCGGTTTGGGTTGATGAAGTAAACAAACATTCCAGAGAATGTGTGTGCAATAAATGTGGAAGATATTGATACGTGTGGAAAAAGAGCCCTTTCATAAAATTGTCATCATGCCGTGATTATACTGTACATTTCCAACGCAGAGTTTTACCTTAGATTTCAATTGCAGCACTAGTTCTAAGAGTGGTATGAAAATCTTGGGGGATACAGAGGGGGGCAGTTATCACGAAGGACATTGATGCATGCAAAACGTTAAAGAAAAAAAAAAATCATTATTGTACATATGAACATGTTTGTGCTGACAGGCTGTTCTGTTGGTAATGTTCTGTTTAATGTGTCATCTCCAGTTTTCCATCTTGCATAAAACAAAACACACAACTCTGTAATATCTTCACAACCAGTATGCTTTTTGGCATTTAATCAAAAATTGAAATCATACACACATTTCTCAGCCTCAAAAGATGAATGATGTAATAAGTCTTTGGAGTTTCTTATAGAACTTTACATACAGACTACACTTTTTCAAGCTCTCTTCCCTTTTCTCTGTAGCAGTAAGTGCAAAATTGTGTTGAAGTGCTTGCAGCACTTTTTTTGTTAGGCGCCATTTTTTTCTGTTTTATTGTACTTAATATAAAGGCAGCAATTATTTGATTTCAGAGTTATGAAAATATGTATGTAGTGAGAAAACAAGCAATTTAAGCTTTAATTGGTGTCATTTTTCATGGAGTTGGCAAGGTACTTACTTCGTTGGCACTTTTTTTCTTCATAAAACTGCACATTTACAGTATGCTCTGAATTGTAATGAGAATTTAAGCTAGTTTTATTCCCTGTAATTTGAATGCATGTAGTGTACCTGCAAGCCAAAAAACATTTCATAAATATTACCCCTATTAAACTCAGAAGTGATTTTTTTTAATGATATCCCTAAAAGCATGCACTTAAATTAAATTAAATGTAAAAAGATTGCTTTTGCTTTTACTTTTGCAATTGTTATTAGAACAGCTACAATTGTCATCACAAATAGAACGTTCAGAAAAATATATATATTAAAAACAAAACAAAAATTGCACTGTACCTGTTTGCTAAATAAATGTAAAAAATGAAAACATCCATAACAACTGGCATTTATGAGCTACTTTGCATAAAGTTCACTCTCAAAAGAGCATCGTGGAGCTCTTAACAGTGTAGATTGTTCCTTGCCACATAAGGCCAATAGGGGCTATAAATGGGAAAACACTTAGAGGCAAAAGAGATAAATTGATCAGAAATTAGAACCAGAGAATGAGACGTCCAGACTCTCTCAGTGTTCAATTCAAATACTGTTTAGGCGCATTTGAACTGGTTGGAGGACCGGGTCGAACCGCATTTAATCGGTTCTGATGCTAATGAACCCTACACTCACCATGGCACTCTCAGCAATCACAGTCACTGAAAGATTAACCTCTCTGTAGGCACAAACATTGGACAGTACAAAACAAAAGCACTTCCCCAACCAATGGGAGAGCAGAGCGATGGGAGAAATGGTCTTTAGTTTAAGTCATAGGCTTGTTTTCCCTGTTTGGTTTGGTAAATCTAGAGTGCAAGTGCAAGTTTAACTTGCATGACATAAACATGGCCCTTCACATGCAGTCCTGAAAGTTCCTATTAAACATCATCATGGAACCTTACTTTTAACGCGAACAGAGACTGTTTGTTGGGCCTTCATATGAAAGGACTACAAATTCTTTAAAAGACCAATCTAAAAGAACAAATAGATAGTCCATGCATTTGTACAGCAAAAACAAGCATTGGCATACACACATGGTAATATATAAATATCTCTTTGACAAGGCAGCAATACACCAGTTGCAATACAAATACTGTACAATAAGAACAGTGAATATGACAGAGATAATCATACCAATGTAAAAATATAGCTAGGACAGATCATTTGCAATTCTCATCACGATACAAGACAGAAAATTCAGAGGTGCAGTTGAGTGATGTCTTTCTTGTAGGGCAATTCATGATGATAAATGAAGTGGAGTTAAAACAGGAGATTGAGATCAGTGATGACTCTGCATGTTAGCTACCTTTCGTAGCCTAACGTACCTAACGTAATGTACAGTAGGTTCTGTTTTTTTTAATACCCTTGATAAAGACAAAAAACTAAAACAAAACAGATTGTATAAAATAAACTATATAAGTAATGAGGTATATTTTATTTCTGAAAATGATATTCTTTAATAATAATGTATTGGCATGAATCACAATCGAATGGTTCACAAATTCTAATATTTTTCCCATAAAAATCAAGAATCACAAATATTCACACCACTGTTATCAGTACTTTATGGTTCCTCCCTTGGCCATTATAACAGCAAGTAGTCACCTTCTGTAGTGTCGTACGAGGTTATGGAACTTTTTGGGGGATCCTCAACCATTCCTCCATGCAGAATTGTTCTAGTTCCTTCGGATTCTTGGGTTGACGTTTGTGGACTGCTTTTTTGAGTTCAAACCACAAATGTTTGATTGTATTCAGGTCTGGGGACTGAGATGGCCACATCAGGACATTGATCTTGTGCTCTGTCAACCATTTCTTAGTTTCTTTGCACGTATCTTTGGGATTGTTGTCTTGTTGGGAGGACCATCTGCAGCTAAAGGCACGTTTCCACCGCAGGAACTTTTCCCAGGAACTTGGGACTTTTATGGTAATTATCTTCATATCAGGAAATGGAAGTAGCAGCAACCAGTGTCAGAATGTAGCTCGGGGGACTTATTTACCCCTCAACATGTTCCTAGTCAAGAGGTAGGTCTTTTCGATGTTACGGAACTTTTGGTGGTGGGGTTTGCAGCGCTGAACATTTCTGATTAGTCGAGTATGGTAAAAGACTCACTGCGTTCTGTTTCAACCGCATTTTAAAAAATGGGCATTAGCAAACCAGTTGCAAAAATCTACAGAAAATGTATCTATAAATCAATGGAGCAAACTAAAAAGAAAGTATACGACAAATGCCTTTCTGGGAGGCAGGTTTTTAGAAACGCGACCGAATTAAATAAAATGTAAAAATTAGTGCCTTAATTAATTAAATGTTGTATTACATTAATTAAGGCATTAAATCACCCTAGTTAAATTCCTTAAGGTGTACTGAATCTAAAAATGTATTTTGTGAAATTTTCAAAGAAAGATTTAGTGAAATAAAACAGAAATTGTCATTCATTGGCGTACGAAGAAGAAGAATAGCATGCGTCAGCAGACTAATTAGCCTAATCTTCGTGGTTTTTTAGACCCCTGTGGAAACGCAGACGTAATGGATTGAAGGAACCTTTTAATTCTTTGAAAATAGTTCCTGCGACTACAAGTTCCTGGCAATTTTTGGTGGAAACGCGCCTTAAGGTGTAGCTTCCTGGCAGAGGGAACATGGTTTCAAAATGTCTTGGTACATGCTGGAGTTCATGGTTCCATCTAATAAGGGCCCCAGGGCCTGTGGATGCAAAACAACCCCAAAGCATTAAAGATCCACCACCATGTTTCACCGTAGGCATTAGGTGCTTTTCAAGAATACTTGTATTCTTTGGACGCCAAACATAACGCTGATGTGCATGTCCAAAAAGCTTGATTCGGCCACAAGACACGGTTCAAATAACGGTCGGCCATTTGCAAGCTGATGGCAGAATAAAAAAGATAGAAGAATAATATTACCTCATACAGAATCTAATGGCAAGAAGGTAGCATGCTAGCTTTTGTGTTATTTGCTGTAACTAGTGCGTTTCAGTTGTGCATAAAAATCACTTTATTTACAACACCACCATGTTTGATGATCACTCACACCTTCCAACCTGATGGACTCAATCACTAGTTGTGTAAATTCAATGTGAATCCAACCAAACCAGGCTGAAAGTCATTACAAATCTGATCCTCTCTGGTTAGAATTTGGAGTAAACAGCAGCAGGTATGTCACTCCGAGTTAATATGACATGTTTAAATCATTTTTTTCTGGCTATACAAAGGTTTGATGCAATGCAGTCTGAATTGTATGAGGGTTAAGGATATCATTCAAAAAAATATACACAGAGCTATGGAATAGGATTGTCTGACCTCAAATCCATGAATTCCCTCTGTTCAGTAGGAGTGATTGGATGATAAGCTTGAGTGAAGAAAAAGTGGAAAGGATTCACTTAAAGAGTCTCAAAGAATCATGCATGTTGTGTTTTACTTGTCCCATCTCAAAGCAAAAAAAATAAAAAATCATTTATACACACTATTAAAAAAATAAAAATTGGGGTAAATTGTTGCTGATTTGAAAATGACATCTTTGCGTCTAAAATATTTGGACAATTATCATGCACCATATACATTATATAAAACAGTATGGTGTTTGATCTTTACCACTGTGTGTATATCACTAAGGTTTCAATAAATATGTCATAGCATCACAATCATATTTTTTCCAAGATTTTGTAACTCCTCATAGTTGTGTTTTTGTTGGAGGGGGAAAAAAAATATTTCATAAGTAGACGCAATAGCTTAGCCCGGTGCTTTTGACTGTATACAATCTCTCTGAAACAGTGTTCATCTGCTTGCCAATTTAATGTTATGTGATTTGACATAGTGAATTAATACGACTCAGAATATAGAATCAGAATATATTTCATTCCTGGCCTCCAACAACCCAGGGCATCCATGTTGGAAATGCGAGAGAGCCCTTTTGTTATTAAGTTTATACATAGAAATTGGTCCTCATGTCATATTTTTGCCTTTCACGTTAACATTTTCACTGTGTCAAATGCACAGCCAATCAGAATGTTCATCTATGGGCTGGTGACAAAAACAATGCATCTCTGCTGTCTTTAAAATGCATCCATTTCATTCTCATTAAGAGATCTATTTTTATCAACCAGCACAAAATTAATCTAAATAAATTACAAGCAATTTTTCAGCAGCATAACTGTTGCTGCTATGTTTGATACACATCATACATACTTGACTTAATTACAGACACAGAGACCTTGTAAAGAGATAAACATGAATTTATGATTACAGTCATTGTCTTTTTCATCTCTGGTGTGAAATTAGAAAAAAGCATGTGAAAGGGGAAAGTTGAACATGTAACCTTATTTAGTGTGATAGGTTGTGTTATCTAACCTTCAGACTTCTGTTGTTGATTTGATGACATACAGCTGCTTGCTGATGTGTTGTATGTGTCCTTGTGTGCAAACCCCCTGAGTTTTGATTTAAAATTAAATGCAATACATGTGCTTATTTTTTTCATAAACAGGGTTTAGCAAGTTATCTTTGGTGATTGCTGAACTCTCAAAACTGTGCTGGTGATGAAAGCTCACACTTGCATTTAATAGAGTCAAAGTTGAAGGCAAATGTTCATGGAATACAGGCCGTGGTCTTTTTCATGAATATTTGAATAAGGGAGTATTCCACGCCAACCCGTAACTTGATCAGCCATCCCCAACCAGTGAAATGCCATAGTACAAAAGTTCCTGTTTAACCACTAAAACAGACAATAATAATTTGTTCATTACTGGCGGTGACTTGATATTCCCAAGGGGTGATAAAATGGTTGTGCATCTGGTTTGTTAGTTATTATTATTATTTTTGCATTATTCATTGCTGTATTACTTATTGCTGTATTTTTAAAGTTTGATTTATCTTATTCAATTCAATATCATCCTTTGAGAAAATGTCTTCTTAGTTATGTACTAAATGTTCAGTATGTTGTATCTGTGTTGATTTTGATACAGCTACAGTCATATTTAATTCATTAACACAAGAAAATAACTTATAAATGAATTCAAACAAAAGCTTATCGTCTGTGTCCCAGGCGTGCTCAGATTAAAAGACTGAATCCATTTGTCCCTACATCATGTACAGAAACCAAAAGCACACGCACTATGAATGAGCACGTTATGTGTGACTCGATGACTCATGTTGAAGTCCGTACACTATTATTTCATATTAAAATCAGCAGCGTGTTTGCGAAGATACGAGACGAGATGGATAAAGTTCACTAATAGGTAATCGCCTGAATGAAAAACATTGAAAATAATGGTTTTGTATTTGTGGATTCTTGCAGCTTTCAAAGCTTGTTGACATTGTGCTAATCATGTTGTGGTGATCCTGTCAACCCAATACGACCCCAGGTCATGACACCAGTTGTGAACATAGCCTCACTGCAAAACTAGCTGTTCACAGTGGCTAGCTGTACCGATATTTAAAGCAATACTTTGTGGCTGGCTTTTTTACATAATTCTTTTGAGAAAAATACCACACTGACCTGAGAAGAAGAATGCACACAAATTTTGTGACACGCAGTAATTTTCGGCTTCTAATTCCTGACTTAGTAATGTCCCCCTAGAGAGTAAAACGTATGACTAACAATTTACTGTAAAATTACAGATGCTTCTCTCTCTAGTCACATGTGGGGTTCAGGCTCTGTGGGAATATGCCACCCCAGAGGTTTTCCCTCTGTCCCCAAAGGACTTCTATGTGAACATGGGAGATCTGTACACACTACACGTTGTCATATTTAGGCACCCAGTGTTTGCTCATTTGTATTTCTGTTATTGTATAGAATACTATTGTACTTATATTTTGAGGGATGTTCATTCATTTAATGAATATTTAAATCATGTCAGGCAGACCTGTTACTATGGGGGGGGGGGGTGTAGGCTCGGGGTGCACCCCCAGATGGACTGCTGTGCCATCCCCGCAAAACACTTGTCTGGGTAATTGCATGAAATGTTGATATTTTGTCTGATATTCTTTATTTTTTTAATCAAATGACACCAAAAAACTAATAAAACTAATGTCCAGAATAATTGTGAATGCATAGGTCGGGGTCTATCAATGCAGGCACCATTTTTTTACAGTTCAGTTGATCGTGGGCAGAGTTAGCGTGTTGATCAACTAGAGTTGAGTTTACGTATGTAACTCGATGGTTGGTGCTGGCTTGCCAGGTAGGTGCAAAAATGGAAATTCAAAGAGGGCTGAAGTTACCAACATCAGCAGCAGTGGCAGAGGAAGCCGGCATGTCAACAAATGCAGTATCAGCAGCAGCAGATGACGTTTGGGACGGTGCGAAAAATCAATGGTCGGGCCCGCACTTCCCCCGTCATACTTGTCGCAAAGTAATTAATAATGGATTGGAAGTGGTCACCTAATTGGGAAATAACGGTAACCATAAACATAGAAAACCATATTCCAAAAATTGAAAGTCTGGACCCTCGTGATTAGTCCATATGCAGCGCACTCTTCGAAAAATTGTGGACATAGTTTTTTGTCTCAATATACATTGATTGGGCCCGACATGAATGTCTTCCTCTCGAACCTGCCTTCTGTCTGTCTGCCTCACAGCACAAACCCGCAAACCTTTTTCCCTGCAAAGCTTGACTACCATGGGGAGGCAGTAGCACATTAGTAGCACATCACATTAACACCGAGCTAGCCAGCATGTAATTTAGCCTATAGCCAGTTAGCTACATAGCTATGCCATTCATTTCCTGTCAGAACTTGTGTGAGGAAACTTACTATTTTGAGGTAGCAACCTTGCCAGTGGATTGGTTAAGCTAAGAAGCTAGCTATCAGGCTAATTAGACCACACATTTTGAAAATGTTCAGCTTGCCAGCTGATAAGGATGTACATCGATTTATCCAGCTAGATAGCTTATTAGATTGAAATGCTTTGAACAACTTAATGTGATTTACCAGGTAAACTGATTGTCATCTTATTAGCCAACAAGCTAAGTAATGATTCAGTGGGCCAGTTACATGTTCTCTCATTGAAAATGCATCGAACAGGCTAGTTTTCTCAATTTCCTTATTTTTCACATTTTGTATGCATGCTTGCATTTCTTCATGTTCGCAACGTGTGTGTGTGTGTGTGTGTGTGTGTGTGTGTGTGTGTGTGTGTCTGTGTGCGCGCGTGTGCATTTGTGTATAAAAGCAAAAGCAAAAAAAACACATTTTCCCACATAAATTTGTATACATCTAAGATCATAACAGCACTTAATAATTTGATGACTGTATATATCCAAAACATGATCAGTAGTCCCTGATTGTATGGGATGCAAATTCACACGTCTCCCTGTCATCCAGGATTGTGGTGGCGGAGAAACAGTCCCATTACCCTTCAGAAAAGATGATAAATCTTCTCTTTCCACATAAATTAAGTGAGTGTTTTAATGATATAATGACATAATAATATGGGCTATGATGCTATGTGGTAGATGCTGTATCTGTATAGTGCGAAAGGGGGAGAGTGAGAAAGAGAGACAGAGGAAGAAACATAGAAGAAGAGGACCTATTATAGGAAGAAAGCCCCCAGTACAGACAGTCTGACGCCAGATGGCTTCTTCTAATAAATATTCAACCTTAACTCTGTTCCCATGTAACTTTTTTTGTGTGTCTGCCAACACACCCACACGGATCTGGGCCAGAAAAGTGATTACAGTAGTACAAGAGAGAGAGAGAAAGAGTGCAGTAGAGGAAACAGGCAGATGGGGTCCTGTACACGGTGTGATAGGCTTGCAGTGTGTGCTGAAAGCCTGCACATTTTTTTTGCGGGGCAAAGTTAAAACTGTGGGAGGAACATAAATGAAAACTGGGAGGGGAAGAGTCTCTGCGCTGATCGCAGGATACTCTGCAGAAACGGTCACTCGCGGATACATCGTTTACTTTGAGACGATGTCTGTGACATAATCTGGAGCAAAGCGACTTCTCTTTGGGCTTATTGTGATTTATGTGAGACGTGACTCATAAGAGTGTGTGTGTGTGTGTTTGTGAAACCGTGAGAACCCGTATTTCGGACATCCATTTCGCCCTCCCATTTGTTTGCGTGGTGCGGTTTCTACTCCTTCTGATCCTTGAATATAACTATGACAGATGATGGAAACGTCCCAACTCACTTCCCTGCTTCATAAACTTGAAGACTTTTTTTTTTTCCCTGAAATGTCCTACGCTCTTCCCTCTCCCTGCAGAACAGACGCATTAAGGACTGCAACTCCGCTGCAAGATCTGCCCAGTTCATGCCGCCCCCTCCTTGGGACAGGAAATGAGTTTAAAAGAAGAAGAAGAAAAAAACTGAGGGGAAGCCCCTGGAGTCTTCAATTCTTCTGGCTAGCTAACCAACAACTGAACGGAGTGTCAATGTTCTTGGGCAATAAAAGGAATCATGATATCATTACATGTCTCTTTTTCATTTGGACCCTCCGCAGATCTTTATACCATCACTTTTTAGCTTGCAGTGCTGGTTGCGCTGCATGGATTGCGCAAAGTCAACGTTACCGCTGCGCATAGCGTTAATGCCGCTAACGTCAGACGTGTGTGACAGTGTTTCAGTTTGCAGAGTAAAAAAGGAAAGGGATATTCTGGTAACTATCCTCTCAATACTTGAAAAAATAATAGAAACTAGAGACAAAGACCACAAGAGCCCCAGTACCATTTCCTGGGTTGATTGTGAGCAGCGAGGTACCTGGACAACTCAGATATTTGCTTAAGTCTCTCATTGAACCCGTCACCTCTGCTTCTTAAGTCAATATTAAGGCTATATGTGGGAGACTGTAGACACAGACATGTGAACTGTAAATGGGCCACTGTTCTTTCTGAAGAGTACACTTCTACATTGAGTAGGCCTCACACAGAGCAAACGAACTGACATCTCTGTAACCTAATAGCATATAAACATATGCTTTATATCACTTTTCATTCATGTGTGTTTGTTTGTTTTGAAGCATGTTCCATTTTTGCATATAATATTCTCCAGCAAATGAGTATTATTTTTTTTTATGCAACCATTTTTCCATCATAGCTTTCATGGCAAAATCGCCTTATTTTTCTTTCCTTTGTGACATAAGCACTGTGATGATTTTCTGATTAAAGAAAATCCCCAATACAGAAAAGCAATTGTATTAAATCTCTTCTTGTGCGTGTATTTTATTTGGCCCTGTAAGCATGTGTAAGCATATGTAAAAGTGTGTTCGTAGCAGCTAGGTTATTGTTAATCCTTCAGCTTGAAGATAGTATTGCCCTTTGGAGCAATGTTTTTTTTTTTCTTTTTAATGTGAAAGAAAGGTCAGAATGCTCGGTGCTTTCATAGGACTTATATCTGAAGATGATTTTCCCTCATTACCAGTAGACGAAAGCTGACTCCTGCCTTCTGTATTCATTACACTAAACACACTTCACTGTACAGCATCTTTGCAAAAGAATGTACATTCAATAAGTACCCAAATAAAATAAATTGGTAATAATAAGGCTATCTGGGCAGCTTGTTTCCTATTTTACTCAGATTGCATAATGAATATTTATTAGGCTTTCATGAGACGTCAGCTTTCAGGCCTTCCATGCTTTTCTGTTTGAACAATCAAAGGCAAAGAGTCTTACAGCAGATATGTTTATGGGAACGCTTGTCTCTAAGTTTAATACATTACCATATTTGTGTTTAATTTTCCAGCCTTGATATACCAGAATTGTTTGGTTTTCTATTTTTGGAAGATGACATCAAAGGATTTTTTTTTTTGACAACAGGCTTTTCAAATCAAAATCAAGGCAGGGCTCTTTTATTTTTCATTATTTTTCGTACAAGCCTACTCAAATACTGTTTCAGTTAAAATAAATGTTGACTCCTGAGGTAGAGCCCTCGTTCAAATATGTTGTGAGACCACCAACACTTATGGCTTTGGCTTGGGTCCCTGTACATGCAGTGTGTGTTTCTAACGGTCTGGTTGTTTTTACAAATGGAGTACATGGGGAGCTAACTTTTCTTCGGGAACATGTTTATCTTAATTAGGAAAGTCAACAGACTTCTAATAGGAAGGACTTGTTTTTTCTTTTGTTTTTTTTTCTGTGGTATCTGAGGCATCAAAGGCCTCGTTCTCATGCCAAACCAATCTTCCTTCCTGCGTGCTTCCCAAACCCAGGTGATCTTCGGCAGCTGAACAGACACTTTCCCAGAAGCCTTTGCTGACCTGGCTCCAGCCTCCTTGCCTTCCTTTGTATTTTTTTTTTTTTTTTTTTTGCCTGAGGAAACCCAGGGATATTCATGGCACTGAGGCAAATAATCTGGAATTAAAAACTAAATTCTTCAGGCCTTATCCTAGCAACAGGCCCATCACCATCTGTTCAGAGGACAGGGCGGCCATTATCTGCTACAGTCTTTGTGCGTATTCCATCACCTGTGAGAGGAAAGACAGACACAGCCCCTCTGCCCTCTTTTTCGTCTTTGTCTCGGAGATAAACAGACCTTATTAAGAATTAGCACGTTCTAAAAAAGCCCGCTCCCCCTTTCCTCGTCTGGTTATTCATATCGCAATATTAGAAAACGAGTCTGTGAGGGATTTGGCAAATATGACTTGCTTTCACGGGAAATACATCTTTGACATGCCCCCCCCCCCTTCTCGTGTGGAAATGATGACATTAAAATAAACGTGTCAGTTTTTAAGAGATGGCGCACGACAAAATGAACGTGTCAGAAAGAGCAAGCGGATGTGCATTATTTTTGTTGTATTTGCGCTGAAGTGATAGACAAGTTTAGATGGGAGCCGTTAGCTCCCGTGCTGCATAATGATCTCATAATCAGTTTAAATAGCAATTTCGCTTCCCGAGGTGTGCGCCACATCGCTACTCCTGTAAGAGCTTCCTTAATTCATTCCAACAGGAATCATTATTTAATCTCTGCCAGCCAAACCGCTCTTTCACTGTTGTGTCAGCTCACATCCACCCAATAATCACCGTACATAGATTGTCAGTGGCTGCTACTCATCTCCATGTTGTCCTGAAAATGCTGTTAAAAACTCTATTAAAGAGAGGAATCATACAGCTCTCGCCCCCCACCCCACCCCCACAGAAGCTGGCTGTGGTAGCCAAGGCTTGTTCTAGGGCCTACGCACATTCACTCCTGTGTTTGTCCATCTACCTGAAACAGTGCACACAGTCCAAACAGGTCTGTGTGTCCGCTGCGGCTGATAGTTTAAACTAACTCCTTCCACATGAGTGAAAAGGAAGTTGAAAACCATTTTATACCAGATAATGCAGCGCTGAGCCCCATTAGAGTCGAGGTATTATCTCCCAGTTGATTTTAGCTATGAGAAAAGCTGGCCTCCCCTCGTTTTTGTTCCCACTCATAACAGACCTGTTGGCTGTCTAGGTTTATCAAGCTCAGAAATCTAAACAGCGCAGGGAACTGACCGAGAGAGCCCCTGGTACACAGGAAGGACTTAATTCTCACAGGATTAGTACACAACTTACAATTTAGACAGCTGTCTGCTTATTAAAGCCTAAAGTTTACTGTGTCCCTGCCTGCTCACAAACACTGCACATATTATTTATCAATCACTTATTCTATCATAAAACAGGTTTAACTCTAATAATATTTTGTGAATAACAGGCCAAATGTGACAATTTTGAATGGATTAAATAACTATATTGTAATTTACAATTTGTAATTTTGAATTATATTATCAAAGTACTGAAGTACAGTTTCATTATTTGACATATTGATCAATCGCTCGCTCTAATTTAACCATGGTTTATTACATTGGTTTGCTGTCATATTGTTTAATTATGAAAAAAGCATATTTTCCATAGAATATGTGTGTCCCAGGTTTGACCCACTTGTTTGGTCATGTGCAGCTGTATCGTGACCTATCAAGTCATGAATTAATTCACCCTCAAGCTTTCGTGTCCTTAGGAGAAAGAATACCTTCTACAAATAAATGAAATAAAAGTCATAAAAATATTAATAATAATAATAAAAATGAAAATAATGCCAAAGTGTGTCAATTATTTATTTGAAACAAGGGATCACTTGCATATGGAAGGTATGATGCGCACTTTCAGTGCATTAAAATATTTCCCCTTTTGTTGTATACATTTAAGAATTGCATTACCGCTGAATACGAAATCACTGGGATGTTGTCTCTAAACCATTGAGCAAGCAAGGTATAAACTGGCATGTTTCGTTTACATTTAATACCGTTCAATGTAAGGTTATGTACAAATCCTTACTCATTACGTGTGCAAGCTTTTTTGTGAAGCGTACATCCATTCACCCACTTTATTCGGTATAGATCCTATTCTTGCGCTCTTACATATCACCTCTGAGTCCTTTTCAAGTGCATTTAGTTGACCATAAAGCTCTTCAGAGGACCTGGAGGCAATGAGTGGAAAGTGAGTAGACAGAGAATGTCTTTATAGCGGTACAAGTGGGCCAAGTTAGGCAGCGTTAAGCAATAGGGAGTCACCCAGTCACCCAGGGGCATCGACAGCTGCTCTCTGTGGAGATTCTATTGCCCCCAACCACACTCCCCCTCCCCAACTATCTAACTATTAAAGGGAACCAAACTAACAACCGAAGCTTCTGACCGTGAAGGAACAAAGCTTCTGCCACCATCAAATGCATAAATCCACAGCATTCTACAGCACGCAGGCTTGCATCATCTTACATCATTAACCATCTGTGTACTGCAAGGGGTGCAACTCCTTTTCCTAACTTGCTATTAGTTCAACGGCACATCAGAGATTGCTGGGTTTTGTTTGATCTCTGATGTTCTGTGACGAATTGTATAATTTATTCCAGTGCTTATATTGATACTTTCTGTGCAAATGATAATTTTACATTCAATTTATAAACTTAAAGGCACTTGGTTAAATCATAACTAAAAATGTTACAGAGCAATACACATGCAAAAAAGGAAGTAATGTTCAACACCCCATATAGTAGGTCACAGTTTATGGTCAGATTTTTTGTTCATGGACTTTTTCCATTTTTAAATTCTGATTTGTAGTTGCCATGGATTTTGCATTTGTTATTTACATGTAAAGGGCTTAAATTTGAACAGTTGGTTGTATTCATCAAGATGAGTATTCCACTTCTCTAGGAACCGTGCCACGGTACAATAAAAACCTCAATTACCTTTAGCATGTGAGTGAGCATGCTGTACAATTATTTACTTATAAACAACTCTCCAGACTAACAACTCTCATTTAATAAAATTTATTTTTAAAAGGAAACATTGTGAAGTTGAACACTACAGACGTTCCGGGGTTAGTACAGTTCTTATGATGTCGAAATAAATGACCTGTTTACACATTGCTTCGCCATCTTGTATTTCATTTTCCAAGTTCAGTGTTTTACGCTGATCACCTCCCATTTTTATTAATTAATTCATAAACGTTCAGCCTTTCAGTTAAAACGTTACCTTTGCTATTTCAATTATTTTATGTTTAAAAAAAAAAAATCAAATATTGCTTTTCTTAATTATTTTCCACAGAAAAAAAAGATTATTACATTACTCAGAGTTGGAGTGTTTGATGGGGTTTCTGATTAAATTAAATTGTTTATCTTGATCATGAGATACTGTAGCTACACAAGGAGGGGATTCCCAAGTGCTATTGATTCTTATCAGAAGGCTACGGCCTGGAATCAGTCAACATTTGCAATGAACTTTGATTAAGTCAATTCAAGCTTTATTGCTTTTCTTCATGGACACCGTTTGATGTGCTAATTTTGGTGATCGTTAAACTCGCAAAAAGCTGTGTTTGTTGATTGAATCCAGACCGTTGTCTCTGATATGTCCTATTCATATGCAGGTGTGTAAGAGTTTCCGACATTAAGTGACCAATTAAATCAACATTTAAGTATAACGGTGCCAAAAAATAAATAATGAAATGTACACTATATAACACAGCGATGGCAGCTATTGTTTGTTGACTATTTGATGACTGATTGATTTCAAGCTATTTATCGTGTTCTTTCTTTCCGTGATGGTATGTTTTTCCGTCTTCGCCTGGAACTGAAGGAAGTTCAGTTCTTTAGGTCCACCAGTTAAACGGTCCTGTTAAAAACTTAGGGTTAATAAATAATGGCGTGTGACAGAAATAATTGTAAACACTACAACATCATGGGAACACCTGTAACCATCTAGCTAGTTCATTCTTCTTTTCACTTGATGGAGGTGTGGTGAAAAGTTCCAAAGACACAGAAGTATACTCATATCTTGTGACAAACCATTTAGTACTACTCAAAAAATGTGTCTGGCGATCTAACTGGCACCACCTGGAAAGCCATCTAGATGCACGATTGTGAAAGTGTATAGACAGCTGGCAGATATTTTGTTAATATTTATTTTTGTTTTTAAACCAACATATACTGTACATCAAATAATTAAAAATACAATAATATGTAGGCTATAACTGTATATATATATATATATATACACACACCCAGTGGCCACTTTATTAGGTACACCTTTCTAGTACTGGGTAGGACCCCCCTTTGCCTCCAGAACAGCCTGAATTCTTTGTGGCATGGATTCAACAAGGTGCTGGAAACATTCCTCACAGATTCTGGTCCATGTTGACATAATAGCATCACACAGTTGCTGCAGCTTTGTCGGCTGCACATTCATGTTGCGAATCTCCCGTTCCACCACATCCCAAAGGTGCTCTATTGGACTAAGATCTGGTGACTGTGGAGGCCATTGGAGTACACTGAACTAATTGTCATGTTCGTGGAACAGCTTGAGATGACGTGTGCTTTGTTGTAACCAATGCATGTTGCTAGCTAACTAACCTCCATGGGTGGGGAAGGAAAACAGATGGCTATCTACAGTATATTAGCTACCTAGATCAAATCAGTGCATGTGTTCCTGTATCCTTGGACTTGGGATTTTTTCAGCCAGCTATTTAGCAAGATGGTAACCAATGGCAAGCCTAGCTCTGTGAAATAGCTAAGTACAGTTAGGTAGCTACAAAATGTATATGAATTTATAAGCTAATATTTAATGTACTTGACAAAACAAAGATGGAAGCATATTTATAATTGTATGGCATGATGTTGATATTCATCACCAAGTCATTCTACAAGAATATTTCATTCCTTCCCTCTATTATCCACATGGTATTGTGCAGGTATACATACAGTCAATGTATTTAGTGGGTTTATAGTGACATACTTTATATCTCGCTTAAAGTGTTGATCAGCTAGCATGCCGGTGGGTGCTATCATTACGGCTGTGCTTTGCCTGGGTGGCTATTAGAAAGGTCTCTGTGAACTTCCTCTAATTAACAAGGTTCAGAGTGTAGAGGCACCTGCCAGCGACGAACACACTATTACCCCGTTCCACACCATCAAAGCACCGTGTTGTTCGGCCCATTGTGACTAAATTCCCTTTCAAGGGATAAAATTCAGTTATTAAGCATTTTAAAAATATAATGTAATGAGTAGTTCACACAAGAAATGAGATCCATCACAAGAACACCTTCCTGTTCCTTTGAAACTCTTCTCTGAAGCCTCTGGTGGAGACACGGTGCGAATTGCACACTTACAAGTTGGACCATGTAGCCAAGGTCAGACGGGGGTGCTAAAGATGAGATCTTTTTTAATTTTAAATTTTAATGGCGATGTTCTTTAAAGAAACTGGCTCTTGTTCTATTTATTATTAAATGCCTCAGTTATATACTGTAAAAGAAGAAAAAAAAGGAATGCTATTTTTTTCCCACAACAGACGGAATCACAGACTTGTAGCACCGCCAGCTTCATCAGCTGTCCTGCCATTTGCTGAACCCAAACAATGAGTAAAAAAACATTCCCTCAGGCTGCATTATGTTACAGCCTCGAAAAAATACAAAAACATATCTGTTTGAAATTGTGCTTTGGTAGAATGCTCATAGTATATTTAGAAAAACTCACTTTAGACATAAAATAACATTACAGGAAAATGGTAAGATTTGTTTATGCATTCCTACATGTACTGTATAATATATATATATATATATCTTTTTCCCTTGCTTCATTTATCAATTAAAAAAAGATATGCTTATATTTCTGATCACTTTTGATAACCTTAGTTATCAGTAATCACATGTGGAAAGGAATGTTAACTGAGGTACACATATTTTTCAATAGGACGCAAAGTATGATCCTGCAAAGAATATATAACTAAGTATGTTACACTAATAAAATATGTGTGTGTGTGTGTGTGTGTGTGTGTTGGAGGGGTTCTGGGATGCAAGTGCAAATGGTGCTTATTTGGAGGATGAGAGATCCTATTTTTAGAGCCTGGTCTGGACACATAGATTTCATTTATTTTATTTCTCATTTATCTGTGGGCCACAGAGAAGATACAGTTTTTGAAATATGAAATGCAGTGATTGGCCCTGGGCATGCAAATGTGTGAAATGAGACCTAATTACTGAGGCAGGGCTGAACATGAAATGCAAATGTTTTTTATCAGGTTCCTAAGAGGGGGCCCCACCTTAATGACAAGGTGAAGGGCTTTGATGAATGAATTAACTGTTAATCCTTTGGCACAAACCTTTGCAACAAGGCCAGAGCCATGTAGGGGGAGGTCCCACTCAGACTTCTGAGAGATTTCCTAAAGGCATGCAAAACACGCGGATTCTGTCGCTGGTCCAAATCGGAATTATTGTCCACACTGGTTTATTTATTTGTATTTTGTTTTTTTTACATTTAAGTTACTCAGTTCAGTTCTGTTTTAACGTCTTTCAAAATGTTTGTTTTAGTTTCTGTAGATTAATGTGTTTCTACATAAATTGTCCATAATACATTGTTTACTCTCTTGGTAGATTTGTATTGTTTTTATTGGATTTTGCCTTGAAGTGTAAGGAGGGAAGTCAGTTGTCTGCTAAGTGTAATACTAGCATGGTGCCTGCTCATGTTTGGTAGTAGAACTTGTTGGTTTGACTAGATTTTTTAATATATATATATACTGGACACATAGATTTCATTTATTTTATTTCTCATTTATCTGTGGGCCACAGAGAAGATACAGTTTTGAAATATGAAATGCAGTGATTGGCCCTGGGCATGCAAATGTGTGAAATGAGACCTAATTACTGAGGCAGGGCTGAACATGAAATGCAAATGTTTTTTATCAGGTTCCTAAGAGGGGGCCCCACCTTAATGACAAGGTGAAGGGCTTTGATGAATGAATTAACTGTTAATCCTTTGGCACAAACCTTTGCAACAAGGCCAGAGCCATGTAGGGGGAGGTCCCACTCAGACTTCTGAGAGATTTCCTAAAGGCATGCAAAACACGCGGATTCTGTCGCTGGTCCAAATCGGAATTATTGTCCACACTGGTTTATTTATTTGTATTTTGTTTTTTTTACATTTAAGTTACTCAGTTCAGTTCTGTTTTAACGTCTTTCAAAATGTTTGTTTTAGTTTCTGTAGATTAATGTGTTTCTACATAAATTGTCCATAATACATTGTTTACTCTCTTGGTAGATTTGTATTGTTTTTATTGGATTTTGCCTTGAAGTGTAAGGAGGAAGTCAGTTGTCTGCTAGTGTAATACTAGCATGGTGCCTGCTCATGTTTGGTAGTAGAACTTGTTGGTTTGACTAGATTTTTTAATATATATATATACAAACACATAAACATTGTTTGGCAACAATAATATTGAAATTATGAAAATGAAAGCAGTGTTCATTATCAATATCAATAGTAATTTTTCATAGCACAGCAATATGAGCTACACAGCTTAATATTGCTAATGATATAAATGTCTTTTTGGTTTTATTGGGAGGGGGGTTGTTTTTTTGCACTGCTAATAACAGGAAATCATTATACTTGTTAGCAATTTCAATTGTTTGTTTCATTTAAAACAAAGCTACACACATTTCCAGGAGAGAAGAATCGCAGCCATAATTGTTTTTGTCATTTGCACAGCGATTTTACTCCTGAATGCCTCGTTTTAGGCAGGAATTAATAAAAATTGCATGCGCTTCAGGTGCCACAGAGTTCAGCCTTTACCGCTCATCCCTGCCTGCAGCACTGAATGCTCCCTTTCTTATTATCAGTTAATAATTCTCTCTCATTCAGGCAAATTAGGAAACTTGACTGTGTTAGAAAGTCCAGAATGTCGCTGCAGGCGGAGAGGGGGCTAAATGGCAGAAATTCCACCCTGAGCAAAGACTCATGAAGCACAACATTGTGTCCACCACAAAAGCCGCTCTGTAGTTTTGATCCTTGCTAATTTAATTAGCCCAAGAGGTAGTACATTAATTTGCCAAGAATTCTTCTGATGCAGAAAGCTAACCCCCCCTCCCGCCCCAACATGGGGAGGGGAGGAACATAACCTGCAGACTGCCGTGGCATGCCAGTACCGAGGAAGGGGGTGACTTTAGTGTTGGGAATGGTTCCTGACTGGAACTCAACCTTTTCTGCCCCTTAACATTTACAACAGCATAACACAGGAAATATACATTTGGTAAGTATCCGTACACGTCTCTGGTAAGGATCATGAATAACGCAGGACATTGCGAGTGTTAATCAGCCACTGCCCCTCTGGAAATGATCGTGATATTCGGAGCCTTTAGGATTCCAGGCAGACTTGTGTCATTCTAATTACTGATTCAATTAATGGTTTGTTTTGAATACTTTTTTTTTTTTCAATGTCTTTCATCTGTTTTAAAGAAACAGTGTGAAATGTGAAGCCCACCAGCACATTTTATTGACCCGCTGTTTTTTAAAAATGTGTACCAATTTAGTCTTAATAGCATGGATCTCCATGAATAGCAAATGATAAATGGAACACGATATTTTATAATGGGTGTGAAAATACGTATACAATAATTCAGCGGTACCGACATCAGCGCTGGACCTTATTTACGTCGTCTAAAAGCCTTCCTAAAACGTGATGAATGAGAACATAAGTGTATGCACTGGTTTCAAACCTATTCAGAATACATATATTTAAAGTCCTGCCATAACAGCATGTGCCAAATTACATAATTGAATTGTCTCGAAAACATTGTTCTCATTAGGTAACCTCATCATAAATATATGCCAAGCATGGTAGCATAGCTACACTTAGAAAAGCACTTCAGAATCATGCTCACGGTGGGACTGATGACGAGGCAGATACTTCTGCTTCTTCAATCTTTGTAAATGCTTCTGCATAATAATAATAATAATAATAATTGTGTGGTTTTAATAAAAAACGTTTATCTCAGTATTTCCCTCTCATTCATCTACATCTACATCTTGTGATACAGGGTCAACTCTGCCTATTTTGACTACTTTGTCACTGCTGACATGCCTGACACCATGGATGACCTCGCAACCCAGGACAAAGTGACAGTGTGAGAGAGGCCTCAGTTTTGACCGGGACCGTTAGTGCTCACCCTCTCCAGCCCGATCAGCCACAGAGCAAAACCAAGTAGCACAAAGTAGATCATTACAAATAGTTTCCTCTGACGTCGAAGTCAGTCAATGGTCATTGTACTCAACCTTTTTGGTTGTAAATATTTATGGCCTTGTATCCACCTGGACTTTGTATAACACAATGCATGCTACTTTTTTCCCATACGGGGTCAGTATTCTTTTGGAATAACTTAATACATCATCGCTCTCAAAACCTTTAATGAAATGCTTTCTGTCCAAGAGACAGAATGTGTCATTACTGTATGTTTTATATTGAAATAATCATGATGTGCACGTGATTATTATAATTTTTTTGTCATATCATGCAACCTTTCAGATAGGCCGACACTGGGAACAGTTGATCGTGCTAATTTAGAAGCTGTCACACAAAGCCTCTTTGACAATCTTTCATCTCAAAAAGTTCTTCCCTGATTATTTTAAATTGAAGAGGCGTCACTTTATTCATTAAAGAATTAGTGCCCATTTACATTTAGTACAATGCCATTGTTACTTAAGAGGTAACTTTGTTACTAAGTACTACTGTATATACAGCGGGTATAAAAATTATTCATCCCCTTTTCATCCAGCCATTTTTCACATTTTATTTTCTTACTTCATGGGATCAACATGGATTTAATTGGGATTTCTCTGAAGAAAACTCTAAAGCGTTTTATTAATGAAATACAAATTAAAAAAACAGATGGAATCCATTAAATACATTTTGATTCCATGAATAAAGAAAATTAAATGTGAAAAATGGCAAAGTGGATGAATACTTTTTATACCCACTGTATACCGTACATATACTGTATATATGAAAAATAGAGAACTGTAAACATTCTTACTTCTTACAGTAGGATATGAGTGATCATACATGTTAACCTGACCAAAAGCTAAAACTTTTTTTTTTTAAGTAGCTTGAAAATGTATGAAACAATAGGTTATAAAAGATTAGGCTTGTGGGTTATTATGATAACAATATGACTAAAATTCATGAATCATACAACTTCTTTTCACTCTTTTCAAAATAGAAAGTTCACTGTTTTCCAAAGTAAGCAAGGTTTGATTATGTAACAGAACTTTATTTTGGTGGAGGCCGAAGTTAGCCTGTTTACAGACATCCATATATTTTTTAAGTCTAATGAATTATTTTGATGAAACCATTTACTTTCTGTTGCCAGTTTGGATTTGAAACAAAACGCTTGCTCTTCTCATTGTTCTGATTTTCTCTGTGACGGTCGGTCGCGTTTGTCACAGCTCTGTGATGTCAGACACCCATATCTTACGTCTCAGGTGACCAGGGTGAGCGCTGTACCGTGTGCGGCCTGTTATGGCTTCCCCCTCGATTAGTAGAAGGCTTTGTTCACCGGTGGGAAGCAAAAGGCACGATGGTCCCTTCCAAGTGGCGGTTCACTTTTCGGGGTCACGGTGGCAGCGGCCAGTGATACGGGCCACATTCAATCGCGGTGCCGCCGGCCTGCTTTTAGCACCAGGTGAACCTATTCAAACACACGAACGCAGCCATTCACTTCGCCCCGTCGTTTGGGAGGTTGCACAACCCAAGTGCATGGCACTGCCATGGGGCAGAACTGAGCGATCACTGCCGCGCGCTCAAATGTCCCGCTGCATTTTTGACCCCGGTCTAAAAATAATGGAAAAGATCACCGATAAGTTCACAAGCCCAGGCTGCGTCGAGTTAAAGGGCGAGCGCGCGGCACATGCACCACTTTGTATGAGCAATTTCATGCGAGTATGACACACAAATGTTTTATTGATACGGAGGCAGTGTGCGATTCAGGCTGTTGATACGGGAGCGTTGCATTTCTGCTCTTCGCGGGCGGCAGCTCTCTTTTTTTCCCCCCCCAGCCCCGCACCAGACATCATTTCTTAGACTTGTCCCTTTTTTGTCCGTGAAACTAGGTGCATTTTCACAGTCTGAAAAGGTAAAAGCCTGAGAGTGCGAGCGAGCAAGGCTCAACAAGATGAATAATTTATCGCGGTGTGTTTGAACAGGTACGGAAATAATCCTCCAGAAAGGGGGGGAAGTGTGTTGGATATCGCTCTCCCTCTTCAAAAACAACTTTCAGCAAAGAGGCTCTCTGAACGTATCACCCGAGTCTTATGAAATATTAAAGGTTGTTAGTTATCGTGAGAGCATGCCGTCTTTTGCCTCCCCTGGACCGCGATTGTGGACGCGGATGCCAGGTACGCACATTCTCGTGCGCGGAGAAGACAGGATTAGCTTCATCTCTGATGTTGTATGATGTTGTACGCTCGCAGTAATTTCCCCACTTCCCAGCCCCCGGAATGGCCCGTGGATTTTCATGTCCATGCATCGGCACTCCATGGAAATTGAAAACGGTGTCTGTTGACACAGCCATGGTATATGACACATAAAAATGGACATGAAATCCTGCTTCTGTCAAATTCCTGAATAATGGCATGCACGGTTCCGACAACGTATGCTTCTCATGCACTTCACTAGCCATCTCTTGGCAAGTGTTGCTTTTATCACCGTGTTTTAAACAGGTACAACCTGTTTATGGATTATGATAACATATTTTCAACCACATCTGTATCGTGTTTGTAAATTGTCAGGGTGCAACCACTTTAGAAGAAACTTAAAAAAAACAAGAAACATAATTGGACACATCTGCTTCCCTAAAATACAGTAAATGAATCCCTCTAAATAAATGAACAACCATTCTTAGAATATCAAGCTGTGTATATATACTTTCAGTGAGTTTTTTACATATTACAAGACAATAAATAATTCAGAGATTTTTTTGGATTTCAAATGTCATTTGCTTTGGTGTTTTTAAGAATGAAAGAGGGGTATTTTCAATTTAAATGACAAGTTTCAGATTTCCACAAGGGGCATATAAAAACATAATTATGTAGATTGAGACGACTCACACTCAAAATATTGGAAATGGAATACTCACTCGCAGTATAAAAGGATGGACATAACTCCTGTTAATATAATATATATATATAGATATATATATATCTCCCTTTCATGACACTGAAGCTCACTTACCACGCATGCAGTAAGCTAAACACGGATCAAAACACGGTGAGGGGGAATGGGGGACTTAATTTACCCATGATGCCCTCTGCCTTGCCTTTAGTCTGGCAGTGCCCATCCAGCTCCTGCTTGACTGCCACCGTACTGTCCTGCAGTCAGAGGGAGAGGGGAAAGTGCCCGCGGGTGGAGAGATAATTAAGCAAGCACAGTGACAGCTGCGGCAGGTCCTGAGCAAGCCTGGCTCCACTGAGCTGAATTAATAGCATCAGCAGCCCCGGCAGCCCCGCCGTCTCCATTAACATTTGATCATTAATTATTACCCTTTGACAGAGCGATCCCCCAACCTGCCCAGGAGCGCGCCCACCTCACCTGTCCCCCCAGCAAACGCAGGCCTACGCGTTCAAAGTTCCACGCGGCGGATTAGCCAGTTCGTCATTGGACAATGTGCGTCCTTCGCCTCTCCTCGCTGTGAAGAACGGGGTTCCTTGGAGTCTGTGTAGCGTGTTACGGCTGCCGTTGCGCGTGTTCTGTAGATGATATGATTCTTGGTCTTAACTTGGTGCTTAAGTGTGACGTGTTGCCTTTTTACAAGATTTTTTTTCTTCAAATGTCTCGCTCATGCAAATAACACAATCTTGGATTCAATCAACGTTTGTCTAAGTTTCACTGACAAAAGTGTATTTGTTTGCTTTTTTTTTCTTTGCAAACACAGTTTGGCAAGTTAATTTGGGTTATTTTGAACTTGCCAAAAAATATTGCTGCACGCTGCAGTCGAATGCTTATTTCACCATTCAAGAGAGCCACTCCACTGTCTGGCATGGGTTTGTCATTCTCTCTCACACCTGATCCTGTGTTGTGCATTTGCGGACGTTTGTGGATGGTGTGGTATGAGGCAATCGCGTGAGCTGGTCTCATACGGCAGGTTTTCTACACAGTGTTTAAAGGAAATGTGGCTTGTGCTCAACCTCTCAATTAGCACTAATCTTGTGCTGCCTGATGTTAATTTAGGTGAGGAAGTCTACAGTCTGGTGTCAACCGGAGTCTGCCAAGCCATCCTGTTATGAAGCGCTCAGAAGAGCTTTTTTAAGATTGAAGTTCTGGCAACTCTCTGCAGAATTTAATTGCGTCCACATTGCTGTTCATGTCCCAACTGTGGAGACATGAAAACGAGAAGTTATAAGCTTGACTTGTCTTACCATACCATGATGAAAAGCTGAGGCCGAAACATCTATGGAGAGCAAATGAAAGCATTAGGAGTAGTGCTATGCCAAAAAGGGTGTTAATCACAGCCATGACTGCATTAATAGTCACCATAGCCCAATGCCGAAAGTCCAACACAATTATGGCTGCTGCATTTGAGTTGTATGTAACATTTTAACAATTTAACAATTTGCATGTTATTATTTCTAATGAGTCTTTCTTTCCTGTATAGTCCTGGGAAACAACATGGTGGTGTCCTTGGGTGTCTACGATAGTCTTTTCCTGCTTTTATGATCTGGACAAGGCCAAACACGGCAGGTGAGACATTTACAAAGTTCATATAAATGCATGACACTCATGTTTAGGTCATTAAAAAGACTGCTTGAATCATTCCTGACTATAGACAATAACCCGTTTTCTCCATCTGTCTGTCTGCCTGCATGCCCACCTCTCTTTCTCTCTCTATCTCTCTCTCTCTCTCTCTTTGTCTCTCAACTGCCCACACACCATACCAAGTGTTACACTCAGGTTATGTAAGTAGGCAGGCCTCCTCGATCTGTTTAACTGCTAGCACAGCTGTGGTTTTTCAATGTTCAGGGAGGAAGAGCCACCGTCACTTCCCTTTTCACCCGCAGGTTGCGACATCTTTCAGGCAAACAGGTGTGTGCAATCAGCCACCGCAGAAGCCATCTTTCTAAAACCACCAGCAACATGTGAAACCCACCGGTCAAGGTTATACAATCCTGTGTTCCTGTTGTTCCTGTTAGCCATTTATGAGTCATTCTGCTCACAGCGAGTCCTTTTCTCCCACTCTGAACTAAACTCAAGAGTCTTGGGTGTTGGCAAATACTCAAAATGGCTGGATGCATTTACCTATTCTTTTGTTCTTTCAGATTTAGGTATACATAATAACATGCAAACAAAAGAAAGTATATGACAGGGAAAAGCCGTTCATCCCATCTTGATTCATGATCCGTCCATGAATCTATCACAATGCGTCAAGTTTGGTATTGAAAGACCTCATGGTCTCTAACTAGTCTTCAAATCTTGACATTATTGAACACATTTATAACTTGTTCTGTGTTGAAATATTATACAGTAGAACCTCAGAGGTATGAACCTCAGAGTCACGGACTGACCGGACAACTGAACTCGGTATGAACCCGGAAGTAGTATATGCAATTAAGCCTTATCAACATCATGCTCTTTGTTATCACTGGTGCAAAAATATGGACATTAAATCGAAATGAATCACACTTTCCATTGATAAAAGGAGCATGTCTTCACACTATTTTTGAAGAAAGTAGTAATAAGCTAGCCAACACTTGACACAGAAGAATGCATTTTGTGCACACAATTCATGAACAACAGTGAGAGTAAATAGCGTTGCTCAACTCAATGTTATGATGTCATGAAAGTACTCTAAACGAAGTACAATACGTATAGAGCAGTGATTGGTTCAGTGTAAATCAGCAATGCATCACATTGTTGTGGAAATCAACGCAGATAAATTACTGGTTAACCTTTTTAATTTATGTTAATTGGACCCTGACTTGAAATGGATTCCACTTTATTATGTATCTTATATATGTATTTATTTTTTATTATTTTCCTTTTTTTACTTATTTAATGCATACTAGTTACATACACACATCCAATATGCAGTACATTATAATATATGGTTGGCTATAAAGATGAGAAGAGTAAGAACAGTGAAAAATGAAAAGTATGTGATGGAAGGGTTGTGAGACTGTAAGTATTGTTATGGTGTGGACATTAAAGGCAGCAGGTGTCTGAAGGTATTCATTTAACTCTATTTTGGGGATTTGTGACTTGTGTTTGATATGGAAAACCCTTTTGAAATGGAAAGTATAAAAAGATTTTGGGATTTCTAGAGTATACTGGTGAGTTGTGGGACAAGAATGAAGTGTGGCACTAAAGTACTCTGAATCCCTTATCATGTCTTCTGTTCAAGACCTGGAATTAGTCTTCATTCCATTCTCATGACCTTCTCCCTTTGTATTATATATATTTTTATAATTTGTATTGACTACCACTAAGGTTTTCTACATTTGTACTATGTAAATTTGTAATAAATAATTAATTTTTTTCTATGAGATTCTTGGACTTCTGTGGAATATGCTCTATGTCCCAATGTCTGTTTAGATGTATACTCTGTCAGGTGCATGGCTTGTTTTAAATCTACTATATGTCCGTATGTTCATTTTTGTGCACATTTTGTGCACGTTGACATTTTGCCTCTCACAATATATTATTTCCTTCACACAAAATATCATTTTGAGGGAATCGCATTGCATTGCTACATTATAATTGTATCCAGTAAGCATCCATGTGCCTGTGCTTCAGACAAGGTGTGCGGTGTTTGAAAGGGCATGCTCTTCCAAAAGAACAAATTCCACTCCATTCTTAAGGTGTGGCTGAACATATTGCCGTGACGCTATGACACGACGGTTTACGAAGCCTGGACGGCCCCAGTGTTCACAATGAATAGGTTATGAGCTCTGGTTACAAGGGTAGATTTGAGCTGCAGAATGCACCATAGAATTCATATCTGAACCGCGATCTTAAATGAATGGCCATTGATGACATGTATTGTTCACACTTAACATCCCTCCCAATTCACATTAGAGATGCGGATCACAAGACGTGTTGACTGTATGGTCAATACATGTCTCAGTCGGGCATTAGACACTGGGCCCATTCATTGCCCATTTTAAGTGCCACTCATTTGCTATGGGAGTTAACATCTACAATGGGACCATTTTTCTGCATGCCTGTGATATGTCTCCTCCTAACCCTCTCCCGAGTCTCCACTAAAGCATCGGTAATTATGAAAAGTGTGGCCCCAAGCTTGGGTGGGTGGATGACTTTGCTGAGACTGTACATAGATGTCAATTTAAGTCCTGATCGGGTTAGACGGAGTTTGAATTAAACACATTTGTCTTCTCCCTGCGAAGCACTGTGGAGGAGATACCCGTGCTCCAATTATTTTCCATTAAAAAAGGGACAATTGATCTGAACTTCTGGTGAATTAGCCAACAGTCATACACTCAACGACTTCCCATTGGGTGAGGGGGGAGGGAGTAGCCCTGTGGATCAGCAGTATGGATCCATGCAGGCCCGAGCCTCCCACTGTATCCTGATTGAATCCCATCCTGAGAGATCCTGTGGAGAAATGCTGGCCTCCGTATGCCATTGTCCAGATGCCTCCTCAAAGTTGGAAGCGCCCATCAATTTGACACAAACAGGAGGCCAAGATGTGAGCGGCCCATTGTCCAACACTGACTGAGAGAAAAGTCAATGGAAATGCACTCAACATCACAAGATTGATTCGAGCCTGCTGCTTGCTCTGAAATTAAGGATGACCCAGACACCGACTGTCCATTTCGGCAAATGTCCTTCGCGCAAATGTGCATACACAAACGACTGGCTCCTAAAAAGGAGACGCCACATTTTCTCGCGGCAGAGACGCGCGATGAGATTGATACCACTTCACCTTTGCGATAGAAATATTACTATTACAAATGAAGATCCAAGTAAAGTAAACATTTTTTTTTTTAACTCTTGAAATAGGGAATTAAAAATGAGGCTGAGGGGGACTCAAAAAATGCTGTTTCTGAGCTAGGTATGTTGAAACGGCTTTTAATGCCACCTTCTTAAAGGAATATAACAGCTGCCTCACCGCATAATTCCTTAACCTGTGAAATCTGGCCGCGTTTTTCCCTCAGAAATGTAAATACCCAGCGTTGCCAATCGCATTACAATATGAAGTCATCGGAGGTACGACAGGCACCTAGTTCAGAGAAGAAACCATTACATTTCCCCTTAGATTGCAGGAGCTGGAACTGGTACCAGAATTCGACACAAAGGCTCCCTTTTTCTCCTCCAGCGGTTTGCAAATCCCGGTCTGAATACACCCTTCAGTGCACAGAACACCTTGAGGTTAGCACATCTCTAATCATTATTTGATGACAGAAATCTGTAAGCATCACATCGCCGGGAACAAGAGCACTGTCTCTTAGCAACGCGCCTGGATATTCAAACAATGTCATTAAAGCGTGGCACCTCTTAGCAGGTGGGTGAGTGCAAGTGTTGATAAACATTCGCAACAAGATCAGCCATGGTGTTTGCCAACATCACAATTGATAACGCAATTTTGTGACTTATGTTTACAAGGCTCCTGAATTCACTTTAAAATCAAATTAAAGGTGTCATTAAGATAGGCATTCACTGTAATATGTTCTTTTCTTAACCCCAAAACACAAGGCAAAGATATTTCCAGTTTGAATTTTTTTCTCTTAGATTTATCACAGGCCTGAGTCTTTGTTATTTATCGGATGAATTTTGCACTGGAGAGAGGTCGTAGAATCTTCAAATATGTTTCATATGTATCGAACTGACTTATTTTAATCACAAGCTCATCTAATGCTCCAGTTTACGAGAATTCGTTCACAGAATAATTGCGAGAGAGAGAGACAGTATGCATGCATGCAGGCAGACAGACAGAGAAAAATGGGTATCTACAGTCAGGAATTATTTAAACAGTCTATTTGATGACCTAAACATGAATGCCGAGCAAACTGTGAGAAAGGGGAAACAGTCTTTAGGGGGCAAAATAGAAGGGTGGTGGGATAGAGGGAAACAGAGAGGCAGGGATACCAGAGGGAGAGTAAGACAAAATCTATCTAGGTTAAAAACCAAACCAAAAGAAAGCCAATATTGCTTGTGCTATCTTTCGAATGTCTTTATTGCATATGTCATGTTGTCATTTTATTGAATATAGTATTCAATGTCTGAACATTTCATTATTTTGGATGCACAAGGGCTGTGTTTTAGATCAGGCTGGCAGCCTTTAATGTGCCCTTGTTCTTTCCTCCTTCCTGAACTGAACTGTATCTTGTTGGATGATCAATAAAGATTAATGGCCAAGTGTTCAGGACAATGCATTGGCCCAGTGTCTGCCTGTCTCCAGGGCTACCTATTCCTCATGGTGCCCAATATTCTGCCCAAATGGAAATGATCATAACCAACTGACTGACTTCCTGTGCTTCCAAGTCATTCCTAAGGTAGTTATTGTGTATTTGATTTATATTTTTAAAGTTAAGTCTAAACAGGACAGGTTTTTACATTTCATACACTTGGGAATTATGAATACAGATATAAATTATACTAGAAGCTATGCTTACACCTGGCTCAAAATCTGTGTTTACATAAAGGGGTTAACTGCTGCATCTTTCACTTATGAAAAGATGGGGTCATGAACAGCTTGTACCTTGTACCTGTTGCCTCCAAGGTAACACCACCGCATCGCATCACTAGTTTGGAACTGGGCACAGATTAACAGAGCTATAAATCTACCTGAAGTACCTGGGTACAGTTGAACCATTCTCCAATAGGTAACTGACACTGGGCTTGAAAAATAGAGGGGAAAAAAACACTCTTCTGGCAATCATACAACCTGTCCATTTTTCACTGGCAGCCTCTTTAAATCAACTCCCACAATACCATCATTACTGAGGAATTCATAAGGGAGTTGACACAACAGGACATTGCACTATAGATTAGCACATAAGTTAACTGTTAGGTGGCTGGGTGAATTGACCCAGGTGTGTAACACCAAAAGAGGAAGGGCTGAGGATTGCAACACCTATACACTGTGAAGCACGTACACAGTACCTGAGAACGCCTCCAGTGTCTTCACCTTTTAACGCCTGCATTTGTTAGACTTTAAACAGGTAACACGCATTGATTAACAGACCGTGGTCAGAACTTGTCCAGGTGTGAAAAGCAATGACTTGCCAGACAAAGAGGTGATGACATTTAAAAGAAGACACAGTCCATAAAGCTGAGGCCAGCAGACATCCGGGTGCTCTATAATATTAATGACACTTACCACGGAAGTGATCCATTACTTGGTGCATTTAAAAGTTGACTATTTGAAAATTAGACACAAAACCGGCGACTGTAGCAAAACTTGACCCCTCTTATTATTTGAAAAGGCAAGCCAACATAATCACAGAATTTATATCAGATTGGATCTAATTACTGTTCATATATTGTTTACCAAATGTCAGACCTCTTAATATCTGTCCTTAATATTGCAATGATATTTATTTTAATATTGTAAGATATCTATTTAGTTTTCTTATTTAAATTCTTGTAACATAGCGAAGGAACTTTGCAGTCTTTCTGACTTCAGATGGATGTGTAATATGTTTTTTTTATGCTGAAGGTTTTTCCCCCCTCATCGCGCCCTCATTTAGTTCCACTAAAAACAGAATAAAACTTGTACCGTGCTCCGTTGGGTCAGTATTGATAACAAATGTCGGTGCCAAAGCTTGCCAAGATTTTCCGAATAGGGCCTTTTACCTTGAATTAAAATCGGCAGCTTTCGTCAGAATTGAGTGATTTCATTTGTAGTTTGTGTTTGGTTAACTGTAGCAGAACGACAGGGAAGGGGGCTTATTTTGAAAGCGGCATGTTTCACAGAGAGATGGAGCAGTCAACCTGTTGTAGATGTGATATTGAAACAGGTTGTGGGGGAATAGCTCACCGCGGGCGAATTCCTGAAGTTTAGATCCTCCCTTTATAAGGCTGTAGGCTAGTGGTATTCACTCTTGCCCTTGGAGAGCACGCTGCTTTCCGTCGCTTCGTTAGCACAACTGTGTAAATCGACTGCTTTAATTGATCAATTAACTCGGCTCACTTTGCTTTCTTGGGTCTGAATTGGTCGCCAGTTTTAAGGAGAAAACAAAAACCTGCCGGCCACCGGCTCGCAAAGGGCAAGAGTGAATACCACTGCTGTTGGCTCAGACATGTGCCATGGCGTCAAAACACAATGCGACGCAAACCCTACGACCTGGGCTAAAGCAGGGGCGGCCAGATTGATTGCACAGTTTACTCACCTCACCTGGTTGCTTGGCTCTAAATTGGTTGCTTATTTTATTATGACAACAAAGACCAGCAGATTGTGTCGTTCTCCCAGACCAGTACTGGGACCCCTGGACTACAACAGCGGGTACTTAGAGGGTGTAATTACCGTGCCTCTCAAATTCATACATGTACGCATGCACGTGCATAATGCTAATCTTTCTCAAATGGTACTGTATGGCAAAAACATGTTATTTCTTCGCCAACAATGCTACCATGTCTCAGATGTCTCAAAGAGATGACTTGGAAACACAAATGAACAAAAGACTGACAATGAGGACAATGAAATGGCGCAGAGAAGGAAAGAGAGGAGGTGTCGTCACTGTCATATGTATTGATCTATGACAAAGATGATAGAAATGCCCTCAGTGGGGGGGGGGGGGGGGTGGTTCGGTGTTCAGAATTCATGTGATGAATCAAATATTCTTAACAAGACGTGCTGAGGCATTTTAGCCCCCATTTCTTTTATTGCGTTACATTAATCAAAAGCTGTCCAGGACATCCATCTGAACAAAGTGTCACCATGATTTTCTGTAAAAACATCCTTTAGAGAGGGATCACTCCTGACAGCAGTATCAATTGTACTGTCTTAAATGATCACTGCGACTGCATTACTTGAAAATTAACAGCTAGAATTTATGTGAGTGCCTTCCTCGGCTTCCCCCACAGCTGACTCGGAGAAACAAATAATTGAATTGGTACAAGTACATAAACCATTCCAATGGCTAATGTAACAGGCTTAACTGGTTTAACTGAGGCAAGGGCACGAACATGAGTGGGGTTGTAAAAATCAGTCCCTCTCTCTCCTCCTCCTCCTCCTCCTCCTCCTCCTCCGTCTTCTCCTCCTCCTCCTCAATCCGCCTCCCCTTCTTTTCCCTCTCCGATTCGAAGAGCCATCTGACCGTCTGTGTTTCTCGTTTGCATTTCCTGCCGTTGTCACCGGCGGTGAGGGTACGGCATCCACCCTGGAGATCCTTTGAGAAGAACGGATGAGAGAGGGAGAGTACGTCTCATTTAAAGGAAATCTGAGTGAACTTTCGCAAACCCCTTCTATCACGAGGGCTGTTATTGACTCACTTTGATCACGGCCTCATGTTCTGGGCGAAGGGCTGAACGATGTTGATACACACTGCAAGTGTAATAAAATATTGAAGATGTCCGGTCACAGAAATCACAGCACTCAATTATTTCCCCCCCCCTATTTTAGATGTAGTCATGGCACATCTTTCATTTCAGGCAATACAACGGCAGAAGGGGTTATATTATTGTACGTGTTGGACTTGCATAAAGCATTGCACCTGCTTAAGGATTGATCAAAGATCAAACAGACCGATCAATGTCTGCATCGCCATCAGACATTGATCGGGAAAGCTTTATCGTGAGAGGTGTATCTCACGTTTACATGAATTACGTGCAAATTATGTTCCGTTCCATTTTTCACTTGGACGTATATGAAATTTGTATAGGTTTTGGATAATTATTTTATATTAAATTCGCCGGCGTATTTTTCTTGCAATTAAAAAAAAGATCTAAAGTCTGTCAAAAAGCACTGTATTCTCTCCAAAGTTTTGTCCCCAACAACTATTAAATAAACTCAGCACCGTAAACCTCAATAAACATCACATTTATAAATTGCCAGGATAGTGTCGCTGTATTTTTCTGATGCTGACGTCCTTTGAAGAAAAGCACTCGGACAAAAACAGAAAAATAACAAGAGGTTCCAAAGCAGAAAGTCTTGTTTTGACATAAAGATTAATTTACAAGGTTTCTTTTCTGGAGCGAAAAGAAAATAGGGAAAGGACAAATAAAAAAAGATGAGAGGATCTTTTGATAGTTATCAAACTGAACCTCACCAATGATCTCTCCCAGGACCGCAAATGTGACAATTATACCAGGTTGTGCTTTCCATAGGCAAGTGGCCAAAGTGCATCTCCAGTCAAAATATCCAGGCCAGTTAACAAGCTCTTTCTCTCTCTCCATAGGCTGGAGAAGAAAGGAACCCAAAGCCTTGAGACATGAACAAAGGCAAAAACTGGGCAAAAAGAAAAACAGCAAGGGCCCCAGAAGAATTCGTCGGGAGTTTGCTAAAGAAAATGGTGTCAGCGACTCGACATGATCAAGGTGTTTTGGAGATAGCTCCTGAAATGTCCGCCGTTCCGCACGGTGCACGGGAAGGCCGGACCCGGGCCCCCAGGTCCCACTTCCTTTTGTTCCCCATTAATGAAGCGCCTTGATTCCGCGGACCCTTTCTGCCTGCTTTACACCTTGCCTCTTTAGCCCACAGTCCTGTCAGCTCACTGCTCCCATTGCTCAATCTTCGCCCTCGTCCACCCCCCCTCCCCCCCTCCCTTTTTCCAAACACTGTCTTATAGGAACTACCGCGGCACAATGGGCATCTAAACTCATTAAGTAAATTCCGAAAGAGCCATTAACGAATCGTTCTTCTTTGGCCAGAGATATCAGGTTTAATTAGGTGACCGTTTTTGACAGGGTGCAAAAAACAAAAGGCGGGCTCATATTTGAAAAGGCTCAGGTCCTGCTCAGGGCCTCACGTTTCCCCACTGTAGCGGACTAATGACTGAGGGGTTTGACGAAAATGACAAAAAAGAGGGGAAAAAAGGGGGGAACCTGCCCTGGGAAGGCGACTGGGGAAGGTCTCGGGCTCAGACAAAGGATTCCCTCGTCGGGACCCCCACCAGGTGATTCTCCACTCTTATTGTGAGACAATGGGCCAACAGACACGCGCGTTGCAAGCGCTTCAGCCGCGCTGCTAAAAGGACCGCGCCACGCCGGCGGCCCGGTTCACTGCCGCTGTCAAGCGCAGTGTGGACCGCCACCGCGCGCTTGGCCGCCAACTTTTCTTATCGCACAATTGACTGTGAGGAGCGCGCCGGTGTTGCCTGTGTGACGTGGTGACGCGCGAAAGGTAACGTCCACGAGGTAACGTCCTACCCTTTTCCGACGACCCTTCCCATCACTTTCATACCTTGCATTACCTCTTTGTGTTCTGCAAATGAAAAAGAACGTTGAATCTAATGCAATAACATAATTCATGCATAGTTAATAAAATGTATTTATTGTCACACGTGTGCACTGTCGAATTTTTAGATGCATGCCTTTCTGCATTTTTTGCCTTTTCTATCACCACGAGCATCACACGTCAATGTGAACCCGCTGGCTGCGCTCTGTTAAATAAATGCTCACACTGAAATACACATGCTGTGAATAGGGGCCTTATATCGTCTCTGTATTTGGATGTTAGTCAGGGATTCTCCACTTACATTGTAACAAGACAGCCTCCTTAACATCGGATTTATAAAGTATAGCACTCTAGTAAATTGCATTGCCCTGTAATGCAAAGTCTGTGTGTGTGTGTGTGTGTGTGTGTGTGTGTGTGTATGTGTGTGTGTGTTAGTTTCTCAGAAGAACAAGGCAAAATTAAAATGAGAAGAACATTTGTAAGTAAAATGTTCCTACTACACATAGAAGCGTACACAGGCATGTTTTATTTATTGATGATGTCTGAGTGGTATGGGGAGCACTTGGTGATTCATGGCACGACCTTTCATGACCCCGTTCTTATACAGGGCCCATTTTAAGACTCACCTGTAGGAGCAAGCAGGTGTAATTTATAAATACCTTGGGCACTTAACTGATGGGGAGAGATATAAATATGGCAGGCTGGCAGCCAGTCAGGTGTGGAGGGTGAGTGGGGTAGAAGGTTTTCTCACCGGTGGTGGCAGATTCTTGGCAGCTTGGGTGGTCGGGCATAGAGAAAGGTCCTGTGTGAGTGGTTGCCAGATGGTCACGTGGAGCTTTCAAACCTTGGCAGTAAAACATGTATATTGCACAACAGACAATATTTGAAAAACAATACTACCTGTTAAGCAATATATTAATTTTGAAGTCAATTCGTAGGAAAAGCAATTGCAATGCCTGGATTTCTGGTGATACATTTAGCTGTGATGTGTCTTTGATGGTTACACTTGCACTGCAGTTCTGCTCTTGATATTAAACCCTCAACCAGGTTAGGAGGAGACATCCAGCCTCCGTTCCTTTCAGAAACAATCAAAGTGTCACATCCGTGATTAGCAGATAGTTTGACAACGCTATGTCACCGGGTGCGCGTGGTGGAAATAAGGGTGTCAAGTATCTGCGGCGACTCCACTTCTGACAAGAGGGATTGATCCGTGTGAACCACACCAGGCTTTCAGGAAGCTGCCAAATCCCACCACAGGACTGACGTGTGTCAGAGTCTGCCAGCTCCTCTCAGAGGGCTGAACTCCATCCTCACAAAGAGCACGCTTTCATTCGTTTTTTTACATACACTGTATACCTTTTAATACATAACATATATAGCGTACATAACTTTTTATATAACATTTATTACTTTTTACAATTGTAATATAATAATATACTCTGACTCCCAGCACCACACATTGATAACATACCCAGGTAGACAGACAAACAAATAGGGACATGAAGCTAGACAGACAAGCAGACAGACAGGACAAACTGGATACACACACACACACACACACACACACACACAGGGGCCCAGTGTGGCACAGGAATCTCACGCACGAACAGCGTGGGATAATCCCCCAGTGCATCATGGGAATCCTAAGCCACAACGCCGACGCTGTAACCCCACGGCAGGGCCCGAACAGGTGCCAGGTGCCGCTTACGCCCCAGCTGTTCGGTCGGGGCGCATTCCTCTCCCACCTCCTGTGGCCTCTGCCCCTGTGGTTAGTGGGAGATGCATATCCCCTGCTCCTCTGGTGCACTTCAGCATTTGTAATGACTTCAAGAGCCAGCCATTTTTTTTCCACCATAGAGACTGCTAAGAGGGTAATCACTAACAGGTGGGGGTCAGTTTTAGAGGCCGCTATGTGCCTCTCGCAAACGTCCAAATAATGTACGCGCGAGGCCTGCGAGTTGTGGTAGTTTCTCCGTTTTTTTTACATTGCCACCCTAATGACAAGTTGAGCATTTGTACTCTGGACAAACAATCACTGTGTGTTTTTGAATGTGCACCACATCAGCTAAAATGCATTTACTGTGGATAAAGCATGGCGGAAACACCTGCTACAATGAAGATAACTATCGGTTTCCCTTAAGAAAACCCATAAAAAGCTTAATTGAAAACTCTGTTTAGCCCTGGGTGCTGGATATGTGCTTCTTACAATCCACTGTGACAAAAAGAGGATGATCTTTTATTTATGGTCAGCCAATTATGGTTGTGAAAATATGGGTAAGCCTCGCAATGGACTGTCACTCAGTGGCACATTGCACAGTTTGGCCCTGATTTCCCTCTTTAACAAGAAGTGCTGATTGCGCATCGTTGCAGTGTCAAAGAACAGTAGATTGATCATCGTTGCTGGCAGTTCTATACTGCCATTGCATATTTGCTCACTGTAGTGGCCACTAACATTTTATGTTTTTATTTATGTTTTAAGCACAGCTCTCTTTGAAAGAATACTGCTACTGCAGACAACATAACAACCCATAAGGATAAAATGACATTTCTGATAAAACATATGTTGTTGTACGATTCTACTGAATTGAATTTCAAGTGACAAAAGTTTTAAAAAAGGACACCAAGTGCATCAAGGACCGTGGAATGTGGACAGCAAAGTTTAAGTTGAATGGGGCATTATCACTGCAAATTAGAAAGACTTGTTTTCTTAATTGACTCTCAGCACAGAATACCATTAAAAGCCCTGCCGACTGTAAAACCTTTCCACCTTTCACTTATTAAGAAATGTCTCTCCATTTGCTAACCACACCCAGATCTGGGCAAACCTTACTTAGAGCACTATTACTTCATACCTGTGCTCAGATAAAATATGACTCACATTTTCTGTTGTAATGAACTGACTTCCATATCGTTTTTTCTTTTTAGGGAGATGTGATGGACTAAAGTGATGCCCTTGTATGTTTTGAATGGCCCTATTTACTTTTTTTTGTGTACTTACTAAGACATGCACAACTGTGGAGGGAATTGTATCCAATGTAAATGGTGTTGAAATAAATTACAACTAGAAACTATATATATATATATATATCAGTGACGTGCCGTCAGGGGAGGCAGGGGAGGCCGTGCCTCACCTGTCATCATGGAAAGAAAAAAATGTAAAATGAAAAAATTAATTAAATGGCTATATTTATCCAGTGATTTGCACTATAAAGTTATTTTTATCTAACTTCACCAGTTTTAGATTATTATTATTTTTAAATTTTAATATTTTTTATTAGATTATTATTATTATTAAATCGCCGAATTTTCACATTTACTGTTCAAATACTGAGAAGAGACGTGCTGTGAGGCAGCCGCTAGATGAGCCTCACCATGGATTGCGCAATGACTATGCAGTGAGACCGTATTGCTGTCTCTCTGTATGTCGCTATTAAAATGTTCAAACACTTTTGCTATATGAATTACATTTCCATAGTTTAGCTGATGTATATAAAGTACAGTGTTTTTTTTGTCAACAACTGTATGTGTGTAACGTGTTTCTTGTGCTGAGCAATCATAAAACGGCTGCGAAGAGGCACTAAGTGAGGCACGCAGTTCTCCTGCCTCACGGTAGGGGGGACTCGTCGTGATCCCAGTGATTCTTCTTGCGACTCCTCGGCTGCAGAATAAGACAGCAAGCTACGATCTTCAGTTAGCAAGTAAAGTGCCGCCATCAGTTTATTTTTAAATCGTGTCTGGCCTTACTTTCACAATGGAGGATTACATATATAAACTCAAACAATTTTCTAAAATGGACTTTCAATCGAAGCAGGAGGTAAATAACTAACGGAAGACCAATCCAAAAAGGATTTGCTTCAGACTACAGTTTCTATGACCGATTTGAGAAGAAATGCAGCGCACTTGGCCTGACAGAGAGTGGAGGCAGACAGTCGATTAGATATGAACGAAAACGACTGTTCTGTAACATTCTGGATAACATAAGCCATCAAATGAAGGCTAGGTTTGATCATTTTGGTGAGCTGGCTTTCCTTGGTTTGGTGGATTGCGCAAAATTCCGTGAAATGTCACAACATTTTGATGACACGAAACTGCAGAGCCTGTCAAAGTATGCCAAATTCTTTGACTTTGTGGAACTAAAGGCGAATCTCGTTGGACTGTATAGCTCACAAACGGTGAGGGATGAATGTAAGTCTCCTGGACAGCTTCTTAGCTTCTTAGCTTTCTTTTTGGCCCAGAAGGATCTCATTCAAACTGTTCCTGAGGCGACAAAGTTGCTCCAGCTAGTGCTCACTATTCCAGCTACTACAGCATCGGTGGAGCGGTCATTCTCAGCACTGAAAAGACTAAAAACATACAGTCGGAACAGGACTGATCAAGGACGACTTTCTTCCCTGGCAGTGATCTCCATTGAGACAGAGAGAATTTTAAAACTGAAGGAAGACAAGGAAAACTTCTACAAACAAGTTATCGATGCTTTTGTTTTGAAGGAGCGGCGCATGGACTTCATTTATAAGTAACGGTAAGACCATAATAACGTTTTTTAATTAAATGTGCTTTTTGTGTGCTACAGTTTGTAAGTGTAAAGAAAGCTGATATGAAATTTTAAACATAACCCGTTAACTGCTGCCAATCAAATGGTGAATAAGCTACTCTGTAGGGTTCATATGTTTGTAAATCTGATTGTGATGAAGTCAGTGCCTCACCAGCCATGAACCTCACGGCACGTCACTGATATATATACACACACACACACACACACACATATATATGACATACAGGCACAAAACAATGCTGTCCACCACACTGCAATATCTTACCTTGCAGGGCACCGGTAATTTAAGACTTTCCGCGCCGTAATACACTAAACCATCATAACCTGTCTCTTCCCATTTAGTTTAACCTACAACCACCACATACTGATTTGGCTGTGTGTGGCTTCCTCCATTGCCATTTATTACTCTGCTCGACTCCTGAAATTCTGTTTGCAATTTAAGCCCACAAATTAGAAGCGTAAGTCATCTGTTTTCTATAATCCCCCTGTCAGGCCAGGAGTCTCGGAGCGAGCCGCTCGTCCGCTCCCTCGGCCTGGCCTGCCGCCCCTCTTTCCTTCCAACAACCCACCGCCTCAGTGGATAGTCTGGGGGAGACAAGCATGGATATAAAGCACAAAAAACAGGAACCCCCACACCCTATACCTATAGGAAACGTAGGATATAGAAAATTCTGTCAAATGTGCCAGGGAGACAATTAATTTCAGAGGACCCCCCCACCCACTCCCCAAAACAATGCTTTAGAGACAATCTTTTTTTTTGGTTAACAGAATGTAGTATTCCTCTTCCTACTTATTGTGCTATTCCTCTGTCTTTCTTGATGAGAGATTACATTTTACACAATGACAAATTTGTGCCATTTAAATTCAGAACAAGTCATTGACGTACAATATCGATCCAGCTAATTTGGCTTGGTGCTGTTTGTTTTTGTTTATCAAGCAACAATTTGAAAGGACAGGTAGAGTAAAATATTTCTTTCTGCGTGAAACATCTGCCTCCACAAATATGATTGCTATTTTAGTGCTCGTCATATTTCATCAAGGTTGTTTGATAAACTCTATAATTTTACATGGGAATAGGCCAGTCTTGGCTCTTGTTCTGTATAGACTCCCTTTAGAGCTGTATACAAATTAATCTGGAGAACAGATCCAATTCCCAGTGTAGTCTATTTAAGCACCCCTTAACTCTATAACCAACATTTCAGCTGTTCCAATATAGTTGTGTGTGTGTGTACGTGTGTGTGTGTGTGTGTGTGCGCGACTTTTAACTAAAATAAAAGGCATCCTTTTCAGAATAGCTAAAAACTGGAGGGATCATAATTATGTTTTGACTAACCTCAGAACAGGGTTACTATTCCAATTATTTACTTTTCATTTGTGTCCGTGTTGCACTTTCAGTGTTATGGGGATATCAGAGGGAAACAAACATTCTATTTGTTTAAAAAAAAAATACTCATAAATAAAATACCTTTTAAGTTGCTGATACAGACACATTAAGTTGCTGATGCCAGCATTAGGCCAGTTTGGGTCAAGCTTTAAGAGACCTAATTGTTACGAGAGAAGCATTTTTCTTTTCATTGTTGGTGTTCTGAAATGTACAGTAGTAGAATAAACAATGTATGATGTTTCTAATTAGTAGTACACCCCGCTGTGTCCACATTAATGGTATTTTACTAAATGATTTTCAGGGCAAAAAAAAAAGTGTTTGAAGAGATTATCGAAGTTGCATTGAACAGACTTGGCACGGACGCGGTTGGCTTGGGGTCCGAGGTGGGGCTTGGGACTGGACATCTGGATGAGGCTGTTGACCCTGCATGGATAGAAGGACATCATGGATAGAAGGAGAAACCTGGAAAACTGTTTATGCAGGAAACTGAAGGGGCGATGTGTGTCAATGCCAGGCACGTGACTAGACATTGCAAACATCCGGGGCTGAGCCCACAACCTAGTCTAGATAATAATCGATCATTTTACTTACTGTGAATGTAAACAATGCAACTAACGTATTATTATAGTTCTTATATTTATAATGACATTAAGCACTTGCAACAAAGTTGAAATAAAGTGAAAAGTAACAGCCCTTGAGTTTAAAATTATTTTTAAGAGAACTCAGACAATATTTTAATAGTGTATTTTAGCATATGAGTTTTGGGCCTTTTGGCCTTCTTGATTACAAAACACACTGTTATATGGTATGTCCAGGGACCCCACCAGGATACAATGAAGATCTAGATATATATTTTCTGTTGGTTAGGGCTGGGTGTCTTTACTGAGCTTACCATAAACAGAGACCTATAGATTAATTCATTGTTTAAAACGCCTGAGCTTACTATTAACACGTTTACCAAAATGATCACTTTACAGCTTTCAACTTTCACACAGAAGGGAAACAAACACTAATACTAATACATATTAGTATTATAACACAATCAACAATCATACTGTATGCTAGGAAAAAACAGAGGTAACACATTAGATTGCATGTTGTTGATTTAGCATTTATTAAGATTTTCTCTTTGCATCATGCAAGAAACTGTGATGAATCTGCTGAAACGGAATTCAAGAGGAAGTTTCTGGTTATCATGAATGAAAGAGACAGACTTGTGCTTAAACTTTTGGTCCTGGTGGTTCAAACTCAAAATCTTAAATGAACATGAAAAATGAAAAAACTGCATTTAATACTGACTAAAAAGCCCAGACAACTATACAATAACAAAAAAATATTGTAAAAAAATGATGCATCTTTACATGGACAAAGGTGGACTACTCAGCCCTTATGTTGGATCTTAGGAATTGAACATACGAGCTTAAATAGGGCAAGTCACAATGCTAATTATGCAAATGAGTGATTCACTTCCACCCAAATAAACTATCCTTGTTGATGTAATACTTGTTAATGGCCCTACTGCAGTCTAAAGATTCCTGAAGGGCCTCTGACTCTAATAAAATGGCTGGCCACAGTATAGGAAACAAAGCCAAACATTCTTTTTCATCAAATTGCATTTTAATTGACTGGTTCCGTCTCCCATTCTCCTGCTGGAGAATTCTCCACCTTTGTGGTTCCCTCGTCAAAATGAATTATGGATGCTGCCCAACAAAGCAAAGGAGTATGTACCTTTTCGATAATGTGATCATAGATCTCGTAAAATTACGCTGTTAGGTACGATAAAACCTCTGTGATTTTTCCAAACATCTGGCCGGCAGCGTGAGAACGTATGGCGGACTTTGAACTCAGATGGAAGCAAAGCTGGCACATTCAGCCTTTGCAGCTGGCAAATCTTCAGACATCAGGATCTCGCTGGTTGAATTTGCTCTTGCTTGTATGAAAGCGTGGGTGTATATAATGGGGACAAATGGGGAAAGAGCACAATAGTATGGATGCCACTGTTCCTCCTAGGGCCACAGTTTATAGTTTATAAATTAAATGTATTTATTCATATATTTATGCATACCTTAATTATACACTACCTTAATTTATTTATACATTTGTTATTTATATATATTTTTAGACTAAATTTTAAAGTTTCGATCGCAAAAATCCATAATTTAAAGATGTACTACTTACTATATGTCTTGTCTATCCATCAACATGGCACTGTTGATATTTTTGTGTTCATGTCCATTTCTCTGTGAGCCGTGAGCGACAATATAAAGGGAGTCAGTTGTAAAATAATCTACAAAGACAAACCACACACCAAAATCAACCAGACTATCTGCAATTTGTGTTGTTTGGCTCAGCTTTGGGACCTTAAAGGAAGGGTTCTGAAGAAGCAGAATATCTGTCGAAATATTGGTTATCCAGATGCGTACATTGTCTCCTGAAGCCCACTAAGGATGAATGTTTGTGCTGCCTGCAGCAAGTGGGGTCTGGCTATGACAACGCTAACTTAAAAGAAATTGCAGCCGCTTAAGAAGAGACAAGCATTGATACCCTAAGGTGTTTGACAAACCACCTGGAGTTTGATGACCATTTACATTCTTCAATGCGAAATACTTTTTACAACATACCAAAAATTATCCGGAAAATGCTATCTAAACCAGCCGGACCAGATGACCAGCTTTTGAACGAGTAAGTAATGTTATCTATTATGTTTCGTAATGTAGCCTGTTGTATAATATTATTTTCTGCCTTGCATGCTAGCTAGCTAGCTAGTTAAGAAAAACTGAATAACACCCCTTAGCTGGTTAGCTATAATAGTGAAGTTGATTATAGTGAAGCCACTTTATCTAATCATACGACCACACATTGTTTGGATATGTTGCTAGCTTGCTATCTCCTGTCAAACAGCGCTAGCTAACACTTTCTATTTGATTCACACTAAATATTGATTACATAAACATAGCTAGTTAGATAGATAGCTAGATATAATAGTTCGCAGGTTTGGTGCTGAACTGTAGGTGAAAAATATGCCATTTATCTCATTTTCTCTCACTATCAAAAAGTTTGTTTTTGTCTCCTTGCTTGCTGCCAACAACACTTGTTGCTTCACATACCATACCAAAGCAATATTCATTGTAGTGCATGGCAAAAAAAGACAGAAGTTGGGTGATTTTGGTGTGTAGTTTGTCTTCAATTATTTGACAATTGATTTCCATTATATTTGCCATTTGTATGCTCACGGCTCACAGGGAAATGGACATAAACGCAAAAGTATCAAGGCTATGGATGGACAAGACCATAGTATTTCTGACCTATTGTGGGATGCTGCAGACCGGTTCGATGGTTCAGAAGAAAGAATACACCGTAAGAATACCATGGTTTGTGCTCTTATTACAGTTTTATCCAGTTGCTGCTAGTTTACAAATGTGAGCAAATGTGTTGCTGTTGGCCCAGTGACAAATCCTGTTCCCCAAAATCTGGTGGATAAGTAGTGAATGAAATTACGTAGCTAACAAAAACAGCTGATACATAGCATTTGCATTGCCATCCAAGATGTCATCCAAAATAACAATAGCAAACGTAAACTACTGACATCTGTAATCAGTTAACATTAGTTCAGGGTTCCCATGTGTCAAAGTTAGGCTATGAGACATGCGAGGAAAACCGTACTGACATTAGACTCATCAGACATGGATGTTAGAATTTAAAAAGGATACAGTTTTAATTTTCTTTGTGCCTATTGTCAGATAATGCAGAAACACTCAATGATATCCATCAGACAAAATAAGTATAATTCTCATCTGATGTCATTCGAAAAGTCATATTAAAAACAGAGGAAAAGCAAACTTTTTATGAGATACTACCTGCATCTTGAGAAATCTAAAGTAATAAATGAAACATGTATGAATAATTTGAACTAAGATACGGTCAAATATATCAGGTTACAATAAAATAAGGACATTGCTGGTGCAGAATTAGCAAAGGCTGATTAGGGATTTTACAGTACAGAGTATTGAGAAACTGCAACCCCTCCATGTAGACTAGGCCTTTATATATTGACCCCTCCCCCCATATATCTGTTTCATGTTTCTCTCATTTTGTACTGTTCTGGGTTTAGATTAGAGGTCCGTTGGGGGTCTGAGAGAGTTAATGAGGGAGAAGCGGGTGGGATTTAAGTATGGGGCTGGGAATGCATTGTAGAAGTGGAGGACACATGAGGACCTGAATGCAAGAGAGCTGTGGCTATGAAGTTATGCGCATATGTAAATATAATACTGATATTTTATTGAATCATTAGTTCCTTATTCATTAATGCTACTGTATATTTTATGATTTTGTGTTATGTCTGTTAAAGTGTCTGTGCTTTGGCAATAAACGCATTCTCTTGTCATACCAATAAAGCGATTTGATACAAATTGATAACGATGATTTTCATCAATGTATATTTCATTTTCAGATAAAAATAGTGCATTACTAATAGTATTTTTCAAATGTGTCAGATTACCACAAAAACCCTAGTGCAGTCTGATGCCTTAAGTGTTGGAAATTGCATCAAGACCATTAAAATGGTCACTTTTGCTGTCCAAGGACTGGGAACATCAGATCAAATTGGACTCAAGTCCGGTATAGGTCAATGCGAAGCCAACTTTGTAATGTGCGTGTACTACGGTCTTTATGCCCCTGACACTTTCAAGTTTAACCTTTGCTTTAAAAATTAAAATGTCCCCCTTTAGTCTTTAAAAATCTTGATTGATTGACTTGACTTTCTGAATATTAACCACATCCTCCTTCATCCTTTAGCTGAAGTTCGCAGACCTTTTGGGAAAGAGAGGAAGAACCTACATGTCAGGGAGATTTTTTCCCAATTTTTGTGATCTATGAACCCCCTAAAAAACATAGCCACATTTCTTTTTCATGGTAAACATGCTTTGTGTATTGTTTTAGACATATCTCTTTATGATTTAAATAATGATTATAATATTATATAATATATATACATATATATATATATATATATACCGTATATATATATGAATGCATGTAAAAATACTAAATGATGAAAATGAAATGTGAAAATGGACATTTATTTATATATTACATCAACCTTTATGTATTTCTTCACTCATATATTTATTTATTGATCCATTTATGCATTGCTACATTTATTTATTTAATTATTTAGCTTTGTCCCCTTTTGGCCTCAATAAAATACAGCTGTATACATGCTCAACAAGTGCATTAAAAGGTTTTATTGGGAGACCCTGTGTTCCATCAAAATTAGCGCTTGCATCTGGGATGACCGGTGACATACGACCGGTGTTGACATGCAACGGTTATGACTCACTCGCTTATGGATCACTTACACTGCAGAAATAACATTTAATAAAGAAAGAAAAGATTTACTTGTATATATGTACATAGCGTGTGCTGATGTTTCGTCGGAGGAATCCCTATTATGGACTAACATATTTCACCCTCACCGGGAATCGTTTTGTCACCCGGAGACTTTGTGATGACAAGTTAAAGTGAGCCGTAACTATAACTTATGCAATCTCTCTTGGTCATTTCCTCAGACTATTAACTTCCCCCAAACATATGTGTTTTTAATGTCTTTCCGAATGGGAAGGTAAAACGTAAAAAACCCTACTTGTTTTTAATATTTCATGTAGCCTTAATGATGAATGTATTAACTATCCCTATTTCTCTAATGGGAACCACTGTGGTATAAGTCATCTCTTAGGGTTGGATGGCAACGAGACTTTCTGTCACCTGAGTGCTCTCGGAGACTGCCCGGTTTCTGCTATTACCTCAGACTGCTGGGACTTGGAGCTTGTGGAGCTGAGCCGCGATCGTGAGGTGTTTGTCTTCACGGAAACCACAGCAATCTGAAAGGGGAGCTGTAATCTGTTTCCCCATGTCTGCCAATAGTTGTGTAAATACAAGCCATGAATATGCAAAGTATCTTTATTAATTGTTATAGACGGATACACAGAAGACATTTTTCATTCACGCTTTTGGAACATGTTGTCACCTGGACAAAATGCTATGAATCATTTCACTGACCATTTAATAAACAACAATACATCGGAAGCTATATAACATGATGTAATGGTCCATGGACATATAATATTATATTTATGATATAAAATCCAACTGTAGAATGCAATTGGAAATCAGCTTTGTTACTTTATCCATTGCATAATCACAAAATCTCGAAAAGCAATATTGTTTTGGATGGCGCAAGTGAAAAATAAAACACTTCTTAAATCTCACCAATCTTATAAGGCATCTAATTTCCAGGTCATTTTTCAGGTAGGCATGCAGCCAACTTGTGGAGCAGGGTTCTTTGTGAAATTATAGCCAAAGCAAATAGTGCCTGCAGACTGTTGCACATTAAGAGTGGTGGCATGGCAGGACAGGGTGGGCAGAATCAAAGAGAAAGAATCTCTCTCACTGTGCTTCCAGGAAGGTTTGATTCATGTCTTCTGAAAATACCGTGACGTTCACACTTTACAGGAGGACGTATATGTTTTTAATATATTTTCCTTAGATTTCAGGATCGCACTATTGGGGGTATGCTATTACATTTTGTCGTGATCCGCAAGTATAGATTTTAGCAGCACAATAAGACACGAGTAAAGAAACTCCAATGAAACAAGAGCTATCGGGATGAGGGAATTTCAACAAGAGAAGTACGTTCACTTGTACGGTCACTTGCATGCACAGGGCCTCTTAATAAGCACCTTAGAGATTCAGATTCTGAACTCTGTACTAGAATGTGAAGAGTGCTCCCTGAGTGCCCACAACACAGTACTGAAGGAGCTATTGAAGTTCAGAGCAGACGTTGCACTGATCATCATAAACATGTGTCTGTTTCACCATGCAATGCATGTAAATAACAGGATGCATAATCTTTGTTTAACAACTATGTTCTTTTCATTGTGTGTGTGTGTTTTAGTTTTGTTCCTTTTTTAAATCTCTAGTGATATCCCCTTGCTTTATATTCCTTACCTCCCGTGATACCTTACCCAATGCAGTTAAACAAATGTACACATCATCTCCCAAGTATCTTTGGCCAAGAGAGTCTGATGTAATGTCATTGTTAATGTGAGACCTCCTCTAATACTTTTTGCATGCACAGTTATTAAAACAATATTTCATACTCCAGCTGACACCTTGCATCATTTCGGCCTGTCATCCGACATGTCTACAACTACAAATCAGATTATTCTGATATAGGTAGTATGAGTATACGCTAATCACTGCAATGCTTTAAGCTTCACAAATTGTCTTCACTAATCAGATTCCCTGGCTTGACTCCGACTCAAATTTTAAATTGGATCATTAACGGTTGAGCTTCCTCAGAGAACCCAGCCAAATCCATACTTTCAAAACACAAAATGAAATATTAGGTTGTTATTGATTAATTTCTCCGGTAAAAGGTGCAGATTAATATCTTTCCAAAAACGTCTTACTCCCGACATGTATTGTGCTAAATAGGGGATATAACTGCAACAGAGAATACAATGTTAATCAGAGGCACCCTTTGATGATTGTGCATTTAACTGCTGTTTCGGAATTAATGGTTAAAAATACCCCCAGGTTTGCTTTCCGCTCAACGAAAACAGGGACCCTGAAGATTCATAATATCACCCCCGTGTAGCTGTCCAATATTTTCAAATGGCAACAAACGCATTTATATACTCAAGCTTCTGGCCTGACTCTCAGTAAAACTAAGCCACATTGTGACATTTCCCCTAACATTTCTTTTTTTAACCCACAACAATATATCAACTGTACCTTGTTCTGGTGAATAAATCAGCCATATTCAAAATATAAAGGGCTCGTGTATCTAAAAAACTATTGCAGCGAGACAGTGCTTCCAGAACGCCGGAGCAATCCCGCCGACGGCGGTCTTATCTGAAGCACCTGCGTTTTCGAAATGTTCCTGATTATAAGAGATTCCTTAACCTGATCCAATAAGCTGCTGCTCTGCTCCAACAGAGAGGGAGAACTCGACGGCAAAACCGTAGCAAAGGTGACTTGGCCTACATGCACACTGACAGCTTTATGGGTTGTGTGCCGCTGAGAGGGGGGGAAAAAATGCTGGGAAAGAGATCTGGCTATTGTCCCAGACGTTCAGGTAAAACATTGGGTTCACTGCTCATGTTAACTGAAACAATCTGGTGCCCAAAGGACGCACCTTAGACCCGCTCCAGCAGAAGGCAGAGAGGAGAATTGCCTGCGAGGAAAAAAAGCAGTCACTTTCATATATTACATTTCGGTTGCACTTTATTTAAGGGTGATTCATAAGCATGAGCAATGTATGGAGCAATGTAAACCCATGCCTAAACGTATAAACACTTATGACCACCGACACAGACAAAGCAAAACACGGCGCTGGAACACAGAGGAAACGATCGAACGTGTGCACTTTTTTTATTTCAATAGGAGAACAAATGTAGGTACTGCATGGCTTCAAAAGAAAACTGGATATGCGGTGTGAGCTGAAGTCCAGCCATAAGCAAATGTATTACAGATCGGTATAATTTGTGTCTATCAACAATATCTGCCACCAAATTAAAGAGCTAAGAGGAAACGCTGTCTTGATCAATGGGCTGACCCCTGCATGCCCTTTATGAAAGATGAGGCATTATATTGCTCATGCATTTCTAATAGGCCGGAGTGGAGCCGTTTGAAACAAGAGGTTGTTCAAACAGCGAGGATGTTACTCTCCACCCTCATTACAAGTCCTCTAAAAGGCAAAGCTTTTGATAATGAAGAGAATTTGAATAAGATGTAATGTACTGGGAAGCAAAGGTGTAATTGCATTAAATCAGTGGAAGTATTTAAGCTTAAACCTCTGCAAAAACAGGGCAAAATATAGCCGACTATCACAATGTGCTATTGAAGCATCCTTGAAGATAATTGAACTGGGTTAAACATCCCAAATGGTTTCCCACACCGTATCAGAACATGCATATTCTTTTTACCTTCAGCAATTATCACATGTAAACCAACGAGAGGAAGGCCAGCACATGACGTGACATGTAAGATAATATAAACCAAACAACTGTCAATATGTTTCTACTGTGAATTTTCCGAGGTATGTACAAGGAATGGGGTGGGGGGGGGCATTGTTTTGAATGTGTTACCTAAAACAATGCATTAACAACACAGCTTAATAATGTGTGTGCCTTGGAAATCTAATAGTGTGACAAAAAAGCATAAAAACAAAGAAGCCAGTACTTATGGCATTTTATCCCTTCACAAAGTGAAAATAACATTGTTCACATATACCTATCATTAGGACTGGCTGTCATCCCTTTTTCGGTGATCGGTCATCAGTATGAGTCAAAGGACCGTGTTCTGTGACATTTACTCACCCACCCAAGTGTATGGTGCTCCACCCCACACATTTGCTTTCATACAGATTTTAAAGGTGGCTGTCATAGTTATGGCTTCAGGATAACTGGTTCTATTTCAGCTCCCTTTTCTTGGTGTGTGTTTGAGTGTCACGTGAAGATAGTTGCACAGTAACAATTCTATAGACAGACAGTCATTTGTTAATTAATTATATCAAATGTAATACATAGCAAATGTTATTATTCCTTGTCTTGTGCCTCCACGTGAAAAAAATCTAATCTGTGTTCAGGTTTAACTTTGGAGGAATCAATTTGTCATTAGCTTAAAATTAAGAAATAAATGGCAGTGGATATTCTTCCGTAAAGTTTCCAAAACGTTTGATAATGGTCATATTGATCCTGAATAAAAGATCAAGATTTTCCTACGCTGAAATGGTGTATATATTGGCCTGTAACCTCACTTATCCATGCATTTATCGTTAATGTTACTGATGGCACATGGAAAGAGAAACAAAAGCTAGCTTATAATGGCTCCCCGGGGTTGACCCGGATTGTTTACCATTGTATAACCTCTCGGACCATCCGTAACAGTTGTGCTCGGGTTTGAGCTGACTGTGTGGAGCGATGCACCATCTCCAGCTTCCGTCGCCGTCCTTGTATTCGTTTGAGTGCAATTAGGTTCCTTTTTCAGATCACATCCAATCACACCGACTTCTCCAGGAAGACGAGGTTAGAGGCAGGAAACACAAAGTGAAGGCTCCCTGCAGGACTCCTTAGTTCCGGACCCAGCAGTAGTGCTCAGATACGACTGGTGTAACATTACACAGTAATATCACAGTGTGGTAGCATGCAGCCTGTCCCACACTGTGCCTTTGGACAGATGTTGGCATATAGAGTGTGTTCAGACATGTTCTTTGCATGCTTGGACTCTCCTTCCAGACACGGGTGTTGATGTGGCCATGCAATCTCCATACTCGTTTACCAGCCAGCCTTAAACCTCAGCACGATCTCAGAAAGATCGTTTTTAGCAGGGCCAAGTATTTTTCCTTCAGCGAAACATGACATTTCTGTTAATCGTTCATATTTTTTTTCCATAAATTAATATGGACTGACAAAATATTCCACTGCATGATACATAGCAGCGGTACATTTTCCCATGAAAAACCACCAAAAGTACCAACCAAGTGTGGTTTTGTGTCCCTTCCAGAAATTGCCCAAGGGGAGTCGCCCACAATATGGGGAGCTATCTAGGGCTATTCTAAACTCCTGCCAAGATATGGTATGCGTCAATTATGGAATCCTGAAAAACACCCATTACATCATTTTCACCGATGGCGTAATTATTTGGTACACTGGAATGCCACCCTGAGTGAGTCACTAGACTGGAGAAGGGATTTCATAGGAAAAAAAGGATGGCTTCTCCAAAGAACAAGCAAAGTTCCCAGTTTTATACCACTGGAGTATTACTACGTGCGTATGTATGTATTTCTCTTTCTGTATGTCCTAGGAAATTGTGGGAGAGGGGGGCTTTTAATACTCCATGACAATTCTATCATTGAGGACAGACATTGCTGTAGAATTATACGTAGGAACAACAGACCTCAGTGTACAGCCATAGGGGATGAGAGGTCTTTTAATTGTATGAAGTGCTGATTTACTCTCGCCTAAATCTAATAGAAATGTAATTCTGAATTGGAGAAACTGAGAGTGGGACATATAATTAGACTCCTCCTTAAAAGGCCAGTTTGAACATGAAAATAGGACAAAAGGAGCCAAATATTTTTTTAAATAATGAATACATACAAAATACTGTATATAATAATAATAATAACAATAATAATAATAATAATAATAATAATAATAATAATATGATACAGGAGTAGTAAGAACAGGGAGAAAGATGTCAAACACCCAATTTCCCTCAGCCCCATACCTCAGACAGGAAAGGATACACAAACCTGTTGAATATGTCTCGCCCGAGAGGCCAGAAACAGCAGAACTATATGAACGCTTTGCTGGCTGATACCAATCAAATGTTTTTGCCTGAAAATAATCATTTTCAGGAGCTGAGCTGCAGCGCTGAGAACAGGTGATGGTTCATAGGCTTTACAATCTACATTTCAAAGGCATTTCTCTCTGTAACATGAGAGGATGTTTAGCTTCTGGTTTCTTTGAGATCGCTCGCTGATGAAATCGCAGATATTTGCAAAGCCCTGGGTTGTAAGCTCTTTGTCTTCTGTTATGCAATCGTTTATGTGTCTGTCATAATGTGGAAAACAGGCAGCTTGGCTTTCATCTTTCTCTGTCGGCTGCTTGTCGAGACTTACTCAAACACTCTTGCTGTTCTCGTTGCCGCGGTACAGCACATTAAATCCACCGGCACACAGTGCCTGTTTTGGGCTACATCTTTCTTCTTTTGCTGTCGTTTTCATCCCTGATTTTTAATGTCGATTTTTTTTCTAATTATCGCCCTTTGATATATTTTATTGAGCCCCAAACCCACAACACGTGACAAAGACTATTCTCGCAACATTATTTTAATGTTTTCCCCAAAACGTGACAACAGCATCGCAAGAACATTATGCATTACCGGGACGATGTGCACAGGTTTGGTCGTATATCTACAGCGAGTGTCATCAAAGACCATGAGGGGTTTTAGATCACTCCTGGGCCGCCATGTGCACAATCAAAGGCGGGAACAGGATGCCACGGGGACGCCAGCGCGCAGTACTAACGGGGCGGATGCAATAAAACGGCAGCAACACCTGCTGTTCTGATGTCTCCAAATTTGAAATGGTTGAGAAGGAAGAGAATTTATAATTCTGTAATACAGTGCTCCCCATATGTGTTTGTTTGGCCCACCTGCTCATGATGGATTTGCAGTCAGCCGACCAGGAAGCCTGCCGCAGTTGCCTAGAAAAAAAAGAAGAGGAAAAAAAAACCCCAGAGTAAATCCAAATGGCACATAAAGCTGGAAGAATATGAAAGAGCACTCTGTATTGTGGATGTCTGTTTGTTGTATCTTTTTATGGTCAGCCCGCTATGATTAGCACTGGCCTTTCTCCGTCTCTGTCAAGTGAAAGTGCCCGGGATGACAATAACAAACGTAAAACAAAAAAAGGAGCACTCTCTCATACATTTCATGTAATTGTTTCCCTGTAATCTATAATCAGTTGTTTCCGAAAGCAGAGCTTTAGCGACATCAATGCCATGGTATCAGAACAGCAGGATGCTAAAGGTACACTGAGCACATTGTTGTGCTCATCTTTGGGTGCCTACAGACCTCATTTAAAAAAAAAACAATTGTTGCAGCTATTTTGCGGTCGCTAATAGCGACACATTAACGACCAATTTACTACCAAATTACCAAATTAGACAGGTTCTAATTACGCAATCGAAGGAATTTAACGGTCTCATTCGCAATTTGCGGTAGGATACACCCATAAAAAGGGTCCGAAACAACATGGCACGCTCACACGTCCAGATCACGCCAAGAAATGGATATAGAGCAACCAGGCACAAGTAGCAAGGGAACAGCAACACAAAGAAAACATTTTACAGATTAGGAAATAGAGGTATTAGTAAACAAGGTACAGTGTCACAACGCTGTATTACACCACAGGAAAACAACACCAACGGAGAAGAAACATTTTTTGAGTGACATCATGAAAGAAACAAACAGTAGATGATGGAAAGAAGACAAACAACGGACGATGTAAAGAAAATGTGACATGATGTTAGGCGTCCAAAAAAATACACCGCCGATGGTCCAACTGAGCAAAGAATATTAGAATAAGAATAAAGAATAGAAACAACTAAACTTGTGATGGGAAAAGGCCACAGAGCGTCTGAAAGTAAAGCTATTCACGATTCATTCTATTCCCTCCTGACCACATACAATAAGATAATTGTTCAAATTCAGAACTGCATCTTTATACTGACTGATAGCTGACAAATTGGTCAATAGAAATCCTGCGTCCCTTGATTTTTATTTCACGTTCTAGACCGATCTAGATCTAGATCTTCATCATTTTAAGAATATAATAATAAAAACAAAATTGATTATTTAAGTTGGTTCATTACTCTGTTTGTTATTGGCACTGTGCTTTGCCCTCATTGACTTCTTTATAATTTACCATTTTTACCACTATACCATTAGTCCTACCCAAATCATTCTAAATTGAGATTATGGTATTTTTGAAATGCTTTGTTTCTTAGGTGTTCGGCATTTGCGCTGGCTAATGTGGATCCTTTGACAGAAAAAACCCCCATCATATCAGCAAATTTATGATGATTTGCTCCACATAACTCCTTTAATCTTTAAAAAGAAAACAACGCTAATCGTTTCCTCTTCCTACTGCTCTGTGACTATTTACCAGCTCTCAGGCTGATGTGGACTTTCTGCACACAAAGAGAGTTTGGCAGGTTTTCAAAGAATCCCATCATTGCCAGTTTTCAAAAACCTAAGAGTTATGCAAAATATACATGTTCTAAGTAGGGGGGGATTGTTGATATATTGCTGCCAGTATTTGTAAACATTATGATTCATTTTGGAACTTCTTCCCATTTAGTTTTGAGACATTTAAGAATGTCAGTGGACTACTCCACTTCACTATGACTGTGACCATGTGTTGAGGTGAATATTATCGGTTATTTTCGACATTGGTTTGCAAGCTTGTACATAACCATTCTAAATGTGTTTTTCTGCATTTATATCTGGCACACAGCTTTGCCTTTTCATGAACTATCGCTATGATGTCACTGAAGCCTCTATCGAGCTACATTCACAGTGTGCATGAGCTGTATGATTTTCTGTCATCAAAGTCTGACTTGTCAAATTTAAGGTTGGGGGATATAATTGTCTTGACCAACCTCTCTTTATAGAAGTCGGCAGTTATTTTTGCAAAACCATTAATACCAATTGCATTTCAACAAGATATCCCATAGTAAGTTAAGTAAGCAACCATGAATAAATCAGAAATATCACATTTTGGATAAACATTGTTTTTCTCTATATAAACCTGTATAGAGACTATTGCATTACCAATGGGGTTATCAGACAGAGCAAGCTCTAGCAAGATAGGCATTGTATTGTACGAGCAATTAAAGGACAAAAGGATATAGCGTTTTACTTCTCCATATTTCCACAAGCCTCTTATTTTGCATGTTTATAGTATATGCTGGGAATTCCTTTCATATTGCATAGCCTAAAATATTTGTTAAATATTGATTATTAAACATGACAATAAATAGTTTCCTTAGACCTGGCAGATGTATCTCTTATCTTCTTAGTTCTCTGGGTTGTCACCGTTCAGACACTGAATAATACACTGCAATAATATAGAAAATATATTGAATAAAAATAATAATGGCATGTTTGTTCAAGCTACTGCTGGTAAGACTGCTAACATTACTTCCCCTATTCAAATAAATCAAAATGTATGACATTAATGGTGAGTTTGATATCACTGGTATTTTTTATGTTGCTGGTGATACGTAGTTGTGTACTTTATTGTGAACACGTTGTGTACACGTTATGTCAAACGTGGAGGTGGGATGTGGTGTATGTGTCACCGAAACTATGAACAGTTTAGAGTGATGATTTTATTCATTTTGATCTGGGTCGTTAATCCACTCCCTGTCCATTTTCCTAAGAAGGGGTACCACCTGGTTACCAATCACCTGTCTGTGCTTTTGCACATTCTGTGATGAGGCCATATGAAGGGGCTCTGTTTCCTAGCTGTGGGCCTTAATATTTATTCATTTATTTATTTTAGCACGAATCTTTGTTTTATTCTTTTTCAAATTTGATTTAATTTCAAAAGTCACCCATTTAGAACACAGTTCTGCCTCCTCAACTCAAAGTTTGAATTTCACACAAATGTTATCGGTGGCAGGCAAAGGCGTGGTAAAATAAGACACAAGATCCATCCATAAATGAGTAAATAAATATACAAAAAAGCAGTGGAACCCCCTTGCCCCCACCCTACCCTGCAAATAAAATGAAAATTACACCGTTACGCAATGAGATGTTTTAAATGGGAAATGAGAATTCCTCTGGAATCGTTCTCTCTCTCTCATTTTTGATTTCAATGTAAGATTTAGGGTTTCTCACAATGGAGGCAGGAACTATGTACTGACATGGCAGCACACATTTGATAGCAGACGAGATATTCTATATCAGTCTCGCCAGCCTGACCCTACCAGCTCCTTTTATAAATCAAACATGTGATCTTTGGACTTTCCTGCTGTGCATGACTACAATATTAATTAATAGCTTGGGACTCCAATGTCTCCAAAGAAAAGGGAAAAAAAAGCGAGGGGGGGGGAAAAATCAGACCTGCCCATCAGCCCACATTCTGCGTTAAATCCAGCGAGCCTCCTTCCGTCCAAGCAAAACACATTTTGTCATAGCTTGAAAACGTTACCTTTCACAGACATATAGTATTTCCAACCAGCAGGGAGCATATGTCAACATTATCTATTATAACGCAGAAAGGGAAGGTGGGAGGTGGATGTTAATAAAGCACATTGCCGGGACTATTTTCTCCAAAGAGGTTTTTGGAGAAGTACAAAGCCAGAGCCCTCAGATGGTCCGCTTTTGATTTGTTGTCAGCAACCTGGCACCCCCAAAACCCCCCACCCGTCACAAACCCCCCATCTCCCCCTTTCTTTTCCCTTCCACCAACACAAACTCAAATCGCTCTGTGACCTGCTGCCTACTCCTCCTTCTCTTAGTCAACGGTCCGCAAGTTGGAAAGTTTTCTTCTTCCTTTTTTTTCCCCAAAGACAGCAAGAATAATGCCTCCACCAAAAATGAAAAGAAACACAAACACACGGCCGGCACAGGATGACTTGAGTTCCTCCCACGTGAGGCAAAACAACAAAAAAAATACAAAATCTTGCCCATCTGACAATATTTAACAAAAGGGAGTACGCCATTCAAAGAATGCTGCCTGATATGAAAACAAACCACACAGTTGCACTCCTTAGTGGTGAAGGTATTTTCATGCATCTCCTCTATTGCTCGTGTGTGTCCCGCAAGCCACAGCCTCCATTCTCAATGTATAGGAAGCCTACTTTTAAATATTTGCCTCCATGATGTAGGTGATGTGTGAAGTGTGTTGCTTGTTCGACCCTCAAACTGAACTTGTATCATAGCATGAGGAAATGGGTATTTATAAATTCTGCAATCCTTCGGAGCTAAAGTTCTGATGTGATAGGGTTTTATCCTGAAGAAACCTAAACAAAAGTTCTAATCTTTCACATGAGGTCTAAGTTCAGTACAAGGAGACCCAGAGAGCAAAAGTTGTTCTGCTGAAAGGCACCTACAAGCTATTCTCTTCAAAGGGGTTCAGCCCTCATTTGTATTCCCCTGTGTGACATTCAACCTATTTACACATCACAAATGAGAACTTCATACATCTCTCTTTCTGTTTGGGCAAAACTCTAGTTCAGCTCTAAACTACTTGTCTATATTTGTATATGTGTATATCCCCATTTTCAATAGAAAGTATATAATATTATATGGATCCAGATCCAAAATAATGTATTTTTATGGCAACAGTAGCCAGGTTTCAAAAGATTACACAAAGCGACATACATATACAGTATGCGTTACTGTGAAATATCTCCAGGACAAATATTTAATTCCTGCTGATGAGCACAAAGGCAAACTTGATTAACCCGTAAATCTAGGAATCGTACGATAACTTCAAGGCCATGACGGTAAGTTCACATGGACAATACTGGACGTGGTGTTGCACCTGAAGCTGCTCTTTTTCAATGGGAGCTCTGCATTGAGGCTCAAAGCATCCACCATTTGAAGCACGACCTTGGTTTGCTTTGGAGTGCTTTGGAATGTAAACAGGGTTCATTTTGTGCCCTCCCACTGTGCTTCAAATGCCACTGGATAGATGCACCAGCCAATCATAGGCTTAGGGAGGGATGTTGTTAGGATCCTTTTTGTTTTTACTTTTGAGTTCAATGGATGGAGGACTGACCACAGCCTGAAAATGCAAAAAATGCATTGCTGATGTGTAGGGCATAGCATTTTGTCAGGATGATAGGTATTCTTATTAAGATTTTTCAATTAATTTCATATAATCTTTTCAATGTCATATTTTAGCTAGTTATAGCTGTGTTTGAAACTCGAGTCTGGGTGCTAATGGCTGTGATCAGCCAATCCTTGCTCGCTAACAAAAACAGCAGCTAGCAAACTAAAACATGAGGTAACTGTCATTTTTCATTTTTCATTTTTAAGTAATTGTTGCATACAGTAAATGGTGCTTTTTCAGTGTTATCGCTACACCTACTTTCCAATTTTGATTAATGTGATTTGTGGCACGGCAAAAACAAGACATTACTTTGACCAATTCTTCTATTTTAAGCACATTTTAACACAAGTTTTTTATGTATGCCATTTTTGTCAACATGCTGACCAGAGGGGTAGCTACGGGGCAATGAGGCAGGGAATGCCAGACTAGGGTCCTCCCTCCCTGAGCAATGATAAATTGACACAAGAGTGACATGTGTCTAGTTGTGTACCGAACTGCAGATAAGTATGGGCTTTTGAGATGAAAAACATTACATTACAGGTATTTAGCAGAACTTACAGTTCTACATTTATTTACATACATTTAGTCAGCTGGATATTTTACTGAAGCAATTTAGTTTTTGTACCTTGCTCAAGCAGTGTACCCCACCTGGGAGTCAAACGTGCAATCTCTGCGTTACAAGCCCGGCTTCCTAACCATTATACTCCACTGCATCCCTGTGCACTTGGTCTACCACGTGTTCCTGCATCCCGTACTGCCGCAGAGATTCCATTGACATCACCATGACCGAATCATCTTCCGTACGGTAAGATGGCAGCTCCAGGATCAAGGCATCGGAGCTTAGCGGTACACTTGTTGGCATGGTGCTGAATGTCCAGAGGAGGGCAATGCAGCACATCTGGGCAAAACAAATACCAACCCAACATAAATTAGCTCAACATTGTGTCCATTGACAGGTCAAGTTTATGTTCATTCTGACACGATGGTAGAAGGGACTTACAGTATATCATAGATGCAAAAAGACAAGTTGCATTGCAAGTGGACCAGTTTGGAGGTGGAAGTGTATAATACAAGAAATACAACAAAATACAATATGAATGGACAACAGAATGTCCTGAACTGACTATTTGGAAAATAAATAATGAATGTAGATGGATGTAAAGACTTGCTGCTGAGTTAAGTGCAATCATACGTACTTGTTGAACTAAGACCACAAACATCTTACGAAAACATTAGACTGTAATGTGTATGTTTTATACGTCCACTAATATGGACAAAGAAAACAACTGTAAAGTGAGTCCCCAAACTGCCATTGACCCCCCACCCAAATGCTCTCAGCTGCCACTATTTGTTTCAAGGTTTACTTTGGAAGCGTTATTCATGTCTAATTTAAAGTGAAATACCTGACCCGATATTACTCGTAATTTTACTCTCCCAGCATTCCCCACCTGCAGTTCGCAGATATGATATCATGTATTACCTAATGTTATGAGGGTGAGAGCATTTTCTATGGAGACCTGGCCTAAATGCACATAATGGACTCTATCTGTGGCCGTATTTTTCAGCTCTGAAAGCTAACCTATAGCAATTCCCATCGAACAGAGCCTTGCTGGATGCTTGGCTGCCCCGTGCACATAAATAACTAAAAAGTAGGGTAAATAGCAGACAATTGTGAATTGCTTTCCCATACAAACCTCCGCAGTGAGAGGAGTGATGATATATATTGTGGATACATGGAGGTGCAGTGACTTAATACAGCACAGGGGAATACGTTTTATAGCAGCCTTGTAAATGTTGCAAACTGATGTTTTCAATTATAATGACTCAGAATAGAGGTTCTACCCTTGATGCCTAAAATAAGCAAAGCCCTTTATAATCCATTGCTCTGAGCTTTAATGACTTTTCGCCACGTCATAACTCAGATGTTATATGGGAAAATATGTTTTATGGGAAGAGCACGCAGAGCAGTCACACCGGCGAAGACCGGGCTCAACTAACCAGAACCACGTATCGGCTAACGTGTACACCGAGTGGCCAAGAGGACTAGTTCACATTGGCTGTGAGCGACAATAGCAGGCCCAATTCGGTTTTACGAGATGCATTGCATTTCAGCTGCAACGCGGGGAAGAAAAAAAAAGTTGCTCCGCTACAACTGATTACCTGCTGTTGGATGACAGTGTTTTACACCAGGGTTTGACTCTGCCAGGATCCGTGTGGAAAACACTCTTCGGGCCGTGCTGGTAATGCGTTCCGCCTTACAATGGCGGTACTGTTTCAGTTTGGGCACACGGAGTCCAGTTTGATTTCCCCTCGTTTTTACTCGCTGAAAATGACCTTACACCAGCCATCTGTCCTTACCGCCACGCCAAAGGAATGCTTCTGGGCATCTGTGGGAGTCGAGGACCTCCTCATGTACCATAATAATCTCAAAAGACTTTGCAGCACTTAACAGATAAAGCCGCATACCTGAGTCTCTGCAAATAGTTACTTTTCATACCTCCTGTAGGAGATGGCTGACAGAATTATTAATGTCCTGTGAAGGGAGCTAAATTGAAGATATGGCAAACAGCAGAGAGGGAAAGTTGAGATTCTGACAGTAAGTCGCTTGTATGCTCTGATGATTGTAATACAAGAGTGTCTAAATATCTTTCATTGCCTACAGTGTGAAAAGGATCCACTCTTGCTGTCCCTCTAAAAAAAAGCCGTAGTAATTGTTTACACATGGTGGTCCTTTCCTAGAGTGGGTTCTTGTTTTAGATTGACTTTTTGTATTTTATTTTGGGTATTATTTCAAAGCACAAAACCAAGACTGACACGACATGCAGGTTTAGCACATTCAAGAGGGTATATTTTATCATCACAGATTTCCCTGCTCTGTGTGTATTATTACAGTACATTAGTGATAATTATGAAATCATTACTGTATTGTACACGGATGATTCAAATGTTGTCATGTCCACGTTTCCCCCCGGCGGATTGTTTTAAAAGTCACATGAAAGTCTTTATCTTTAGAGCGTTCATCCTGTATTACCTTCAATAATCAGCGCAGTGGCAGGATGGAATGTTCTTCCAGGAAGGTGGTTGTAAACTCTACAGGCAATGACAGCAGGGTTGACATTAACATGACCTGCCGGTTACTCCCAATCAGGCTTCTGCAGTCGGCAAGCGGCCTGTCTCGCTCACAGGGGAAGTGTTCAGGCATCTTTGCTTGATCTTCTCTCCTGTTGCTTCACTAAACCTTTGTGTCATCTTAGAGCCGTAAAAGAAGGGCAAAAAATTACATTCTGTACTCCCAGTGTGTGTGCTCATGCTCATGTTGTTTTTGACTTTTCCCTGATTTCGACTGCCTTTCAGAGCATGAGCACACTTTGGGGTAGCTATGGAGAAACACAGCATAGAGAGACTCAAAGAACAGAGCAGAGGATCTTTTCGGTTCTATAAATGAAAGTCCAAGGTAGTGTTTCTCCAAATGGCATTTATTTGGATTTTGTGTGGATGCTTCTCGATGAAAATCATTTAAAAAAAACAAGTGGTTGAAAAATTAATTCTGTTTCTTTAAATTTGAATTTCTTTACCAAAAGCACATTTAAAACCATCACAGGATTCTACGGATATTGATGGGCCACTGAGGTTTTTTCATCGGTTGCCCTCCTGGCCATTTTAAGGACAAGCTCACTTTATTTCCTTTGGAAAACGAAACTAAAGGGTACAAGGACTCGTGCCAAATCTCAAGAATGTTCAATGGAGAATTTAGCTTCTTTTTGTGGTCACACTGTAAAACCACAATTTACCAAGTTTGCTTTAAGAGAGTGAATTATTTGAATTTAAGGACTCTAAAATGACTAAAATTATGTCCCTGGAACGGACACGGAAGGTAACAGGTACTCACAGCGCACCAAAACGCGGTGACATATTACAAATAGTGAAGAAATGTTTACTTTGGTCTGCTTCATGTTGCAACCTTCTGCCTGGCTCTGTGGGGACTGCTCTGCGCTGAGATGGGGGAGCTTTACTGTCAGTGTTTTCTGATTGGAATTTGTGCCTTTTCTCCCGGATCAAGGCAGCTGTTGCTCCCTCTTGCCGGAGGAGCTTTCTAGTAAATTTATCACCCCGAGAGTGACTCAATACAAACAGGAAGTCTTCATCAACAGACATCATGGAGGAGACAGATATTAAAGGTAGTGGCTGGAAGAAGGGGAGCGCTCTCCTTTGACTGCCTGGCAGGACCAGGATCCCAGACGCATTTATCCCCCCACTCCCGGCCGCTTATCAGTGCGCCTTGTAAATCTACCTGACAGGCCTTTACAGGTACTGCTAATCCCCCTGATTTAATTCATTTTTGAAACTGGCAGGAAGCCCTCTCTCCCTAGTGAGATCAAGCTCTTATCCTTTTTTGTTGTTACTATAGAGGCCTACGTTCTTTCAAAGTATGAGGGAGGAAAAAAAATCTACCTCTCTGATCCTCCTCATGACACGAGCAGTCAAAACGCAACGTGAACACCGCACCACCTCAGCCATGTTCCTGCTGAATACACGGCTAGAGACTTTTTCATGTTCCGTCAACGTTTGACAGGTGTTTAGATTATGAGGAACGTGTTTGCAGGGCTGATGTCGGAGTGCAAGTTCATGCTTAAGACGGAATGTGTCAGTTTTGGTAGAACTAGACAAATGCCCCATAATGTATTTCAAAAGTGAATGCCGCTGGATTGACGTAGCCTTATTCCTCCCTTTGAAAAACAAGAAGATGATGTGTGCGTGTGTATGGGTGGGGGGGTGCATGTATACCATATCGTTTGTAATGTATATGTATAAATATTTCAGGGGCTTTACCTCAGTGCAATGACTGGACAATAGGTCAGTGATTGAAGAGCTTAACTTGTTGTCTCACATTTTAGCGCTCATTCATAATTGATAGGCCCACTTTGTTTTACTATCATACCTTGTGTTCACTTCCTTCCTGAGTGAGACACTGCTAACTGTCCTCGCATTCCTATTCCTCCGAACAAGCCTTTGACCCCTCCCCCCACCGTGGGGCTGACACTAAAGGAAGACCAGGAGGGAGATTTTGACAGGGCCGACAGGTTTGCGTGCGGTGACCGGCCAGTCACTTCCTCTCAGCTTTCCATTGAAAAAAATCAAGCATCACCTTATCGTTTCCTTGCTGAGATTAGGATCCCCGCTTCCTCAGGACTTACTTCGGAGGTGAAATGAAGTTGTGCGAAAGAGGGGTTACGGGCGTGTGCTCGGCAGAGCCCCGAATGGCCCGTCCATCGGGCTACACGTAGCGGGAGCGGAGGAAGAGAAGAGAGAGAGACCCAGAAGAGAGGAGCGTTTCGAACGGGACCTGTTTCCTGCTCTCTGAGGGGGATGGCCGCTCGCTGGCGGGCGCAGGGAGATCCGTGCGGGTGTTATCTCTGACCTGCAGCTTTAGCCCCTGTGTCTCAGCTGCCAAAATGCTCCCATTCAACATTGTGCTGAGTTCATCAATGCTCCACGTGTCAGCAACCCAACAGGAAAAAGCAGGACACCGCAGTCACTCTGGCCCAGTGTCGAGGGACCCTGTGACAAGTCCAATCCCCCTGCCGCCCGTCCATCTCAACCCATGGCAAGTCAGGACGATCACCCCCTCCCCCCCACACAGACATACCTACACACACACACACCACACACATTCACAGCAGGCCCACCACACACGCACACACACAAACACATTCACAGGCGCACACACACACACGCATCCCCCCCCTACACACACACACACACGGACTCAGCACCGAAGGCCGTAGCCCACACCCTCTTCCCCTGTCAGGGCTGTCACATCACTTGAGCATCCAGCTTTCTTTTATCAGAAAACCTGAAGCCCACTTGACAATAGAGAATAACTGCCAAAGACTGACCCGTGTGTAAACTTAGCAATAACTTGGCAGGCTATCATCTGAACTGTTGCGCTGACAGAAGCTCAAAGAGTTGCACGGCCCCCATTTGAATATGTTGCCGAGGTTCATACGGGGCTTGTTTACTTCTTCGTATCTACATGGCCAAACACAATGTGAAAGAATGCTGATCTCAGCTGCATAAAGTCATTACTTATATAAACTATTGAATTGTACTTCCTTTTTTTTCTAAACAGATGCATTAACAAATTTGTGAAATTACAGTCGACTAAATGTTTTTACATTTAGCTGTATAGCATAGGGAAAAAATAATAATAATCGTATATTTTTATAGAACTTTTGTCACACTGCGCATTGTAAAAATGTAGTTTTTACTATTTTAATTCAGTAACCCCTAGATGACTGAAATAGGAATTCTCGGGCTCAGCTCAGTGAACATGCAACGATCCACAAAGTAGAAACCTTTATGAGAAAAGAAAACGGACAGGATCCGCGCAGTGCGTTCGCTGCGTTTTCCCGATATACCTCTCCGAACAGTCACGTCCCTGAAAATGTGACAGGCTCGGAGAACGAGTCTCATTGTTCAAATTGCTCATGCCTCGAAATCACGTATGACGAACAGGGCCGAACGGGGGCGTGGATCGAGTCGACGCGTTAGCACGAGCATACCTTTTCTGTGCACATTATTTTTCAGACGGATTGAATTGGACGCGAGTGAACATCGCCAAAGTGCATCATGCGTGATATCTTCATTTACCTCCGGTGTCTAACCTTCTCGGCGGAGCCAGCCATGGTGCTGTGGTGCAAACGCTAAGCTTTAGTCTTAAATCTAAAAGCATCTGCATGATTCCCCTCAGAAGGCTTAGAATTTAAGCAGATTACACAAGGTATATTTTTGACCCAGCAAGTTTATTGTTTGAACATTGGAACATTTTATGCAGATTGATACATTAGGAAGGTACCAGATAATCACATTTTTTTCAGCAGCAGTTATTACTAGCTTATCCTGCAGTGCATCATTAAACTCTTCATATATATTCAATCAATGACCCTACAGATTTATTTTGATTCAAAAAACACAAGCCGATGTGTTATATAGTCTCATCATTGCTGCAATATTGCTTCAGCACACTGTGATGGGCTAGTTAGAAGAGTTTCAAATTGTGCCTAATGGGTTTTCAGTTTGAGTACTTAAATAGTCTTTGCTAGGTTAATGGGATTTACAGTTAAGGTCTGTGTTCAAAATTAATGCCATCCAGACAATTGCAGTGGGCCCCGAGTCAAGTGTTATTAACCTTTAGCCTGTTTGAAATCATGCCTCTCTGTTCAGGTGAAAAAGATGTGCGCAGAATGACTAAGTGCGGGTCTCGGTGCACGAGATTCTCATGCGTGAGACGGATGGGAACTCGCTCTGCACATCGCATTGTGCTTGTGATTTTCTGTTTGTTTGGGTCAGCTTCTTCGGCGACTCCTCTCATAGCGAGCCATCGGCCACGATGTGCAGCATTACAGCAGCGCATTAGTAACTGACCCGTCTTCGCAACCATCAGAGGGGCAGAATGAGTGGTGTCACAGCCCTCGATGAGAAGATGACAGAAAGCTCTTAGCGTGTCAAAAGGCTACAAAAGCATCCCCGCTAAACTGTACAAATCTAAATGTATCATTGTAATGGATCTGGGCACACTCCCCAAGCCCAGAAACCAGCATTTGTCCGCAGGTACATTCAGTCAAAACGTAACGTTTTCCGCCCCTCTGTGGTGAGGTTAGAACGTCACGGCGGGGACGTCGAGGAAAGGCTACACGTTACGCGTTACGCGTTACCTCCCTGAGGTCCGAGGTCTAAAGTATAGGAAATGGGATTAGACAGTGAAGCCAAGTGTGAGAGGAGACAAAGCTGATAACTGTCCAATCAGGATGTGGGGAGATTAAACCACCTGGCCACATTGGCAGAGCTCCCTGGTCCTGACAGAAGCCAACAGGTGCACAGGTACAAATACTTTTGCTTTCCCATAACAGCCCTGCAACACCCCGGTCCCCTCCGCCCACTCCCAGCACAGTCCTGCTCCGACAGGTGCAAAAGTTCAAGTTTCAGATTTTTTTTTTCAAATGTTGGAATGAACGCGTAGCATTAGTCTGTGACGTGCTCACTCGAACAACCAGGGATGTTAATAACTGGCAAGGTACACTAATCTCTGATTGCAACATTTGGTTTACCTTAATCTGGAGGGACAGCTGTATTAAAGAGGGAATTATACTAATCAGTTCAAGGCCCCTGCATATAAAACTTCCCATTAGGCTTAGAGTACAACAGCTTACCACTCATTCTCCTGGAGTCCTACATCTGGTTCTCAATAAGGCCGTCTCTCATTTGCAAGGTACAAACTGGAAAGGGGAGGGGCCGACAAAGGGGATGTCAGGGGTGGGCAGTGACAGTTGTGGGGGGATGGGTGCCGGAGGACAAGCTTCCCTAAGTCTACGAGAATTTCTCAACACAAAGCCAGCTTTGAGGCATCCACTACAGCATGTGTTGTCATCCCTTGGCTGTTTTTCTCCCCTCCCTCACTCTCTCTCTCTCTCTCTCTCTCTCTCTCTCTCTCTCTCTCTCTCTCTCTCTCTCTCTCTCTCTCTCTCTCTCTCTCTCTCTCTCTCTCTCTCTCTCTCTCTCTCTCTCTCTCTCTCTCTCTCTCTCTCTCTCTCTCTCTCTCTCTCTCTCTCTCTCTCTCTCTCTCCCTCTTCTCCTCCCTTTCTCCTACCTCCGGAGGTGACCATTAAAAAAAAAAAAAAAAAAAAAAGAAAAGAAAGAAAACCGATGTCTACAGCGGAAGAAAACACAGCTCAGGACAAAGCGGGCCTTTGTTATCTTAAGTCAGAAGGTATGATAGGCCACGCCATATGGCTATAATCCTCCAATATCTCATATCACCTGACAGGAAGCTTTCATACAGTATGACCTTATTTGGTAGGTCCCAGGTTAGGGCTGCCGGGTGGTGGTGGGTGGGTGGGTTGGGGGAGATGGGGGGTTTGAGAGGGGGGAGAGCCAGTTTCGGCGGGACCCAAAGGTTTGCGTTGATTTTTCTGAACCCTGCAAACTATAAATCCAACTGATTACGCTGCACTCTTTTGCTTGACTGAGCCTTTACAATCAGAGGTCCCTGTTAACAATAAGCCCCTGATGAATCAAACATCTATGGCATTAGTTTCACCTAGCTGCTCCTTTCCCATGCGCCACGGCGCTTTGTCAGCCCTGCTTTGATGAGAAAAACTACTGACACTTGGTGCACCTATTGATAAACAATTCTGTAATGAGGGAGGCAAAAAAAGGCAAATAACTTGATTCAATTTGTGAGAGCGGAGAGCTCCAGCAGAGTTCCCAGGTTAAGGTAGATGTTACGATCGGGTTTTGAAAAGAAAGTGCTCTTAAAACGGAATAGTTTTCATTGGATAATTAGAACAGGAGGAAAATAGTTTCCCGAGAGACATTCCTCCTCTTGCCCTTTAGTATCCATCAGGGTCTGGATGTGTACATCTTTGAATAGGTTCATTTCGAAAATGAAATGCAGTGTTTTGATGGCAGCTCAAATGCTGAGGCAATTTTGTATTGCTGTAGGAAAAGCTACACATACACACACACACAGACACATACAATTGACTGTAGGATACATTTATTTACTTACTTTCAATGCAGGTCTGTCAGCAGTAATTGCCAACAGTATTCCACCTTAAAAAAGTGCCAGACAATGAGCCGTGGGATCCATGGACCATGCAGGAGCCGACTGGAGATCAAACCTGAATATGCTGTGACACGGTTTGGGACACAAACACCTATTTGTTACCACTGAGCTAAAGCTTACATAATAGTTTGTTTTATAAATATATATATGCATATTATTTATAATTAAGAAGCATGTACACAAAATAGGCTTGATCATTTATTTGGGTTGATTCAAACAAATTATGACTTGATGGCCAAAAGTAGCATTGAGATGGATACTAATAATTTTTACTCACTTTTGCTTCTGTAAAAAGTATCCATAATCATATTCACATCAAGCAGAAACCACGTAAAAAATGAAAAGTAATGCTGTGCATTCAAACTTAATGAAATATAAATAATCATATATAGTCAGCCTTGTGCACCACTCTGGATAAGAGAATCTGACAAATAAATAAATAAATAAAATTTAATATACAGTATAATATGGCTGTGAATTGTTTCCACAGGGCCGGAGATGGCTGGCTAGATAGCTAGATTGATAGCATAGATGCAAGCATTATCGCTGCTTCCAATATATAATTAGCTAACTAGCCAAAAATGCTGCATAGTTACAAAATGCATTCATTAGTAAACCAATACATGAATTATCTTAGTAATACATACAATGATACAAGGTCGTCCCTGTGTTTTTGGAGACAGGATTTTGTAGCTTGGCTCGTTCGGTTGTCGTCCAGTTGAAATCTGTTGCGGGTCTCCGTGGCTTCTCTTGTTGCACATAATGAGGTAATCGGTTGCGATAAGGCAGTGATTCATTTGATAAGGACAGACCTATTATAATGAGTTTGGTGCAACCCAACAAATTAACAGAATGGATTAGACTTAAGAATTTTGACAACAAACAACATGTAAAACAACATCTAAAAACATTTTCTGTTTCTTGAACTGCACTTAGTCTAAAATATACTGAGTATATATGTATACATATGTATATTAGGACTGTAAATTGATGAAAAAAAGTTATTGCGTTAATCACATAATTGGCTGTGATTAATCATGATTAATCACAATTTCAGAATTGACCCTTTTTCTTTAATACGTACAAATTAAGGAAATTAAGGAATACTTTACAGTATTTAAGTTATTTTGCATAAACTGCAGGTTTTAAATTGTATCCATAACAGGGTCATCCTAATGACAATGCTAATAGCCATATAATGATAATTTTTTCATCATAAATTACATTTGAGGGGGCGGTGGATAGCGTAGCAGTCTAACGCACCGTATTTTGGCTGGTCCGATACAGTGTGCGCTGCCTATCAGGGACGCGGTCTACCAGACCGGCCCCGGTCATCAGCCCCGATCGGGGGCGGCATTTGGTTATCCGCCCCAGGGGGAGGGGGAAGGGAGAGCCAGCTTGGTTACGCCGTATAGCACGTAAGGGAGTCTCCAGAATGTGAGTGGGCGAATTCCTTCTCGAAGGAAGCAGAGTTTGCTGCCCTCAGAGAATTAGCTTGCCTCATAGAGATGAGCGGCGGACTCGTGTGGGGAGGGTAAATCTAAATAAATAAAAGGTGTAATTGGCTACCAAATTGGAAGAAAAACCGGAACAAATCTGAAACAAATTTAAAAATAATAATAATAAGTGACATTTGATTATTGTGAAAACCTTTATTAATACAATAATAACACAATTAGTTAATGGCAAGAAAGAATAAACAATAGCATATTGTCATAATTTTATATAATAAAATAAGTGATTATTTCACTATATACAGTAAATGTGCATTTCTAATTCAGCATTAATTTTCTCTCTATATATTCACTTTTAATATAAAGTATTGACTTCAACCGAACATTATTTCAGATTTTCATCATGTACAGGTACAGGTACACTGCTTAAGGCGACCCCCACTGCTGCGCAACAAATATTTTACTGCACATAAGCTTTTTTGTTCTTTCCATTTTCTTGTGTTCCTTATGCACAACCATGACCGTTGGTCTGTCCCATCTCTGCAACGTCCTCTGTTAATTTGAGGGCGCAAAGACCAGTGTACTCAGCTGACCTCTGCTTTCCACTCAGCAGTCCATGTGACCTGTGTTAAAAGCTTTTGTCTAAGACAAAGCCTGGATGGGTCATAACTGGCCCATCCATCGGCTGACAGTTGAGGACCAGATGTTTGGCACCTGTCTTTCACCAAGAGTGCTTGGTGCATATACTGTAACACGGCGGTGTCCGATCTTACCCGAAAAGGGTCGATGTGGATGCAGGATTTCTCTCTAGTCCAGCACTAAAACACCTGATTCAAATAATCAAGGTCTTGATTGAAGACCATGTTTCCTTGATTAGTTGAATCAGATGTTTCAACCCACACCAGCCCTTTTCGGATAAGATTGGACACCCCTACCTTCCTGTCTACAGGTGTTTGAACAAAATCACAAGACTCACATTCAATGACAAAGCACTTTATTCAAATTGATTAAGTAGCAAATGTACTACACCAGGGGTGCAGACCTCCAATCCTGGAGGGAATGCTGTGTTTGCTGGTTTTGTTCCAACCAATTACTCTGGCTTAATTTTATAAACAGCTGTATACACCGATGCTGGTTAACTCCTACAGGTAAAATACCAACATAAAGTATCTTAATAGGGCATTGGACCACCACCAGAACAGCTTCAATGTGCCTTGGCATGGATTCTACAAGTGTCTGGAAGTATATTGAAGTGATGCAACGCTATTCTTCTGTGAGAAATGGACATAGTGTTACAAGGGAAATCTACCACACACCATAACAGAGCCACCAGAACCCTTCATTTACTCAAATGTTTCCTTTATTTCTGGCAGTTACCTACTGAATATACTGTATAGGACCACAGTAAAATGCTTTCACCAAGGATATGTGTGCAGTCTGCAGCTGTAGCTCCTGACTTGATCAAAAATGTCAAATCAAACAAATCATAGGGCTAATTCAATAATTAATAGCAGAAGTTGGCATGAAATTCCAAAACAGGTTTGCCCTCGTTGTGCACCCCAAGACCACACTTAGCATTTGGAGGTGGATTAATAAATAATTGACAGCATTCATATAGCGCCTTTCATGATTTGAAATGGCTTTAAAGTGAAAAGTCGAAGCTACTACTAATGAAAAATCTCCCACATAGATTTTGGTATTATTTTTGTTTTCATTTTCCTAAATAAATGAATAAATAAATAGAACAAAGTTGACCACAAGCATTGCAAAGTCTTGAACAGCAGCAGCTAATGCGAACATATAGCTAGTTAATCTGTAGCTCTTGATATTTGACTTTCTCTGTGTTTGGTACAACATTTCCGACACACTTACTGTCTTAATGTGTTGATCATGTGCACACTTTTCCTTACCTGTTTTTTTGGGGTTTTTTCTATAGTGCAAACTTTCTATTAATTTTTTGTGTTCAACCTGCTAAGTACATGTTTATAGAAGCTCCCAAATCATTATAGGTATTTCAACTTTCCCTCCCATTTGAATGATAATACTGACAGCAGCAAGCGAGCCATCAAAGCTGTTGGGCCTTTGACTAACTCGTAATTCTCCATTTTCCTATTCATTGAAAACCATGTCTATTCAATTTCAACTACAGTATGTTCTACAAATGCAGAATTGGGCCATTTGTTTGAAAATTGTTTGCCATCCTCGCAGCTTAGCGGTGCTGGGAACATACAAGCTAAATGGCTCAGCTCAGCGGGCTCCCTGTCTCTCGCTTGGAAGTCCTACATTTATAATTCAAGTGAATTCACAGAGGAAAGGCAATATTCCGCTTTTCTCTGGCGGTAATGTACATGTTTTTGTTCTTACAGGAGGTCAAGTGTTGAATGAAACAACCCAGACTGTGACTAACAGGGGGAAAGCATTCCAGCCAGGTCCACAGCGCTGATGACCTGGGCCTTGGGGTTCTGCTCAAAATGGCCGCCCAGAGCGGGACAGGGTCACTGAGCGGCCCACTCCCCTACGCGGGTGACGGAGGCGGGATTCTACAGTACTTAGTGCAGTGGATCAGGGAGCTGTGGAACCTTGCTTTTCCAGTTTCTTAAGGGGTAGAATAAACAGGGAGTTACAGTTATTAGTTAGGAAATAACTTAACACAGAGCTTCGGCAAGTCCTGCCCCAGGCCATTAATTTGGTGGGACCGCAATCATGCAGTTCATTTAGCTAGGATTTTGTTGTTGGGTTTGTGTTGTTTGTTTATCACGTGGGGTCAAGGTTTTTAATAGAGTTGCATTGTTCAAATTGGCTTGAGATTTTTATGTTGATGAAATGTCAATTGCATGTGCCACTTGATTGGACATACATTTTTAACTGCACCTATTTCCAAAGAAACATACTTACCACTGTCACGTACTCTGCTTGGCATTATTTGTCCGTGTCAGAAGACAGGTGCCGTACAGACGATTCTTTTAGAAAAAATAGTCATTACATTTCCCACACGCCCTCTCCGCGCTGACTAAAGACAGCATGAACTCACTGGCATCGTGGCCACCGTAGTATTTCTCCTTTACAAACAAAACATGTTACAAAATGTAAAGGAGAATGTAAAAAAAAAAAAAAAAAAAAGTCTACATTAATTGTCACTGGCTGGAACAAAATGCTTCAATCAATACCACGACAGCTCATCTGCTCGTCATTTAGCCATTACCTGGGAGAGGCAAACCCCCTGCAGTGTGTGCTTTTTGATACAGATCTACTGCCACCTCTCTCCCACAGTGACACGCTAAGCCAGATGCATTGCAGCCTCCCTCTCTCATTTTTTCCGCTCGCTCCTAATATTTTCTTTCATATCTCCCTATTGAGTTGCTTTGTTTTTATTCATTCACCTTTGTTGCTGAAAACCGGGTGTTAAAGAAAGCCGAGGAAAGCAGACGGGAGGTGTTGGCGATGGTCTCGCAGCCTTGCTAATGGCTGAAAAGCAGTCATTCTTAAAGGATGTGATTCAGAGCAGAACAGCTTCAAAGTATGGTTCACCCTCTGTTCATCCAGCGTCTGAGCAATGCAGAACATCCCAATTATACCTGGAAATAGTCGGGCTTGTTCACAAACCTTAACTGCTCGCTCGAAACATTGTTTCAATCCAAGAAACATGAATCGTTGGTTTTGAGATTTATTTAGTAAAAAAAAGGTTTTGGCAGTCCATTAATGGGATTCTGCAATTACTATGAATCGATATACTGTATCTTGTGCTTATATTAAAATAAAGTAAAATAATGAATAAACATTTTCTTCACCTTTTCTGTGCTTCATACGCTCTCTTTGAATTACATTGCATAACATTTCAACTTGTATATTATTATGTTTTTTTCCCAAAAATGTATAGAACGAATGGAAGTGAGAAAATGATCGACATTGAATTGTTACTTTTTTAATTATTGCCAACACATATGTATTGGGGGAGGGACTAAACGGGCCAAAACCTCAGAGCATCGCTTTACGATTTTGTGTAAAACCCCACCCCGCGAACACAAACACAGACCCACGCCCATCCCTTCTGCATCCAGGTTCAGCCTGGTATTATTTTCAGGCCATGTGATTAATCAATGTTAATTTCCTGGGATTAGTTGATACTGTCTACTACTCATTCCACTCTTTTCCTCTTACATGGGCATTACACAGATTTAGATTAGGGAAATGTTTATGTTGACAGCCAAAGCTGGATTAGTTCATTTACAGTAGGAGAGGGAGTGATTGTGAGGGTGGGCAGCATGTGTCGGGAGGGCGGCCCCCTTACCAGACAAAAGACTTGCCTCAACACGGCCGTGTAAACTACGCCACAGACCACGGTTAGTGCTGACGTTCATTGTCCCACTGGGCAGACAACTAGACCCTAAGATCGGAAGGACAGACAAATAGCACTAGAGTCGGAGGGGGGGGAAATTAGGCGCGGGTGGCGGGGAGGGGGAGGGGCTAGGCTGTGGGAGGGTGGGCGGGAGGGGGGAGGAAGGGGAGGCACAAAAGAAATGATACAGGGCAACAGATGACTAGTATTATCCTATCAACCTGCTGTTAGCGTATATGCCACTTCTCTCCTTGCTTTCACGGGGCTGTGAGGTTGCCCAGAGTCCAAAACCTTCCCCCAGCAATGAGACACGGCTATAATGACGGGCCCGCGCAAGGGTTTAAAGGTATAGAATGAAAGCCCCGAGTCCGAACAGCCAATACAAGGAGAGTTACCTCCGCACAAGGTTTCGCTTTACTCATTGGCTGCAAATCAGCATTTTCAGTGGACAAAGGGCCCAGCAGTAGCCTCATGATTGCTTCTTTTCAAATGGTAATGGGCATCCTAGCTCCTCTGCCAGGTTTTCCTTAGCAGAGGACAAATTACAGTTTACAAGGCGCAGAGAAATAAAAAATCTGAGCTGAATATCTTTTTTTCCCCCCTTCTTTTTTTTTTAATTCGACAAACTGACATGTAAATTACCCTTTAAGTGCTCCACTCTGGGGCTCTGATCATCTCTTAATTGTCGCAGCCAATTGTAGCCAACAGTCTCTTCAATCCCAAGCGCTTTGACAACAAGCGTGGGGATCAAAGCTGAATCAACTCCCTTCAATTTCTCTCTGTTTAGGCTACTACAAAAAAAGACTGAGAGGAAGAGGTGGAAGGGCACCGCTGCAGAGAACTATTGAGTGCGGGAATTTTTTATTTATTACAATAGTAATTTATTTCATATCTTTAATGGCGCATATTCGTCAGAACTCTTATTGTGCATTATGAGGAAAGGGGCCGCAAACAGCAGTGGCCCTAAATGGGATCTCGAGCACTTAAAAGCCGGCGCTGTGTTGGACTACATTGTCGAATTTTGACAGGGAGGATCATGACTGGAATCATGCCTCCCTACCACCAACAATGTAGTATAATTCTTCAACGACGCTTCCACTCGTGGAGATATTCTGAATGGGGGCTGTCCCGAGGTTTGTGTGACTGATGCCATTATTTTAATCACTGTTATTGTTTTGTTTACATATTGCCTCAAATTTGGCATCACACCGTTTATGAATGTCGACATGTTTGCTTTGCAAAAGCCTATATCCGCATGAGGTGTGCACAGATCAAATAGGACAATAGACGTGCAGTCGGAACCTTTAGTCTAAGTCGCAAAACTTATTTAGTAATTCACCACTCTCGTACTGGTTTATAACCACGCTGTTCCATCCCTAATTATGATGAAGACTGCTTGCAGTGTCGGATCGCTGAAAGATATTTTCACAGGCCGAGTGGAGTACTGAACATATGGCTCATCTTTAAAATATTCCCATTTAGAAACATGTATAATCACTTATGGTAAAATGTCTCGTTTTTGCCAAATCACTCATGAGATGGATAACTACTGTTATTATGGACGCTGGTTCCTCTGACCTCAGTACTTGGTCTGACGGAAAAACCACACCGACTTAACCAGCTTCGCCAGAAAAATGAAATGTGTAGGCGTCATCTGCGAGGAAGAGTTCCCTCGGTGAAGCCATGTGTACACGTCACATTGGTGGGGAAGATATGAGGGAAACGTCGAGGTAAAAATAAAATGACAAAGAAAAAAGATTGTTTAAAGCTTTTTTATTGACACACGCTGAGTGGTTCTTTGAGAAAGAGCTTTTCCAAATGTCTGCCAGTGACAAAACAATCTATATAACATGGATTTAAGTACAGTATTGGGAATGCACTTCACATTTGTTTTGAGAAAGTAAAACAGCAAAGAATTAACTCAACTGAACATAGCTTCAATGTGGTACGCGGGGAATGATTCTGATTGGCTGGACTTTTTTTTCCTTTGCACATTTGACAAATCAGGGTATATTTGAGAACTGTACCGTGACCAGTCCTACTTACTTCCTGTTCAAGGATGCAACAAATGGGAATCTCCCTACCTTGTGAATCTGTTTATCCTTCCATATCAAATTCAGTCGTGGTGGTCAGCTGAACTTACTGTGAGTCATGCAGCGCCACAATATCATGAGATCTATCTCGACCTACATCTGTGGGTGTGTCTTCCTCCCATGCTTTCAGGCATTCTATAACCAGACAGAGTACTAATGACACTAGAATAAACCAAAAAAAACTTCCGCTTCCCAACATCAAAACTTTACTTTAACTCGTCTCATTATTTTTACCACTGTTGTAGTCTTTTTATAAATCAGATCTGTACCCAGTGTCCCATTAAGTCTAACCCAAAGCCATTAGGCATCAAATACATGGAAATGGGAAAACCGAGCATGGCTGGCCTTAGGACTGCAGTCTGCTCAAGTTGTCTCCCCTCTTTGCTGCATTACGTAGAATTCATACAGTGCTAATGGTAAAATATTAATTTACATAGGGTCTGTTCATAATTATATTCAGGTGCTTGAATTAAGCGTTCATTAAACAACCAGTTTGTCTCGTTGTTTTGCATAATGCAGAATAATATCATACTTTTGTCAAAATCATACAAAATTGTCTAAAATCATGGAATCTCTTAGTTACATCATTAGTGTGAGTATAATATACCTGAACAATATGATCAGAATATGATATTTTTAAAAATATACAAAGATAGTGAGATTAGAGTTCAATTTACCTACACAATGTTATTTCTTGTAGTTCACAATGCAAAGTTAATTGCGATATTCTCTTAATTATGTTTTTTTGTGTCTGCATTGGATTAAATGACCGCCCGGTGGATTGACATTTTGAGGGGAAGGCATGATTTGAGGAATTAAGTTGATTTTATTTATTATATGTTTGTGTCCTAAGAGATTGAAGCTTCCCATATAATAGCAGACATTAAAAAGGCAGATATGCAAATATATGTAGAGATTAGAGATACAACAATTATTCAAATGTTTGATTAATAATTAATCATATCAAATGCCAATTATTAATACCGCAGAACAATAAGTCATATTTCTTAGGTGGAAGCGTTCCCGTTTTCCAGACTTTACCTTTTCAGTCAGAGCTGTTCAGGACGAGGTTGGGGTTGGGGGGAGGATGGGGGAGGGGTGGGAAGAGAGAGAAAGTTTTGTCAATGTCAAACATTAATTGAATGTGTGTTCTGCTTCTTTCCTTCTGGGTATGGTTCACAAAGCTGGAACATAAAAACACAAAAAAATGCAGTTTTTTGTGAGTTCCACATAGCCTTTCTCAATCTGGTACTTCTTGGTCACTCGGGAGATGACCCCTTTCCACAGAAAAAAAATTAAAAATAAAAATCAGCCCCAGAACTTGATACATCTCCTGTTCGAGCCACCCAAATGGATAAGTGCAATTAATAACATGGTCAGTCCTTCGCGGGATCCCACTTTTGAATTTAACAAGAGCAACATAAGAAAATCAATACCTATTTGATGTGAGCATTTGCTTCTCAGCAATCTGTTATGCAGCGATCTCTCCCCGCACGCTTTTATGTACAGTGAAACAACATCTGAAGTGTTTTGATTTGAGGAATGGTTAGAGGAATGCTCGAGAAACAAAGTGCTCTTTGCCTGTAAGGCCTGTTGCAAATGTAAACCAAATTCATTTTACATGTTCGAGGGTCCTCGAGATCAGACATGTTTGCCACGTGCCGTGTTCTTTAATTGTCTATCAATCTGTCACGCTCCCTGCTCTACGAGTAACAACGGCACACGAAATGACATAACATCGACGGCGTCTTGATCAAAACATCAGCGCCGGTCCCACTGAGAAATCTACAGTACGTCCAAGGAAGGAAACAAACACAACTTGCGGGCTATAAATGAGGCTCTCTACTTGTTTAACTTTGCTCTCATCCTCGTATGAAGCCATCTGCCATGGTTTAATTGTTTTGGGGAATAATGCGGGCTTTTGGTAGCTTGATAAGAACTATTTCAATGAAACGTTTTTGTCTCAGATATCCGAACGGGTCATGCAGTTGGTTTCTTTCTGACCTCTGACATGCACATTGTTGTGTATAAGAAAAGTGACACAGACTGAGGGCTTTTTATTTCTAGGGGGTTATACGGTGTATTTTTCAGATAATGCTATTGACACAGAGAAGAATGTTAAAAGTGAAACTGTTTCACATACCGTTGTGCCTCAGGTTTATTGGCCTTTGAACAGGGCTCTTATTCTGAGTAAAACAAAGTGGTTCTTGACATATCCATGTGATATATCATCACAATATTAAAGAATAAATCCAAATGAGTTAGTCAGCGTAACCCTTTAACCAACTGAGTACTGTATTCATTTTATGCACCCTCTGGCAAGATGATATTAATCGAGGAAATGAATACTACTGTTTTTCATAAAATATTCTTCTATTCTAAGGCTACATACATTTGCTGAGATTTAAATTACAGCTGAGGCAATTCGCACCACTGAAATGTACTTTCGGCGAATGCTCTGTCTCACCACTGTTTGCATTACATGGCATTTGTAGTCCTTTTTTGAGTCTAGTGAGACGTAGCGCGAATGTAAACAGAACGGGGCTGTGTCCAGGACGTTCACAGTGGCAGGATGTGACATTACCCATTGTGCTTGCTCTTATTTAGTTTGGGGATTCTGGCAAATGCTTTTCCACCACCTGTGCATTCTCTCACTAATTTTTTGCGCAGATGTGAGATTTCCAGGGACCAATTTCACTCTCAGATTTTAAATTCCCCAGTCTCAAAGGAATACAGAGGATACAGGATCCAAAGACAGAGTGTAATCTGACATACAAAAAAGACTGCATTCTGATCTGTGTGTGTGTGTGTGTGTGTGTGTGTGTGTGTGTGTGTGTTTGTATCTATATCTGTACCTAGCTATCTAAATATATATATATGGTTAATTAATTTGATCAGTTGAATAATCATATGTTAAAAGCAACTGCTTTGGTTTTCCTTAACAAACACATTCAAAATCTTAATATTATCAAATAAATGCATGTATAGCACATAATGTTTGTAAGTATTATATACAATAAATGACACTATATTTACATTTCTCAAAACAATTTACAGTACTTACATGTACTCTGAATAAGGTATTTTACACTGGCACCACAGTCACATTTACAGTTCATGTCTTTATACAGAAGAGACATGACCTGAACCCTGACTAGATCTCTGGTGTTCAATACACAAGCACACAGACACACGACTCAACACTGATTTCAATGAATTTTGTTTTGTATTTACATTTGTACTGCATTTTTTCTAGCAGGTAAAATATTTAGTTTCAGGGTATTTATCTGTTTTTTACTTATGAAACTACAAATGCACTTGTGGCAGGTGTATGCCTGACCCAATCACGGACTGAGATTTGTTGTCACAAACAGACGTCATTTGAGATTATTCATGTACCCAAATGAAATGCAACTGCATCCATACTGAACTGAATCATACACACAGACAAATGATTCCTTCATACAGCACAAGCAAATCAATCTCCCCACACCTGTACTTCAAGGTAACTGGGAATCACCGTGCACACAAATAAAACATGTACTGACTTATACATGTAACACGATAACCTGTAAAACATTTAGGTACAATAAACTTGTACAGATCAACTTTACACAGCATTCTCAACTTTTTATCATTTGCATGCAGAGATCTGCTTACAACGAAACGAGGGAGAAACTGGCTTTAAGCTTTTTTTTCAATGTAGTTGTTTTGTTGTTTGGGTATATAACTATAAAATAATGTATATTCCTGGGGTGTGAAATATGGTATTTTATGTTGTCATAAGACATTATAAAAAGCTCAGGGGGTGACTAAACAACAGATCCAAAGTGAAAGACTGATCACACTTCAACAGTCGAAGTGCACTGTTTACAGTTAGAGTCTGTAGCCTTCTATGCAAACACAATGCCAGCAATGCGCCGTTTAATACAATCAACCACTTATTCTTAATAGCAAAAAGAGGGTGCGTTACGTTCTCTCCATTAAATTAACAGATAAATTAACCTCAAGGTCCCACTATAGGTGCGCTATCAGCCGTAATCCCATTTCACGCTATATAGGATATTCAAGCGATAAGAGAGGGGTGTCACTTATAGACGGGCTGAATTAACAAGCGACTGCTGGAGGTGAAGCATCAGCACGCAAACTGTGACTTCCAGTCTACACATCGCATATACTACTTTAACAAATGTATTCATTGTATATCCAGGGGTTGCCTTGCTCTCGAGGCAGGAGAGGTCATATAGCAATACAGTACAGTGTAAACAAAAATGCCTGCAAGAGATGAGTGAGTTACGATTGAGAGTTAAAGTATTTACTTACCATTAGAGGTGTGGGATAGGACAGACCTGCTGAGTTGCACGTCAGCAGGGTACCTGTAAATGAATGATACACAGATATGTAAACAGGTACAATGTCATTGATTAATACAGATAAGAACAGACTCGCCTCTTTGTAAAACTCCTATATAATTAGATGCCATAACTTCAGTTAGAGGGGACATTCACAGTTAAGATCATTAACATTAGTAATCAATCATAATTTCTATTTCAATCATTTCTATTTAAATTCTATTTCAATGATTAGTGGAAACACATCACAAACACAAATCACAAATACATTTTGCAAAGACAAAACTATATGTATATATACATATGAGAATTTGAGAAATATTAGAAACAAAATGGCTCCCTAGGGACCAGTACTCAGAATTGGTTAATAATCTACAGCCTTCAGAAAATTTCAGAAATCCAGATGTTGCGCATCTTTCCTTTGCTCGGTGCTTACCAGTTCCCTGGAACCCGATTGGCAAAGGCATCAAATAGCCAAGCCCCTTGATTGATGATTTAATTATCCATACAGTAGATAACTGCATAAAGATAGGGGAGAAAAATACTTTATTTACATAACCAATCACTGCTCTCCAAAGGTGGAGCCTCTCTTCTCATCTACATATGTGGAGAAACAGACACACTGAGACACTGAAATTGCTGAAAACCACACCCTTTAACTTAATACTCTTAACATTTGGCACGAAAGTTGCTCAAGCATGTGCCAGCTCATGTTTTGTCCTCTTTTTCCCCCCTTGGAGAGAGAGAGAGAGAGAGAGAGAGAGAGAGAGAGAGAGAGAGAGAGAGAGAGAGAGAGAGGGTGAGGGAGAGAGAGAGAGAGAGAGAGAGAGAGAGGGAGAGAGAGAGAGAGAGAGAGAGAGAGAGAGAGAGAGAGAGAGAGAGTGCCTGTGTGTGTGTATGCGTGTGTGTCTGCGTGAGTATGTGTGTGTGAAGGGAGTGGGGGTCGTCGCGGGTACGTTTTAAAACATGGTCATATCTTAATCTTATTTGAATATTGCATTTTTTCCCAACACTCGGCTCCTCAGTTTAATGAATATGCATTTTGATTAAATAAATCACACCTGTTCTGGCGCCTTGCTTAATTAGGCTACCGCAGGAGTTTAACCATCCAAGAAGAGAGGTAATAAAAAAAAATATATATATATATATATATATAGAGAGAGAGGGATAGAGAGAGTTAGTGCTGAATGAAATAATACAATTCTGAAAGCAGTGACACAAGTTATAAAGGTAAAAAGAAACAGAGGCAGCATTTCCCACACGCAAGCTAACCCCGATCTCCCGATCTCACAGAGTGAGGAATAAACATACATTTGTGTTATGTTTATTTATTGCTGTTGCATTAATAAATGAAGGCGTGCATATTACGAGAGGAAAAATGTACATCCGCATTCATTGATATGAGCCGGACAATTTCAAGCACAAAGGCTCTCTGGGAAGTAAATAGATATTTCGGCGCTCTGTTTGTTGATCCTTCGTTTGTGAGGGTCAGTTAGTTCCTACAGCATGATTTCCGTAAGATCCCTTGCTGTGATGGTTGTGGAGGGTTAAAACTGGATGGGGGTATTCCAACTTTCTTCAAATATTATTCTTGCTTAGACTGCAAGGTAATCCGACTCAGTCTATTTCTCCCGGATCATAAACAAAAAAAAGGGGGAAGAGAGCGAGAAACATAACTTGATCACGTTTTCCAGAAGATGCTCACGTTTGGTGCTCCTCAATTATCCCTCCCCGTGAAGATAGGTGGCGTGTGTTTCAGGGTCTCTCCTCTGTATTACAGAAAAGAAAAAGGAAAAAATGTCATTAGAAGAGGCGTAACACGTCAGTCCGTCCCCAGGTTGGTTTCCTGGAGTGGCTGAAAGAGATCAGTTCTAACCTGCCCAGCAGGAATAACGGTCCTTCTTCCAACTATTTCTAAGGCTTATTACCAGTTTGAAAGGATCCTCAATTCTCCAAATTACTTTTGTTCCAGCCGGTTTTTCCTCACCCGAACTCTTTGAAAAGATAGCAACGTAAATAACAAGGTAGGTGTGATTTTTCTGCTTTTGTAATATAATTTTTGTTATAGATAGCAGCCTAACTAGCTAATAATGCAAAAGGTTGTGTCTCATATTACCTGCACTGAAATGTAGTTTCTATTGCAGCATTTTTCACGAAAGTTTGCCTACCTGTGCAGGTGAAAAGGTGTAGGTTACTGCACACATATAGACACATTCTCACACGCACAAAGAAACAAACATGCACATATGTTCTAGTTCAAAATCCACAGTTCATGGGCTATTTTTTTTCATTTGATTATTTGCACTATTCCCTTTGAATATTCGAACCTGAATGAAAAGAGGCGCGTTGTTGCGCCCCATTGATAACATCCATTTTACCCAGGTTATATACTTCCATGTGTTTTAACATGCAAGGCAATTGTATTTTATTTTGTATGGTTAAACCGAGTTTTGCGAATAGGCAGCTGGACAGGTAAACTACATATGCAGCGTTTCATTATATGTAAATACTAGTGATCGCAGTGGGAAATATGTGGGTTTTTTAAATTAAAAAAAACAGCCACAGTTGCGACCACAAGTGAGATTTAGTGTATTACTTAATATCCCGGGTCTCAAAAAAACTGTTCTCCATTTATTTCCATGATTTGCGTTTTGTTTATGGTTCGTGAGCGTTTTTGTTTGTTTGTATTCATTGTCATGGTTCGTTCCCCATCGCAATACAGTACTAAGACACAAACCAAGTAAATACGATGCCTTCTTTAATGTAATGCTAGCTCTGTCCCGCATTTGTCAATACGATGTTCTATTTGATCCATACCTTTGCATGGTTTACCAAAACGAGGCTTCACTAATAAAATGTAGCATGAGGGAAGTTTTTTGTTGCCGTTTGTTTGGTTTTTGCTTACTTAACAGTTAAGAATTTTCAGATTCGTACATGTTTATTTTGCATGCAGTAATTGCTTGCGCAAAAAAAAAAATGCAAAGCACGAAGTAGGCTAAACGTGTAATAATGATAATATTATGTCTCCATAATAGTACAACATGTATTTTAAGTGCTATCTATAGCTATAATCATAGACAAGAAATACATACACTAATCACGTGCAGTTGAACTTACCTTTGCTGGTGAACAGAATTTTGTAGGAATTCACTTAAATTGAACATAAAAAGTTGATTGGGGGTGGTTGTGGTCAGGAGAAAAAGGGGTTAATTTCCAGTGTTTTACAGTTTACATCTGTTACATCTTTTTACTGCCATGTGTTTATATTAATACTTGTGCCAAAGTTTGCGAAAGCTGCTGCTGATCAAACAGGACCTTTTGTCGTTTGCAAAAATCCAAAATTTGACCAAGAGCCATACTCTCTCTTTCACGTAACTGTGTGATACTAAATACATCCAGTGCCTTATTTGAGACCATGCAATACCGAGCAGCAAAATCACATCTTTAGTGAAGTCTCTAAAAAAGTAACTTCATCGTATAAAGCAAGTTTCTATTGAAAATATGAGCAACAGTAGTTATCCCCAACAAGTTTTACATATTATTTCACTTAACGGTCGCAGGACGTTACACGACATCGCGTACACTCACGTAAAAATAGTTTTCTTGACAAAACTTTGATTAAAATGCTCAGACACCTCGTATTTAAATTAAATGCCGTAAAACACTGCATTCCCCATAGGCAGTCATCGTGAATTATGACTAATATCGAAGGTGTAATTCTCTCTCTCCCCCGCTGTCCTCCCTTGCCTGTGTCCTCTGCCCTTACGTTCCATTTGATCACAGTTTCATCAAAAGATCAAGTAACGATAGATACAGAACATTTACGGTCATTCAAATGTCCCAGGGTTAAAATTATTTGGAGTTATTACTTATTATATTAGCATGATTTTAATGTTCAACTTGGCGCCCTGCATTTAAATGGGATCACCCAGTGCCCACATTGTTGCTGTGTTTGGTTGTTAGATATTGAGCCTGCGTGCTGCCGATTCAAGGAGTCGAGTCCATGCGAACTGCCATCTGATCCACTCTTATCAATGAAGCCGGAGATCATGGCGGATGGCCCCAGGTGTAAGAGGCGAAAACAAGCCAACCCAAGAAGGAAGAACGGTAAGAAAAGCAAGACAAAACAGATATGGGGAAATGTGTGTGAATTCTTGGATGTAATTCTGTCAAGTGCTGGCTAACAGGACGTTCGCTCTGGTTAAAAGGATCGCCTGTTGTATTTTCTTGTACGTTTCAATGGGAGTTGACGGCAGATAGCGAGAAAGAGTGCTAAAAGGCTCTGAGCAGTGCATAATCGGGATTTCCTCTAGTTTAATTTCGACAAAACGTCTGTGCTTTAATTTTAACTGCATTATGATGCGTATCCACGGAACTTACCGGGAGTTGAATCTACAGTTTAAGAAGGGCTGACAATGCGGTGTGGAAGGAGAGGAATGCTTGAAAGTTTAGGACTTAAATAACGGTTCTGCCAGCCTTATTTCCCATTAGGTGAAAACCGTTATGTGACTGCGTGTTTCTTGTAAGTTGAAATACCTGTGGATTCTTCTCTGAGATGTTTATAGTTAGTGTCGCGTGTATATCAGACAGTCTCTTAGCTCAGTGAGTCAGTACGGTAGAATTTTACTTCCACCGCTACTTTGTCAAGTGCTCCAAGATTAATTTCATTCATTCCTATATGTGGGCTACATTTAATTACACGGTAGTAGGTCCAAGCTGTATAACCCGGTGTTTCCATATACTTTCATTGCATTTTTGTCAAGCTTTATTAATCTTGAATTCGGAAATTACAAGCACTCTGAAGACTAATGACACAACTGTGCCATTTATGCTAAGGGGTAAAAGAACACAGTTCGTGGTGGAATTGTGCATAGTTGTAGTGCAACAGACAAACACACAAAGCTAAACATAAACAAGCACTCCAAACGAAATAAGTAGGGATCCATTGACATATTAGCAGTACATCGAGACGTGGTGATGTTTCTTGTTTATTGACAGTTGGCTAGCTAGTGGAAGTGTGTGTTTTTTTGTCATTTGTAATCAGAGGGGCTAACGGCACATTTTTCTTTTAAAATAATTTTGTGCTAGCTGAATCGTTGGGTCTGTGTTGTGTGCTGGAGTTATTGAAGCATATGGGGGAGTGACTGAGGAATTTTACAAAGGAGCATTCGTTTGTTGCTTTCCTTTTGTGTCTTGTTTAAGCCGGCCGTTTACAGCTCAGAATCAGTTCTCCTCATGATGTCTTTAAGGCTATATTGGCGAAAATGTTTTTGACAGGACAGTGCTACTTTTGCATTATTGTACATAGCAATTCGCAGTATTTCATTTAATTTCATTATTTTGTCACCGTCATTTGCGTGTTTTTGTGTGTGAAGACATTAGTTAGAATACCCAGTAGAAACGCATCGATTTGCATGCGAAGTGTTTTTTTCTCCCTTTTCCTTTTTAATAGCAGAGATTAAATGCCACATTCCCATCCACCTTTTATGTTTTGCGTCTTTTCTTTATTAAATGTTTGTATTGATTTGGCAAAATCAATGTCAGTTGTTGAGGGTCTTTTCTGCTTACAAGTAGCTTGAAGCACGTTGCTGATATACTGAATAACAAAAGCCTGGAGTGAAGTAGCCTTTTTCAACTGTGCACAGCAAACGTTTTGGGGAGGAGGGAGGTGTTGGTTAAATAAAGTAACCAGCAATGCATTTTTTTGTATTTTCTTATCGATAACGCCCTGTCGTTGGGAAATAAATTAAAATAACATATTTAGAGATTATGTGCCCAAAGACAGTTTTCAAGCAAGCTTGTTTTTCCATGTCCATTAACCTGTAAAACGCTCTGAAGCGGTATTTATTCGAAATAAACACCCCCTCCATTTAGGCTGTATATTAAGAAATAACTGTATGCAAAGCACAGACAATCTGATATCTCACTTAAAATCTATATTAATTTAAAATCGTGAATATTATCTGCCTTTGTGCACCGTTTTACTGAATAATATCGTTGTACCGTTAGCCAGTTTGTCTATTTTGCCGCATGCAATAGTAAACATGGAGTTGTTTCCCTTCTTTTCTCCTCTTTTTTAATTTCTCTCTTGTCATGCGATGCTTTCAATAGCTTTTCCTTTGGGAATGGCTAGGATTTATCTGAGCTGAGTGGATTTTTCTTCTTCCCTGGAAAAGATGTCAGAGCTGAGCTTGTGTCTTGGCCGATAACACTAAATATGATGATGCTTATCAGAGTGATACAGAAATTCCTTGAATTTCGTAAAAAGCAAGAAAAGGCTTAGGAAAACAGAAATCTGGAAAGTTCACCTGAAAAGGAAGAAAACTGGCAGTTTTCGCCTGAACTGACAATGTAAATACATTCTAATTTGGGGAGGAATTGAATCTTTTTAAGAAATGATAATAAATAACGCTGTGCAGAAAACTGATTCGTCCAGGTAGCGAAGTTATATTAGTCGGAAGGAATGTGTAACGAAGGATATTAGTCGGATGAATTAAATAAATAAATAAATA
>JAINUG010000010.1:1345259-1480259 GCA_029706075.1 Aldrovandia affinis | reverse complement strand
CCCACCACCCTCCCCAAGCTGTGCAGGATTTAGGCAGATTTACTTCAGCAAACACCTTTGGACACTGGGGAAAGTAGGAGTCTGTTTGCAAAAGGAGCCTTTTGTTCATAGAGGTGCGGGGATAATGCTTTACTAGGCCGGCGTGATATTAACCCATGCTCTGATGCCAGGGAGACTGGTTAACTCTTTGTGCACTCTCGCTGGGAGAGGTCCTGCTTCGGCCGCTGCATCCCTTTTGTCACCACCGCTTTAACCCTTTCCCCTCCCGACTGTGGGGCCCGAGAGTCGGGAAGCCTGAAGTGGCGGTCGGCCGGTCGCGGACTCGGTTCGTCCCGGTAGCGGAGCGGGCCGATCCCGTAAACGTTAGCAGGCCGGTCCCGTTTCGAAGCGGAGGAGCCAGAGACTTAGGGTGGGGGACCTCAGTGGCTTTGTGACATACTTTGCTCATAATTGCAGCAGCAGAGCGGTTTCCCATCTCTTAAAGGCGGGCCGCTTCTGTTCCTGCTCCAGCGTTACTCCCTGTGTCCTCTACCCTGACATCTGTCACCGCTGAGCCCCGGAGAATGCCACGAGGGGTGCTGATGTCTAAACGTCATAAGTGACTAACATGATTCACGTGATGGTAACCCCCCGCGATCAACAGCTTTGAATTAAATATTAGAGCGAGAGCACTGCGAAGCAGTATCAACGCTTTCCCTGTCAGACTAAAGAAACGGAGAAGAACTTGTGCCTCCGAAACATGGAGACTGGCCCGGGACTCACGTCGGTTTTCAGAACTTCCCATCTCTATCCATGGAAGGCCTCACTTGGCTGCTTAACATGGTGTCCCACAATTTGTTTCAAGGCAGCCCATACAACTGTGTGGAATGCACCTGCTCCTAGTAAAGAACAACAAGCTCATATCTTTGTTCAGTACTGAGGTGTGTGTGTGTGTGTGTGTGTGTGTGTGTGTGTGTGTGGGTGTGTGTGTGTGTGTGTGTGCGTGACTGTGTTGTCAGTAGTCCAGGTTGTCAGTGCCCCATCAGCTTGTTTGGTGTGAAAGAATGAACGATGGAGGAGAAGTGACAGAATTAAAGGTGTTTGCTGTGTTGTTCCGCCATGTTTCAGGCTCTAAGCCTCTCCGTCACTGTGTTCTTGCGATTTGACAGTTCATATCTACTTCCCTGTTAGGTGATGTACGCCCTCACCATGTCAAGGCACTTCAGCTAAAGTTGCAGATGTTCACAGTCTCCTTTTTTTTTTTTTACTTTTTAGTGCTGTTGCTGGAGAGGTAAACACTGGAACTGAGAATTCAGTGGACTGACAGTACATTGTAATGCATGTACATTTACATACGATGAGGCGGATCCACAATTTGTGATGCATTTTGTAAACGAAAGAACAAAAAACGTGTTGAAGCATCAGGCTTTATTTCACAGTTTTTCTCGAGAGAAAATGCTAAGTTTGTATCTGTCCATTCTTGTTTTGTTTTTGTTGTATTTTTTTCCTGACGAGAGTAGCTGTTTAGAATTCCTTGATTGTGATCTTCAAAACGTGTCAACTTTTCTATTTGCAACATACAGTAGGTGGGATTTACAGCAATTAAGTTGCACAGGTGTAAACCAGCATTTCTTAATTTGACAAGAAGGTCTCATTTCTGTTTTCTATTTCAAAGTTGTGTTTCTGACTGTATTTTATGTTGCTCTGTTTGCTTGTCACATTACAATCCTCTTGATGTATAGTACCTCGAGGGCCGTTGGTCTTAGTAATATTTTGTGTTCCAGATATTATTAAAAAATACTTTAAAAATACCAGTCATAGTTGAATTATGATTTTTAAAATTATAGTTGAATTAATAACGAAAAGAAGTCACCCTCAAAACTCCTGTCAAACACAGAACAACTCCTTTATTTGTCCCTTGGTAAGATACAGAAATATGATTCAGTGTGCCATGTTTTTTTTAAATGTTTTCGATAGCTCGGTCAGCTTACCTTATTCACACATACAATTGTCACCCACATGTAAATGAAAATAAAGAAAAAAGGGATGTTGAACACAGCCCTTAATTTCAACAGCTGAAGTCGCTGTGTGCACATTTCAGCGCGTTCGGAACACACACGTACACCCACTTTGATGTATGTTTGATTGTCGGTTGGAAGAACACTTCTGGCAAGGTCATGGACACATGGAACAATCAATAACAGATCAGCAGATTAAGGTATCATGACATCTGGATATCTAGGCCTTTTTCACTTATGGGTGAATACCTCTCGCAGTGGATGCTGTTGACATCACTGCCAGCTAATGTATGCGTTACCTCATCACAACCTGCTTTCATTTTTTTCATAGTCCCGTCAATAACCTGTGCTGGAGTGTTTTTTTCCTTCTTTGCATCATTTCCAGCTTGCTGTAGTCTGAGTCAGTTTCGTTCCCAGGCTGTGTGTTGACCAAATCTGAGGTGAAATTTGTAAGAAATTCGATTGCAGAAGACATTTGGTCATCTACAGCAATGCACTTTTTTGTCACATTAGCACGTTTAGCATATCAACGATCAAACTCCTAACTGAACACCGCAGCGAGAGGGGAAATTGTTGTAATTGCATTTACTGTTTTTTTAAACAGTCATTTAACCTTAAGTAAAAGTGAACCCGAAACACATCCACTCTAAGGGTTGGCAACCACAGTGGGAAACGCCAGGAAAGAGAAAAAAATCCTCCTTTTCCCCCTTACTGTCAGGTTCAGAGTGGGACATTGGTAAAGATAGTGTGTGAACCAGTCTTGCCTCATAAAAACCCCAAGACATAAACTCACGTGTTAATAGGTTCTGACTGGAGTGGGAGCTCCGACAGAACGCCCTGTGTCCTGATGCTGTCAAGCAGAAATGTCAAACAAACACCTCCTCAGGTAGCAGGGAATAATCACAGAGACAGCCCGTCCTCAGCCTTTCCGGCACGCAGAGATAGGGCCTGGCGCCTCTCCCTTACCTGCAGTCAGTGTGTTTACCGTGCGCCGATGCCCCACCAGCTCGCGACCTGACTAATTGCCGATACTCCCCGTTCTCGTCCCAGGGAAAAGCGGCCTACTTATCAGCGAAGTTTCTTGTTCCAACATTCCTGAGCCAAACTCTGTATCTTTTTGTTATTCTTACTACTTAGGGGTATTAACATTAACATGCCCATCAAAACAGTACCCCCTGACATTTTTCCCTTCGGAGCGAGAATATGTCAGTGGCCATACATCACGCAACGCCGTGACGTTACTTTGGTGGTGTAGTGAAATATTCTACAGGCATTTCATTGTGGCGGGCGTTGGGTCAAGAGAAGTTGGGGTGGCAAAGTCATGTAAATGTAGTGCTTGTAGCTCAGCTGTTAGAATGAAACTACACAGGTACTTAGTCATTTGAATTAAGGATTAATCAAATTGCTCTTCACGGTTCAGGTGCCTGGATACTTCACTGCTTAGTTAAAAAACATGTGGGTGGGGCAAGCCCTCTCTCTGTATTTCAGTTGGGGGTTTTTTTCAGATTAAAATGAAGGTGCATTCTGAGGGAAAGAAAAATTGTAGCATCTAGCATCTCCTGTCTGCGAGTCGAGAGCTCAGAGTTTTAAAATGGTGTAATCGGGGACTTGACATCCTGCCATCCAGGGGTACCTTATAACCTAGCAATCACAGAATCTCTGATGTTATTAGTTTTCATGTTTCAGTGGGTTGCACTCATAATTAGTTACAGCAACACTCATTCTGAGACTGGCGGAAAGGAGTATTCCTCAGTAATTAAAGTAATGAAATATTCATTTATGCTACCTTTTCAGCAGCCTCACAAATGAGGCAGCCATACTTAATGTCCGCACTGTCTCCGATTTTATTATAACGGCAGCCTGGCACATCTGCAATTAGTACTTATACTGACAGTTACAATTTGTGAGGGGCGGTAAGCCCGGGCGAGGGGACGTCGGGGGCCGGCGCTATTACACGTGCAAAGCATCCCTGTCTCTTTAACCTTGTTGTGTTTTTTTCCTCCAACACAGAGGTTACCTTTTCCCAACGGTGCAAAATCGACTTGACATAACTGTTCATCAGTTTCAGGATTCTCCCCCGAGGTATTTGCATCACATCAGCCCAGTCAAGCTTCAAGTTGAAATTGGCAGGCCAGAACCTGACAGGGTAGGGACCGGGGAAAGAGACAGCCAGCGAGCTGACAGCGGCAGAGTGGCAGGGCGGGAGGGTGAGACAAAGCTTTCCGGCTTGGGTGGAACAGCGATATTGGCCCGGAGGGGGTGCAGGGGGCGGGGGGAGGGGTGCTTTGGTGGGGGACGAGCTGGGTCACAGGGGTAATGGGTGCAAAGTTAAGAGGACAGGGATGGTACCGGGCTACTTGTCCACTTTTTGTTTTCCGGGAGGTGCCCTCTGCTTCCCCTCTGCCAGTCATTAGGACCCCGGAAAACGCGATGGCTATCCCCGCGAACCCCCTCGTTAGGGTCTTGGGGGGTTGTTGATATGCCCGATTCTCTCTTTGTTGTCTGTTTGGAATATTGATGGTTAAGAAAGAAATGGCTCTGTACCGTGAATGACATTGCTATGGATCAAAAGCACTCTGTGAGTGTAGCACTGGATATTGAGCGTCCGGCTGTCAGAGATACTTTCTGCAAAAAAAAAAAAAAAAATGAAAAAGAGGGGGGGATAAAAAGCAGACGCAAAGCCTGTGCTGCACACGTTCGTGATCCTCCCTTGACTGGCTTCAATTTTCCTCTTACTTTGTTTAACAGGCAGGGTGTCATATACCTTTACATGATAAACGTTAAAAACACAACACGTCTGTCAAGCGGGATTGGACAAATTAAACATGAAAGGGGTGCCACCCAAGTGAATGCGCAACGCTCTTTATTTGCCAACGTTTTCCCCTACGCCACTTAAGAAAATAAGTCCTCCTGTGCTGAAACTTTTCGTGAATCTCGCTGCTCCAATTCTGTCCATACAGCGATACAAAGCAGTCTAAAAATGTATTGTAAAACAGTGAAATCCCATAAGGCCAAGGCTGAAAGAAACCACAGAAGCCTCTTAATGTATATTCTTATTGAAGGGGGGCCTTAGAGGTGGGAGATCATCTCTTTCTATATGGTTACTTTTTTTTTCATCTTTGATATATTTTTTTAAATCTTTCATATGCAGTTATTTAAAAAAAAAAAAAAGTATTTGCCTGTTTAACAGCCACGGACCCCTAGTGAAGTATGACACTCTCTCCAGATAGTTTCCCCCTCCCTTTCCTTTCGCAGCTTTGCATGTGACAGGCAGGGCCTGACGGGTTGATGCCCGCTCGACAGGCAGCATTGAGTTAAAGTGGTGTGACGGCAGAGTTTTGTTAAGCTGGGAACAAAGGAATGGAGATGCCGGGCTGGTATTGTCTGCGCGCATATTGGCCTTGTCACAGTTTTGGAGGATTTAATGCTCTGTTTATTTCTAGCCATCAGAGCTAATATTCAGAGAGGGGGCTCTTTTCAAAAAGAAAAAAACATATATGTGTATATATATACATATACATACACACATATGCACACAAAGTTTGCTGTAAAGCTCTGTCTTCTCTTAGCAGATATTTCAGTTGATGGGGGGGGGGGGTGTTAATATCCCCTTGTTTTAGTTTTTGTAAGGATTTTTTATCATTTCGTTTTTGTAATTTTGCTAATGTCTCCCTGCCAAAAAATCCGTTTTTTGGGGCCAGGTAGAAAGATACGGCGGTGAACTCCAAAGTTGTTATCGCCAAAGCCGAAAACAAACTGATGACCATTGCAACACGCAAACCTCCAAAAACAAATGAAGGCATCACCGGTTTGGATTTGGTGCTGTGTGCATTGTGATGGCCTTTTTTCTTCTTCTTTTTCCCCCTTTCTCTTCCCACAGTTCACACATTGAGGCCTGATAAAAGGTGCTCTCATTGCGGGCCTGTGAGAAGCCCCATGCGTTGTCTCTGCTCAAACTGAATAATGTTTGCAGTGAGATTAGCAAGTGGGGCAGCTGGGCGAAGGTAGCCATGGGGAAGGGCCTCTCGGTAGCCAGGAATGCCGGCCAGGTCAGGGTGTGAGCCCTGTGGGAGGCCTGCTCTGGCTAGGCCCGGGGCCCAGACAGGTACTTTGTTTCCCATCAGATATCAAGGAAAACAGAGGTCTTGAAAGGGTTAGCGCCACCATGTCAATTCCAGACAGACTGTCAGGTTGGCCGAGGAGACTCCGAGGGTGTCTCGGTGACAGCCATTTCATCTTCCCAAAACTCCCCCAGCAAACACTCCCCCTCCCCCCCAACCCCCCCACCCCTCCGCTACCTCAGACCGCTTGCGAGCACCTCTGATATTCGGATTTGGGAAAGCCAGCGAGGCCCGCCACAGCATCAAAAGGCATCGTCAGAAAGACTATTTATAGAGCGGTTGTCACGCGTTTGTTTGGTTTGTTCGAAATCGACACGTGCAAAAGCCAAGGCGCCGGCGTCGAGAACGTTGCGCCGCACCGGAGGATTCGTCATTTGGAGCGTTTTTACAACGGCGGTCAGTGGCGTTAATGTAAAGGCGAGCCCCCGACCGACGAAGTCTGCAAAGTCCTCCCGTCCGCGTGGGTCTTCTTCAAAGCCTATGATATTTTTATGATCTTGTAAAAATGATGATTCTGCTCTGTAGTGCCCGTATGCGATTTGATTTTCAGCAGTAGGCTGAATTGGAGGAGGAAGTGAGTGCCTTTCATTTTCTTAAATGGTTTGTAAAGTTTGAGGCAAAACTTAATGGTGTACTTAGCCCCACCTCAGCGTAATCAGATTTATATGTTTACATAGAGCTTTGGATGGGGCTAGCATAAGTATAAGAGGCAAGATTCCAGTCTGGTTCTGGTTTTAGTGAAAATGAAGGGAAATTGCAAGACTGCCTTCTGATGGGAATGAGTTGGAGCAAAAATCCAACGGGTGTAGTGTAACACATAGTTGGTCTTTCTTAAAATGAGTTAAAGCTGAGATTGTAAAAAATAATTGGGGGAATTTGCATTGATAAAGCAGCAATTGTTGATAATGTGTTCTCAGCAAATAGTGTAAGTTTTGCTAAAACAAATCAAAGTTTTACCGTAATCTCAGTTCATTCAATTCTACAATTCATTTATTTGGGGATTTTTCAGTGGGTGGGTGGAGGGGATGTTAGAGAGATCAAATTTAGTGCCATAATGGATTATGGTATACCTCATATGTACACACGTTATCAATTCTGTTAGCTTTCTCTTCATATTGAAAACTGGCAAATTTTCAGAGGTCTGAATGGAAACCATTACACAGATTTGTGACAGCAATTACAGGGTTAACAAAATTAAACAATTTGTAAACAGATAAAGTCAGTCAATCCCAAACAGTTTTTCTTGCAAAACAATTACAAAATTACAATAGATAAAAATTGTACTCTGCCTGTATTTATGCAATCAACATGACGACGAAACAAAACAATTTAATGTGGAAAAATCATCAGTCATCTGCATTATAATTGCTTCTTTTTCACATCTACAGGGCGGTTAATTAAAATTGTGATTAAATGCGGCTTCGCTGCCTAAGATGTCTTCCCCTAAACAGGTGGTACAGAATTTAAAAGTAAAGAGAAAAACGTAATTAGCATTGGAAATTGAGAAATTGCCTGCAAGAATCGGTGTTAATTTCACTCGCTGATGAGGTAATTTATAAAAGGAGCACAGCAGAGGTTGTGTAAATGTACCGTTCCCTTCCCTCCTGTTCTTAGCGATCCCAGCGTGCAGGTGAAAATGTTAGGAGCCGTTCGAGAATCGGCGTTCGCTTTACCTTGCTTTGGGTTCACAGCTGACATTAAAGCCAAACACGGCAGTAAGAGGCACTAACTGGCACCTACCAGCCTCTTCCGTACCTGCATCCGTGTCACACATGGGCCGACAATGGGAATCTGCGTAGAAGTGCAGCGCAAATAGCGTCAAAAGCCATTTTATGATGCCACTGGAAACACAAGGCCCGTCCAGTTGAAGCAGGTTTGTCGCGTTAGCCTTGTTTTCCCCTTCAGTTTAGTCCGGTGGAACTCATGGCGAAAGTTCCAGGCAAACTTTCCAATCAGTACCTCTTTTTCATCAAACTTTTCTGCCTGTGGTCTTAACTGCCAACGGCGCCCCAGTCACATTTTCTGGATAATTCACGAACGACAAGGCCTGGATAGACACTGATAGCCTGTACTGTACCTCCAAATGTATGGTGTTTTAATTAATGAAGTGTTCATCTTCTGACTGTCCTGATTAAGTCAGCGCTAGAATAAGATGGAGCCAAATGTTTCAGACTTCAAAGAAGATTTCATTAAAGCGCACCAGGGTATGTGATCGTTCCAGTGTCTATTTTAATATATATATATATATATATATATATATATATATATATATATATATATGCATATGAATATCAAAATATCACTGTGCACTACTTACTGTCATAGAGAATCCTGATGGCTTAAAGGCCTTTAAAATGTTTTGTATGTATAGTGTTATATTTTTATGGTGATATATATTGTATTGGGAAACATTTGTTGAGTTGTTCACATCTGAAGCATTATGATTATGATAAATTGTACCTGGCCGTAATCAATAGGAACGTTCGGCGCAAAATTGCTTAGAAAGCTTCCATTGTGCGTCGGACGCTAAATGCTCCAAAAAACCCATCTTTACGCACGTGGAGATATGCAGAAGTGGTAACCAACACAGTGGTACTCAAGCCTGAATAAAATAAAAAACAATCACGGGTTGAGTCCATTCCCACCAGTGCTTGTTTGAGAGATCTCATTGTCAATACGAGAGTGACGCTCAGCACTAGCTCTATATCAGTGTATTGAAAACTAGTGCGAGACTAGGCCATTGTAATATGCGTGGCTATGTCCACATTCAGGATTTATCCTTTTTAAAGAGGATAATTCATCAGATTTGGCCCTTTTATATGTGAATGGAGATTAAAGCTGTGTTTTGCCCACTGTATACGTTAGATCAGGGTGCTGGCTCGTCTGCCAGGTCAGGTGTAATAGAATTAGACGGTCCATCTTTAGTAGACCCCTACCTTGGATTTCAGGCTGCGTGAACCTCATTGTATTTATCGGGTGGAAGGAGTGAGACAGTTGGACACAAGTGCATCGCCTCGAGAAATCATGACTATTTACATGTTTTCTTTTACCCATTTTTTTCCTCTTCTGTCGTTTTGCATACGCAAACAACTGGGCCGAAATAAGCCATCTAAGTGTAGCCTCTACACAGAGAGACCCGGCCCCCTGACATCATTTTGACCAGGCGCTTAGTCCAGGAAGAAAACCGCGCTCCAGACGACCAGGCCCCCCGCGCCCCCCTCTCACCCCCTCGGCCTCCACACCCCTACGCACTCCCAGCAGCCTCGCTCAGCCAGCCACAAAGCTCCAAACCTTTACAGCTATGTGACAAATTGTTGTTCTTTTCTTCATGTTTGACATCCTTGCGGGGATTGTTTGTTGTATTTTGTGTCGGGCTGCATCGTGGGACCAAGGTGGCTGCTTTTGTACAGCATGTCAAATGTGGTTAACATGCAGCCATTTATCTTTAAAGCCTCTCGCGTACAATGGCTGGGGTGTGCTGCCCTGATTGTGGGCAGTGGCAAGCTTCGGAACGGAGTGCTTCCTTTCATATGTGGGGCTTTTTCCCTCTTTCTCTTTCTCTTTCTCTCTCTCTCTCTCTCTCTCTCTCTCCATCCCCTCACCCTCTCCTTCTTTCCCCCCTTCCCCTCTGTTCTTCCCAGTATGTCCCTTCGTTATTATTTTATTTTATTATTTTCTGAGTCAGTCTAGTGAACAGGTCAGGCAGCATCTGACAAGGTATTTCAGAATTTTGTGAACCCTCACAAGACAGATTGTTCAGTGCAAGTGTAGTGTAACTGAACTGCTTGTTGCCCGGTGGAGTGTGGAAAATAAGATCGGGGACTGTTTTTTTCCCCCCCTTCTTCTTTTGCAAGAATGAGATGGCAAAACAGATCTGTAGTGGCTGGGGATCCACGTTATGCCTACCTGGATACATTTCATTTCTGCTTGACACCAGTGTAATGCAGCCCAATGCTTACAAGTTGGATTCTGTTTTCCACCCTTTGTTAAATCTGATACAGAATAGCAGTCCGTATGTTTCTGGAGATCAAGATATCATTTAATTCATTTAATTAAGGTATCCAGAGCAAAATGTCAAAATGTATGTTGGGTATGATGATTCTTTTTTCATGGAAAAAGATACGCTTTGGGAACCAATTTGTTTTGGCCAGAACAAATGTTCTGGAGAAAGACGGTTGTTGCTACCTTTAAAAAAAAAAAAAAAAAAAATGCTTTCAAGAGTGCACACGTGTAAACTGTCATAACATTTTGAGTTTGTGTTGGTAAAATTAGTCTTTCAATGTGACGGATTGACGTTAACAGACCTGTCTGCCTTCCATGACCGCGTGTGTTTTTCTGAAAGCAGTGTTTTGCAGTTTGTGTTGTTACAGTCACCTAGAGAATAGAAAGAAGCTGTCAGTTTTATTTTAGGGACTCTAAAGGAAAAGTGAGTGAGGAGGGGAGAGGTGAGGGGGATGGGGGAGAGGGGGGGGTGGGGGTATGAGAATGGGGGTGGGGGCAATGGGTCAACTACGTTAAAACATCTTCCTCAATCCATCAAAGGTTTCCTGTCAGGATCTACCATATTTATCTATGCCTCAGGTAGTCAGCAGTGTAGCTATAGCCATTACTCCCGCATATGTGCACATTCTCTATCTCTCCCCGTATCCAGCTGTATATTCATATATCTACATATATATATGAAAATGTGATTTTGTGTGTGTGTGTGTTTTTATTTACCTATTTAGATTAGTATTATAAGCCCCTGGGGAGTGACTTTTCTCCTCAGTTTATAAGAAATAGTAAGAAAACAATCCCTAATATTAGTGAAAACCTCTAGTTTGTTTATGCGCACATAATGTGAGCCAGTCCGCCTGGGAACCGCCGCAAATGGGAGAAGTATGCGTGGATTTCACAGGTAACAGGATTACGTGGGCACATAATTGATCCATTTGGGGAAAAAAATGACAGTGCTCTAAAGGGGCCTAAGCTTTGGAAATGGAGTTTATGAAACAGGCATTCGTAAATTCAAAGGAATCAATATGTCAATTTTATTACATCTCCAGGCCAAATGGGCTTTAAAGGAGCAGCATCCTGGATGTATGTTTTTTTTTAGGTATTTGTACAACCACAAAGGGAAAAGGCTCTACAGTGGCCGGTTGTTTTGTTGGTATTGTGCTGTACGTGGGTGGAGGAGACCAAAGTATCAGGTATCTCAGTTCATGGAAATGGATCTGTGGAAATGTGTTTGTCAATGCAGTTGTTGCCTTGTGATTGTTATTCTTAAAAATGAACTATTTACCCAAGACTGGCAAGCACAATAATGTGTTTCAAAGCTTGCCCATAGCCATCCATTTATAAAAAGAGGGAAACTAGATTAGCAGCGTTCTGCATTTTCATCAGTAAAATATTCACATTTCATTTAAACACAACTACATCCCAGGCAAGATTTAATTACCCACCACTGCTATAATGTGAATGAATTATGCAGCAAAGACTGATGCAAACTGGTAGAAATTTAAGACGCATAGATGCTTTCTTATGAGACGGGGGAAAAAAAATAACATCCGTTCAGAATTTCAGAGTGAAATCTCATCATATCGGGGGAAGCTTCTCAGTTGGTGCAGGTGGGAGAAATTGCAAGAAAAAAGCACAATTACCGTGCCTAGTTGGCTTGGTGTTTGTTATAAATTCCCGCCATTATAGTAGTTCATTTTCGAGTAAGTAAATAATAAGAAGTTGGTGATGCTTGCGTTTTTAATTCCATTTTGCTCCTTTTTTTTATTCTGTTCACTGACTGACATCTGCTATCAATGCTAAGCAGGTGTTCCTGTGTAAACAGACGTGCCCTGTTTGTGTTTCGCCATCCTCGCTACTGCGCACCCAAATGAGCAACGTGATTAAGAATCCTGTACATTTTTGAAAGGAAACGGATGGCTGCCCGGCTAGAACATAATTACACCGCTCCAACATCCGCTGCTCACCGCCAAGCCCCAGCCAAAGAACAGCACAAATTAATAATATATAATAGCATCTTTCTTGCGATTTATAAATGAAATAAAGTGAGGGGAAGGGGAGGGGGGCTGCTGATACCAATTTATTTTTTTGGTTAATTTCGTGAGATGGAGTAAAGATTACGTTGGTGGTGAGGCGGAACCTGGCACACACTAAACTCTTGCTTCTAAACTTATTCAGGTTATTTATGTGTCAAAAGAGTCCAATGAAGGGTATTTCACCATAATTCGACTGTATTTTGTGTATTTCTGGTGTTTATCACCCGATGTGTTTTAACGGATGGAAAAAAGTCAACAATTGTAACTTTCTTGCATAGCCCTAAGTTTAAAGCAAAAGTCATAAAGTCATGATGTACCGAAGAAAAAAAAAAAATCATGTCTTTTATTTTTTTTAATTAAGGACAGATAGTTTACATTAACTGTGGTGCTATACGAATCCAAGCTTCTGAAAGTTGCAAACAACAAAAGCCGCAAACAGTAAAGTCTCAAGAACCTCCAACAATGGCTGAACGTTATCTGTGAAATATTAGTCAATGATATATATATTTTTTTACAATTGCTTTAGCTTTTTTGTGTTTGGCCTTTGTGTCTCGTATCTCAGTTGTGGTCCATGCGCACTGTTAACACTGCATCTCGCTAAGATAAACATCGCTTTCTTTTCAACTCCAAAGCTATTTCTCAGGAGTGAAAACAAGATGTTATCAACGGTAAATCTATAGAATAAGACATAAAACAGACAAAACGTGAGGAAAACGCTTTATTGAAGAATGATTGAGTGTAGCAGTTGTTTGAAACTAGGTAGGACAAATATCAAAACTCAACTTTGCCAAAACTACCATTGATTAAAAAGCCTGACTGGTAAGAGACTGTGTATGGAACAGCTAGTTTTTATGTCTTTGTGCAAGTCAAACATGGGGCCCAAGAATATGCGACATTCACACAAGATGGGCGTCAAACGTGCTAAATAAGTTTCTCACGTAGTCTCTCTGGATGAGAACGGACGTACGCATACATAACGCGTCCTGTGCAGGGTTTTCACATACTGTCAGAGCAAAAACCTACAGAAAACAACATAACTGCAAAACCTTACACTGTTAACCGTTAACCATTTCTTCAAACTCTGAGGAGCGTTCGGCACACAGAAAGGGCTGTCCTCTGTTTGACCGGAAAGGCACGAGAGGCTGTGAAACGCCCTGAGAAGAAAAAAAGAAGAAAAAAAAGAGAAAGAAAACTTGATTGCACTTAGCATTCTCTCCGCATGGCAGTTGTTTGTCGTCCATTTCCAGTCAGGTGCCATGTTGTGTTTGAGCCTCATGGTTGACTTTCTGCCCCTCGCCCCACCCCCCCTCCTTCATGGGGAGCCGGACGCTGCGTGGAAGTATTTTTGGTTCTGAAAGGTGTGCCTCTCTGTAAACACTTGTAAGGGAAGCTTCTCTTACACTCTGTCCCCTTTAATCAGAGCTGGAGATTACATCCTCCCTTTCGGATACATGATAATTACACTGCTCTGGGAACGCTGAGCTCGGTGCTTGCTCAGAGACTGGGAGGGGAAGGCCCAGATGCTGGCAATTGCATTAGAAATACGCGCTGGCTACTCCTGCCTGTCACTCCCACCAGGGGACCTAAACAAGGCAATTCTAACATGGCTTCTCTAACGGCACACTTCACAATCAGCTATAAGGAGTTAGATCCTCAGAAGTGAGGACGTTTATTTTTTCATGGTTCCATTGCTTCTGTAGGCCCACCCCTTGCTGTAATTTACTTTACCTCACCTAAAAGTCCTCCTGTCTTAATATCCTTCTTAAAAGTTGTCATCAACTTGTGTATTATATATTATACATTGTAATATGGACCAGATTGATCGGTTTCTGTGAATGACACTCCCCAAAAAAAGAAACACCTTATGTCACCTTGCACCAGTGACACACACAGAGAGGATTTATGTTTTTTTTTTGTATTTCTCTTTTTTGTTAGCGGCAGTTGAAAGAGAGAGCGACAGAATGGAAGGGGGGGTTAAAAAACGTCAGGCAAGCTTCCGCAGAGTCCTCCCCTGAATTGAGATTACTCCCTGTTTACCTCAGCCAGCTGCTGCGAGATGATTTGCGCAGCGCGGGGTCACCACAGGCTACTCGGAGGACAATTTGCTGAATCAAGAGGGTGATTGTGTCTGGTGCCAGTCAGTCGCAATTAGGGACAGGACCAGGGGAGGCTCGGGGTCTCTGGCTCATCTTGGGCCGGGCCCCATACAAACCAGCTCACCTGAAAATAATCGTCCCAACAGCACCCCGATGCAAATGAGCCCTGAGGTTAGCGTGGGAAAGGGAGTGCTGTCCCAAAGATAGGTGACCCACTGGGCGGGGGGTCTGCCTCAGGAGAGTCCTTTGTTTCGAGGCCCCGTTAAAAATCCCCCCACGCCCCCCACCACAACCTCCCCATGCTAGCAATAGAAAATGAAAAGTTGGTGGTGATATATGGTCTGTTTGATAAAGTTATTGGTGGAGGAGGAGGAGGGGAGCTATCCCGTCTTCCTTCAGGGTGTGTTCTTTTTCACGTGCGTAGAGTAGTCTCAAAAGCATTGATTAAATTGTCTGCCTTTCTTGCATGTAAAAATGTAACTTTGAACCCATTGGGAGGGAGACAAACAGACAAACACATGTCACTATCCTGTTTAATTAACTTTTGTGCATATATTTGTCAGGTATAGGGTCGCATTGACAGCTAGCCGCTTCTGTAAAGCGAATTCTGAAATGTATTTATACATGCGCTTCAGAAAGAAAATTCTGCATGCTAAATGCATAAACTGCGCCATACAGAAATGTCTGTTGGACCCAAAATCTAGGTTAAATGCAAATTGAGTCAAGCGATACCAGACAGTAATAATTAACATGTTACTTATATACGTGCAGCAGACCAGAAGGAAGCTGTTATCAAGAGCGTGCTATTTCTGCATTTGCCTTCCGAATCAATAGATAGAAAACTAATTATTGTTTAAATACAATAATGGCAATGGCGCCTAAAAATGGATTTGAATATCGCTGTGCAGAAATATGTTTACCCTCTCATTATCGCCGTTTCCTCTTGGCTTGTCAGTAACCCGAGACACTAGCGCCTGACACTAGCGAAATAAAGAAAATAAAGAAAAGTGTGGACTCATTAGCCACAGTGATGCTGAAGTTTATTCAGTGTAGAATCACCATATTTTTACTCCCTTCGTTTTTTCTATTCTATATATTATACCTGGAAATATATGTTAGCATGCCAATGTGCGTATATAACCTCTCTGAAAAAAAGTTACATCATTACAAATTCAAATGTACAGTACTGGTGCAACGTCAAACATTTTGAGTTCTGTTTGCCTGAAAGCTTGAACAAAAGAACAGGAATGCCATGGAAATGCTAAATTAATTCATTTTGTTTGTTCTTTCTTTCCTTTTTTTTTTTTTTGGTGCTGTGACCTGTCTAATACCTGGGATGCCTTCGAAAGCAGGTACGAAATTTTGATTTTAATCGTTCTACGTGCTTGTTTCAGGTTTCACAAAGCGGGCATTTTCAGACCTAATTATGAACACCAACAGCTAGTTACAGGTATAATATTCATAGCACAACTGTGTGGGACACATATACATTTATGCATTTTGTCCTCCCATCCCTGATTATAAGTGAATTGCTCACACCACATTTTTGCCCGGAATGAAGGTAGGTGTTATATGTTTTCTGTCTGATTAATTATACTGGTCAACACAATTTTTGTATCTCTTTTAAGGTAATTTTGGGGTGCTGAATTCGAAAACGACATTCAATTTTTCATATCAGGTCTGCATTTTTCTGCAAGGGGTCTGTGAACAATCCTGACTCCTTCTATTATATCTGTGGCCTCTTTACACCTATTTCACAAAGAAGAACTATATCCCCTGCTGTTAAAAGAGGTCATTTTCAAGCTGCAAGCTTGGTGATCAGGATAAAGCATGGGCTCCACATATTTGCTGCAGTTCTTGTGCTGTGATCCTAAGAGAATGGAAAGAAAGAGGAAGAAGAGGAAGATGGCTTTTGCAGTCCCAATGATTTGGAGAGAACGGAAGAACCATTTTGATGACTGTTATTTTTGTCAAACCAACATCACTGGTATTACAGCAAAGACAAGAAACAAGGTGACGTGCCCAGATATTGCTTCTGCTATCCGACCTGCTCCTCACATTGATGAACTGCCAATTCCTAGTCCTCCTTCTAAGGAAGAAGAATTGATGTACGCTTCTGAGACTGATACATCTTTAGAAACTGAAAAGTTGTCTGACAGTGATTTTAACCCTCCAAAAAAAGAAGGTGGACCTCATTTTGTGACTCCAGAGGATCTCAGTGACTTTGTAAGAGACTTGTACCTCTCAAAATATCAAGCAGAAATACTAGCTTCAAGGTTGAAGCAGTGGAAACTTGTTACGGAGGAAGTACTCATAACATGATTTAGAAGCAGGCATTCTGAAATATCATGTATTTTTTCTGTGAACAATGACTTGTGTTATTGCAACAATATTGAGGAACTCTTTGCCTATTTTGAAATACTGCAAAATCCTGACGACTATTCATTGACTCAAGGAAGCAGAGTTTGAAAGCTGTGCTCCTGCATAATGCCAATGTGTAGCCAAGTATTCCTATCGCTCATTCTGAATGAGATCAAGTTGGTCCTCAAATTCAGAAACTTTTTAAAGATGGTGACAAATTCATTGACTGCTTAAAAAATTGAGACTTACGTGCTTGGCTTGCATTCAAAACATTTGGCTTGCATTCAAAACCTTTCTTGGCAACAAAAAGTCTGACAATTATGAAGAACATGTTATTGAACAGTTATCTGGACTTTTTTTCTGAAAATCTTGGTGCTGTCTCAGATGAACATGGAGAGCGTTTCCACCAAGATATTTCTCAGATGGAGAAGAATTTTCAAGGTTGCTGGGATCCTGCCTTCATGGGTGAGTACTGCTGCATGCTTGAACGTGACAGTGGGGTAGCCCTGAAACGTAAATCTGGAAAAACACATTTTTTGGAAACTTTAAGGTATCCATATCTAAACATCCTGACCTGATACAGAAAAACTGAGTTCTTATTTTCGTATTCTACACCCAAAAATGAGTTAAAAACAGTTAATTAATTAAATTTTAGTTAATTTTTTTTTGTTGACCAGTGTTATTTAAACTCCAGTCTATCCGTAATCCGAGGATGTGGGGCAGACAAGGTAGGATAGCCGTTAAGAGCGACTGTTCTGTGGTGTTCATAAACTCTTTCAACTCAGTCAACAAATCTCAAGTCCTAAAACACAGGGAGGGGGGGAAAAAACAAACAAACAAAAAAAACGGCGAGCATATGTACCTTTCAGAAGCATACAATCACGTGTAGCAGAACCTTTTAAACATACAAAAAAAAAGGGGGATGAATGTTAGATTGTGGGAATGTATAGGTTGAAGTATTAGGGATATGGAATACTGAGCTTATCATAAGCAGACCAACATTCTCCAGGTTTTAGTGTCATATTAAACCCTAATCTTCACGTTCACTCTGGAGAACACAGTCGTCCCAGCAAAGTTTCGCTTTTCGGTCCATGACAGGCCTTCACCGCGTCCACCAAAACACTCCCAATTACTATGTTACCTCTGGATTTATCACATTTCCTTTATCCGTATTTTAAAAAAGAATTCTACAAATAAGTAGCTTTTCACAGCAGCCACCGAGCTCTCAGCTTTCACTCATCAAACTTTAATCGAAGCTGCATTTTATTTTTTGAATAAAGAACACTTAAAAAATTTAGATGCAAATTATTTTACATTATTCATGCTCTCGGCGTCCTTGTAGATTTAAACATTTCCGAGGCCACCTTGATTCAAGTAATTACCTAGGCCCCGGCTGCTCTGCCATGAATAAGGTATTTCCTACAAGCAAAGTGTGCGCCTGATGAGCTTTTAAAGTGGCTTTACACTGAACTTGTGTATCGCTTCTTGTGCATGAGTGATTCGAACATGCGTCGCGATGCGTCTCAGGTGGGAAAGACTGGCAATGCAGCCATGAGTGACAGTGAGGCTGCTTCTCTCCCTCTGCTCTCTCTCTCTCTCTCTCTGTCTCTCTGTCATTCTCTCTCTCGTACAGCTCTTTGTATCTCCTTACATTTCATTCTTAAGACTCCCAAAGTGTCTCGGATCTGAAAGCCTTAATATCCTTCTCAAAACCTCCGACTTTGACTCGGCTCTGACATTCAACAAAAAAAAATAAAAGAAAGAATGAGTTTTTCCACTTTACCTGAATACCAGGGAAGATCCTTTAAAATAGCACTTGGCTTTGTTTGGCTAACCCTGTAAATCCTTGTCTATTTGTATTTCCTTTGTGAAAAGAGAGAACTGAAAAGCTTTAAAGAAAGTGTCCGTCTTTAAAAAAAGAAGAAGGGGCAACATCCTATTCATCGAGTTGTTCCAAGAGAATCCTGTAAGAATCTTTTCGGGGCTTGACAGATTGAGCAGTGCATGTAAGCTTCAGCTGCTTTTAAAGTTTGCTTAAATTGATCTGATACTGATGAAATCATAGGAAACAAACAGACACAATGAACTGGTTTAAATAAATATAAAAATAAATACTAACCTATCCATATGTTGAAATTCTAATGGACATACACACAGAATTTAACAGTTAACCATACCTGCATGCCTGAAACAGTTTAACATACCTTTTAGAATTAGTTCAATTGCTCATGTGCTACACTAATGAAGCAGTTGTTTGTTTGCCAAGATGTTGAGTAATATAAAAGGAACATTCTTGGAAGAGGTTCCTGTGGCTTTTAGAAGAAAAATAAAGTAGTTGACACTGCCTCTCGATCATCTTTACTACCCAGCAGAAGAATTAATATTTAAACATTCTAATAATGTAGCTTGCCTTGCATGCACTTTTAAGCAAAGCAACAATATTTTTCACCTGGGGTAACACAATGATTTTTCGTCCTGCTGAGTGCAATTTCCCTTTCTAATGTTCTGCGGAGCTTCCAACTACCATCATGTGGCCGGGCATGCATTCTTCAACAGAATTCAGCGATTCTTTATTATTGTTCCGTACAAAAAAGGAAATATATATTCATGGAGGTAAATATATTGAAATGAATTTTTCTATCCACAAGGAAGGGTTCAGGCCAGCATCAGAGTGCAAAATGCATTCCATTGAGGATGCAATAATGATCTGCAAAATGTAACCTGTAATGAGAAACTAAAGGGGGGAGAACATAAACAGTATGGCATCTAGACTGATTATTTGAATATCTAGGAATTAAATGTTGAATAAAGTGTAGATTGGTCAGTGCATTGTCTGTTTGGGCAATCTTTTGAGAAGCGTTGCACTCATTTGTGATAAACGGGCCTCAAGAAGAGATTCATTTGTTTTTTTGTGAATCAATACTTGTTGGAAACATAGGCTTCTCCTTCATGTCACCTTCATTCACAGTGAATTTTAAATGTCAAGCAGGGATTTTCAGAGTATATCGCTCACAGTGATACTAACACTAGTTTGTGACAAGCAAAGCTTGTAATAAGTGAATTGAATCAATTCCAATGGGAATTGAGGAAAACCGTGGATTCTTCTTAACGTGCGCAATGTAGAATTGCAGAGGCCAGATTAAACGATGCAGATGTAAATTGTGTTTTTGCGCTTTCACTGTGGTTGCTTGTGTGTCGTAGCAATAGGAAGAAACCCTAAAGCTAAGCATTGTACAATGCATAGATGTCACATTCCCTCTGAATTCTCAATAGAGCGCACACACGTACACCGCATTTAAGCAAAAAGTCCACAAGTCCTCAGCTCTAAAACTTTAGTGTTACAAATGCACTTGACTGTTATACACCTTGGCCACAAAAAACTGAAGTTGAGGGCTATTTAAATGCGCATGCAGATAAATTGATAAAACAGAAGTAAACCCTGAGCAAACAGCTCAAGCACTCAGTCAGCCGTGAAACTGGAAATTAAAACTCGTCCGCTATTGGACTGTGGCTAGAAAAGAAACGCTGCTGAATCGAGGGCCGTTGGCTTCAAAAGTCATGACTCGTCTAGTGCGTGGAGCGACTGATTGAATTCCAGTCGCGCTTGTCCCCAAATTTCACCACAATGGGGGGGAAAAAGACATTGAAATCGTACAAAACCAGGTGCTAGATGGCCCCATTATACTTCAACAAAACTATATTGTAGCGTTGCTATTATCATTAAATGACAACGTTGATATGACTGTAGTAAGACTCTCTTGAGTAAGAAGTCCTGTTTTGCCATTGTTCGCTTTTCCCCCTCTAAAGCTCTGGCCGGCCCCTTTGAAAAAGGATAGCTCATCTTAAACGGGCTATGACAAGGCAAGGGCAGAAGGCTGTGGTTCATCAGTGCCCTCCAGGCAAGATTTGTATGTAGCTGCTAGGAACGCCACTCAGAGATCAGTAGGCAGACACTTGGAGGTGAAACCTGAGAAGATTTATAAGGAGAAGGTAACAGTTTAAGGCCACAGTGTCGGCATGAAATAAAACTTCATGCTGTGGGAGACCATGGAGAGAGGTTTAGGAGGGGGGGAGTCCGTAACCGCCCCAGAGAAGCCTCCCTCCCCCTCTCCCGCAACCCCCCATCCCCCACCCCTCACTCCTCACTCATTCCCCCCAACCCCCTCTCTCCACTCTCCTGATCTTTCTTTAATAGTACCCCCAGAATGATGATAATTGCTATAGCCAGGAATACCTTTTTAAAACGTAATTGATTCCTTTAAAAAAAAGGGCCTTGGTGTCACAGTGTATTATTGCTTTTAAGATATGCCTTGTGTCAAATAGCCTCGCTGGTCTGTCTTTGCTACTCTGACTGCCAGCATTAGTTTGGACTGTGAAGAACTCAGTCTAGACGGAGGGGGATTTGCACGTGGGTTTTGAACAGATGACATTCAAATACAGGATAAGCTAACATCTAATTTAGGGTCCTACTCATTATAACGGAATTGTAGAACTTATTAAAAAAGCCCTCCTGACAAACTGCCTAGAGTACACCTTGAATGTTGCTCCCGTGAAAGCATTTACTAAATACAATTAAGGGATTAAAAACTGCACCTACATTGTGTGACCCTGTATGCCACATATTGAATGGATCGGATTTCATTTTTCATGATCCCGCGGAGTCATTAACTTGCGTCCGTTTGTCCGTCAGTGGCGACGGAATGCAACGAACATGTCCACGTGTTGTCACTTGCTACTTTTGTGACAGAATTGAAGAGTGTTTTCCCAAAACTCACTCAGTCCACTTTGGCCATTTTTGAGAAAATCAACATTTTTGTTTATTTTAAATTGGTGGATTTTTTTGCATGAAAAAATAATAATTACATTTTAATACTTTAATCCCTACAAATAATGGTGTAAAAGTAAAACTGCAAATATCTAACCATTTATCAGAAAAGTAATACCCGTCTTGAAAAATATGGCTTATCAAAACTCGCTTGGTCCACTGGGTGAGTTTTGGAGAAACACTCTTCAATTACATTGCAGTTCATTTAATTCCAGGGCTTCTTCAAATGCCTAAAGAGCGGTCGAAAGGAAAAGAGAACGAAAGAAGGGAACATTGGGAAGTCAACTTATCAGCCACGTCTGTGACTGAAGGAGGACAATGGATGACTCAGGAATTTCGCCGATACGTTTCTATTTTTGTCACACCTATGTGTGGCCGCCCATCTGGTCTTAATCAGTCAGTCTCATCCCCGCGTTTCGCTGAGCCCCCCAGCTGTAATAATACGAGTGCTCCATGGAGGCACAGCTCTGGAAAGGGTCACGTCTTACTGGAGGACTGTGAAGAGGGTGACCAGGCGGCCCGTAATAGTTGAGAGTTGAGCTCAAATCGACTGAGAGAGGCCTCCCGTGGCTCCTGCAGGTCATCAACTTTCTCTGTAGACCAGCGGCAGCAAGTAGCGCGAACGCAAACACAGCCGCACACTCGACTTGTCAGTGTTTTGTCAGTGATTGGAGGCCTCATCAATTGGTGATTTGTGCTGTTCAACCAGTTCTTCAGATGATGGACAATCCACTTGTCTAGTGGTTGTTTCTTAACATTGTGACTTTTATTTTTTCAACCTGTCTGCTAGCCTGACTCTGAGTTGTTCTTTTTAAGTTGTATTAATTATTATGTGGACAGAGTAAAATAAATAAAATAAATAAAAATAAACACTCCTTGCACAACACATTGACTGGATATGGATGCACTAATCAGGAAGTGTAGCCTAGTTTTCTTTTGGAAAACAAAGGAAAAGACCGTTCTCTTTTTTTGTGTGTGTGTGAAATTTTGAGTGGAAATGGAGGAACCAGACGAGAGGAAAAGACTCTGCATGACAATATGCACCTCTGTCCCCCTGTTTTGTTCTTTTTTTTATGTCTGTGGTCTCTTTCTGCGACAGTTGCTGTCCTGGTAACGGGGCTGGAAGTTTGCGATATCTGTTGTTGGAAGGAGTGAAGGAGGCTTGTGACCGAACGCCCCTGTGACACAGCCTTTGTTGCGTTTAGATATTTGATCCTCTTAGCTGTTCTGTGGAACCCTCCCCTTCCTCCAGCCACCACACACAAACGCACGGTCACACTCACACTCGCACACACACTTACACACACACACTGACACATGGACTCATTCACCTCCCACTTTCTTTTACACAAAAACAACCTTACCCTTCCTAAAAAGTCACACGTAAGTGAAAATCCTGATAAACTTTCAAACATAAACATATGCTGTAACATATTTTAGTTATTTATTTGTTTACCACTTCATTGGGACCTCTTAGTTATAATACCAGTGTGTGTGTGTGTGTGTGTGTGTGTGTGGGCTGGGTGGGCTAACAAAAAAGAGAGTAATAACAACAAAAAGGTATATCATATCATCAGCCATATCTCCTTTCTCCACCACAGGAACCACTATTGGGCGTGTGCTGAATGTTTTAGTTTGTTTATTTTCCACTTTCTTCCCAATTCTGTTTTGAGCACAAAAGTGTAATACAGTAGGTCCTTACAAGGGATACGTAGTTGTGGCGAAATACAGAGAAATGCTTTGATCAACGTTGTGAAACACTGAATAATGTGTTGAGTGGAATTTAATTTGAATTGATTAGAATCAATTTGAATATTGGGGGAAGACACACAGTACACAATCTTGTTCGCCGTTCCAAGTATGTCTCAGAAGCAGGAGTTAACTTTTTTTTTCAAGGTGTTTTCTTGATTGCTCGCGTTCGTGGTCCTCTTGAGGCCTCTCCTAATGCACGAGGATAGCGTAGCTCGTGGGCAAACGTAGACATGAATGGAAATATAAACTCGGATTGATTTTACCTACATTTCTGCCAATTACGCAGGAAGTTGAATAGCTCAGGTTTTTTCTGAAGCCCCATTGAGAAAAGGGCCCTCCTTTTTGCTGTCTCTCTCTCCGTCTCTCACTCTTTCTCTTTCTCTCTCTCTCCCTCCCTCCCTCTCTCTCTCTCTCTCTAGCTCACGTGGTACGGCATTCCCCTTACTGGGCGGAGTCCCTCGTTCCGGAGAGAGTTGGCAGGATGTTCCTCCGTACGCGGCAATGCCAACAGTCTGACTTAATTATAGAGACGAAATAGTTAATAACGGCAACATTATTCCTGTGTATATTTTTTCAGAAATTGAATTCGCCCGAAACAAAGTTAACGTAACAGCCCTCCGGAGACAGCATTACGGGCTCTTTATTGTTTTTTAAGCTGAGGTCATCCTACTGCGGGCAGCGTTTGAAACAAAGGCCGAACGTTTATTACAGGCCCAACTGTGTGAAAGGAAACCCACTCCAACATTGTTTGAAGGTGAACTGATCTTTAAAAAGATTGCTGCCGATTTCCAGTGCAAGGAGAAAACGTCATCGCTGTTTTGTTGGGTTTTTTTTTTTTTTTTTTTTTTTTTTTCTGAACAAGCTAATTCCTCATCTATTTAAAGCCTTGTTAGTAAAATTAAACTATGTTTCACGTTGACTTTTTCGCCCTCCATTGAAGGGCCCTTCAATCGCTCTGTTCCCATCTCTGAATCGCCCACCTGAAAACTGTATAAAAGAGATGTTGGGTGTCGATCTGTTTATGCACTCGAAAAAAACAAGGTGCCGTTTGTCAAGCGTGTACACAATTTATTTGAATTTATTTGATACAAACGGCTTTGAATATCACCAAGTGTACAAGCTGAAGTGCTTTGAGTGACAGTTCACTTTGACTTGTCATCCCAATTTCACCCGCATTCAGACATGCATCAGGGGTTGCAAAATAAAGAAGAGGAGCACTGCATAAAAAAACAGACGTGATTTCAAAGGAGAGTTTTTTTATAGACACATTTCCTCACAGTAGAAGGCCATTAATTCCTATAATATGCTAATTAAGTCATGGCACATGTTGTAAGTCTCATTAATGGATGTAATATGTTGTACTACATGATGTCATATGTTCTTGACGGTATGTTTTCCCACCATTCTCTCCTTCCTGCGCATACACCTCTGCTTTTGCACTCAAAAATGGTTTTACAACATAGAATAATGTTGGGAGTCAACCGTATGCATCTGTTTGAGCTATCATGAAGTTGTATTAAAAATGGCAAAAATCATGATGTGTGGTGAGCTTGATAATGGTGGCTGTAATCTCGGGGTTTGTTGCTCTTCAAGGTGCATGCCTTTATTATCCAAATAAATGTTCGGGCCGGTATCAATTTGATAATATTCTAAATCCATCAGTGCATGAGTGATGTGCATACGGCTTGGTCTTTGCCGGTTTATAATGGAATGCTGTTATTGTGATTGAACCATTCACCGTCCTCTTCAGCAATCAATATTAACAGCTTGTAAAAAGAATGGCAAAGATTAGGATCAACAAATGGAAATATACTTAATGTGCATTGAATTGAACCTCACTTTAATATATCCAAATTCTGTCTCTGCAGTCAAGACGCCCATAAAGGTGCACTATGCACAGTGGTATTTGAATTTCACACACGGCAGAGTGTTAGCCTTCCATTTCAGGCTCGTGGAATGGCAAATGTGTGGCCAAAGAGTAGGTTTTGGTCCCACTCGCTCCCAAAGGTCTTTTTGTAACCTGCCTTTTGAAGAGATCCACCTGGACGCTGTGCTCCGAGGCCAAGAGAACAGTGCGAAACCCAGCAGGTCTAGATGCTACACGCCACGGATCCGGATCCCCAAGAGGCCTGAGAGTTTATTATTTTTTTTGTAAGGATTGTTCAATTCTGCACCTGCATGGTGTTGCAATAGCAGAAGTGCTCGCAAAAAACTGCATTCCGGCACTTTCTCTGGCTTTGTCCAACAGCAATATTTTGGACTTTGCGGTATTTAAAAGAGACAAACATTTGGCAGCTTATTTGACAAACACATCTATTTAAAAAATTAACCCTTTGCCTCCAGAAGCACATAAGAATTAATATTTTCACTGAAATATAAAACTCAGTCCCCACGCCAAGCTCACCTTGGCAAGTGATCGTTCTGACTCAGCCAAAGAAAAGATCTCCGTATTATTCGACATTATGTGGAGACGTTAGCTTACTCGTATTTCAAGTCGTGAGGTAAATCACGTCGAGCACCATTTTCGAATCCCCCTCTGAAATATTTAGGAACACTCTTTTGGTATAATATCCCACAATGCTTCGAGCTCTGGGGAGCGAGTAGTTAATAGACCCCAGAGATTTGTGGTAAATCGCAGTGTACAGAGACGGAGCGCAACAAGAGAAAGGACTCAAAACCCGGCACTCAATACGCAACCCTCCCACCCCCCCCCCCCGCCCGTCTTTCCTTGTTAGAGCAGAATTTAAAAACCTGCAATTATTTCAGTGACCTTAATTGTCGCTCGCCGGGAAAATATGTAATTAGTGCACGTTCGTGGGGCTGGCACACCTGCAGCACATCTTACACTATAATGTCCTCTTTCAAGAAGCAAGGCTGGTGCCAGTCTCCAGCACTGCCAGTCACTGAGAAAAAAAAAAAACGAGAGAGGAGAAGGAGGAAAAAAAAAAAAAAAAAAAAAAAAACGAGGAGCACCACAGTGGCATTCTTCGAAAATTTCAGACTGGCTTAATGCCGTCCCTGTGCACGCAAAGAAACGGGCATTTACAGGCCCCACAATGGCGAGTACATCACGGCAACAGTGGTCTCATTATATCCCCTACACCCACCTTCTGCCCTGTGCTGGTTTACTCACTTCTAGGTTCTATTGTTGGAGTATAATAGCGCTTGTGCATTTCTGAAATTCCCTCATTATTCAGCTTATTAAGGCCGCACCGACTCGATAATCGTGCTGCAGTTTGTGTCAAAGGGGAGGTGTGCTGATTTTCTACATTTGAAGGATAGACGAGCGGCGGACTCGGTTCACTCAGGGAGATTAAATTGTTTTGTAAATACAGCGTATATAATGTTGCTTATATATATATATTTTTTTTTCTCTTTTTTTTTTGCTGGCTGAAGAAATGCACGTCTCCCAGGACAGAGGCAGGCAAAGAACACCTGACCGATTACCTCTCTGATTTGGATATGTCAGTGTAGCAGGAAACACAGTCGCATCCTTTAGTACAGAAATGCAGACAGACGAGGGTGTCATTCGGAAGACAGATAGAGTTTTACCCGTTTTAGATGAGCAGGGAAAGTGACATGCCTCTGTGTTTTTGGTTGTGCTTTGGTTTTTTCTCCCCCCCTCTTTCCTTTCGTTCTCGGTGGTCTTTCAACTCGAACATGGGGTATGTCAGACAGGCCGACAGGAGAAGGAACGTCTAAAAGAGAGATCGGAAAGGCTGTCTCTTTACCTGTCACAAAAATGTTGCCTGAACATCGCTTGACGGCTTTACTCTTTTGCGACCCGAGCGTTCAGCTCTCACATTCAGCTCAAGGCTCTTAGGTACACCTCGTCTGCTAATGTATTCGACAGTGACCACGGACGCACCTCTGAGAATGGCCTGCCTATTATTTATTAGCTTGACACAATACTGATATGAATTTGAACCTAACATATGGTTAAACAATTTTTTTTAAAACCCTTAACGTTCAAATATCGAAACAGAAAAACACTGGTTGAGTAAAAAAAAAAAAAAAACATTTATACATGTGAAGAAATTATATATTTTTTGCCCAATTTCATTTATTCATCACAAATGTTTTCCACAGCCCTTAATCTGGGTGAAGGTTTTTTTCCCTTTCCTCAAACAGCATTTGCAGGAGTCCAGGTTGCCAAGAGTTAACGCTCCCTTGCCCTCAAGGGAGGAAGGGCTGCATTTTGCTATGTGACATGTTGTCATATATGAAAAAAATCAATTGGCAATTAAATGATGCACCTTGTGAAGATGACAAAAGGCATTTGGTTGCACAGAAAGAACTGGGTTGTGAGGGGTTTGTAATGAAGGCCTAATGACTATTCATAAGCGATTTTCAGTTGGCTGATCCACTTGACTGGAAAGTTCTGCCCTGGAGAGTTAGTGCTGTCAGTTTCTCTCACCTCAGAAAGCCGCCGCGATCGACGGTGTAGAATGTGAGCGAGAAATTATCCAGCTCTTGCTCGGGGCCTGTCTCAGGTCACATGCAGGAGGCACACATCTGGCACACTATAGGTGCCACCGGGGGACAAAATACTTTGATTCAGGAAGTGTAAATACATGAAATTGACAGGCGTGGATACCTTTTCCGTGACTGCGTGTCCGTCCTTTGTCTCCCGTAGTGGCTCTGGCTTAGTTTTATCGGCGGGCATCTGTCTATTCGAGTCTACGTCCATGTATTTATGGCCTTCTCCCAAAGATCGGTCAATAGGTGAAACATTTGAAAAAATCCAGCGTGATAGAGGGACGCTCTCAATCCGATGCGCTCTGGGGACCGATGCGACAGGGGGAAAGGGCTCCTCTGTGACCTTTATTCCCTCGTCTGATGCTTACTGGGTCATTCAAAGGCTCTGCTCACCCCATCGGAAATATCAGTTAGCAATTAGCGCGCCGAAGAGGCGGCGCAAGGCCTGCTCACCATGCATGAGCACATCGGTGACTGTTTGAGGCCCGCTCTAAACCCCGAGCGTCGCTCTGTTGAGCGGAAAGGTGTGCACAGCAGCACTTTAAACACCAAAGCACCTACGTAGACATTTACAATTCAAACAAAAGCCTTATCCAGGGTTTATCTAGTCAGGCCTGCTCACCTTATCTAATGTAAACCTGCTAACGTCCTCATTATTGCTGTTTCATGGGCACTTGGCAGCGGTGTTTGCAGAGTGATAAAAAGCGAGAGGACCTCTCGCAGGTCGAGCGCCACGCGGCCGGCGTAGGGGTCGGGGGAGGCGGAAGGCGCGGCACGCCGGCCATTAACGAACAGCGCAGTAATTGAATCCCACCCTATTACCTGGGTCCCTTCCCCTCTCCCTCACCCCCGCGCGTGTACCGCCATTCCCGCTGCCAGGCCGGTCTATTTGCTGAGCTTTTACAAGGTGGTCTGAAGCGTGGAGCCCGGCCAAAATGACAATTACATTTATTAATCTGCATCGATCAGGTGGTTAGCACATGAATCAGCTGTAAAAAATAATTGTGCCGCGGACAAAAAAGTCCTGTTGTTGTCAGGCGTTTTTCTTCCACCCCCACCCCTCCAACCCCCCTTCCCCGATTATGGCAGCTTTTTTGTTGAACCGCGGTGCCACTCGCCAGTGATATATTAAAGTTGAAGGGTTTGCAAACAGAACGCAGCATTTTTGAACCCGGAGAATTGAAAAGGCATTCTCAGTGTTCCGCAGAGAACCTTGTCAGACCTAAAATTAGGGGAAGTATAGAAGAATCAAAGAGCTTGTTCCAAATTATCCCCAGAGCTAAGAACAATTTGAGCTTTTTTATATTTGAACTATAAAACCTTTCAGGATGCTGTGCAAAAATATACAAAGTTTCCATTCTTTATTATAATTGTAAGGACTTAAACAGGTTGTCATGAGCAACAATATGAGCATACATACGAAATTGACTTTTATTCTGAAAGGAAATATCTTTCGATGCATACCCAACTGACCCCGTTGATACAGTGACTTGTAAAACGTGGACCCGGTGTGGCCCACCCCTGGGGGTATCTAGGGGTTTGTCACTTCCGTTGTTTGTGTGAGTGTGCGTTACAATACTGAAACGCCAGGTCAGAACCCATTCTGCTAAGCATGTGTGTTTGTTGCTGTGTTCCTCACTGTATCACAGCTCCAATAGTGCTTGGCAAAGCAAGTCTTATGAGGCCAATTTGACCTCATCAGCAGAACACGCACCGGTTTCACTACTGCAAAATTTAGCAGGAAATTTACAAATAGGTGGACTGAAATAACACTGACTCTTAACATGCATTAACTGCTGAAAAGGTAGTTCTACCTAATCAAGGAGAGAGGGAGAGGAGCGTTGCAGTGACATAAATCAATATCCAGGCCATCACACAAGCCGTGTTTGCGCGTGTGTGTGTGTGTGTGTGTGTGTGTGTGTGTGTATGAGAGAGGGAGTGAGAGAGAGAAATAGAGAGATATAGCATATATGTGTATAATGAATATGCTGATGCTACTACTACTAATACTACTACTACTACTGCTACTGCTACTACTACTACTAATAATAATAATAATAATTGTATGGTAAAAAAACATATCAGCTGTGATTCAGTGACAATAATAATAATGTTAGTAATGTTAATAATAATTATAATAATAATAATAATTATAATAATAATAATAATAATAATAATAATAATAAAGGCAGCTGTGTACTGCTTTACAGCTGACTTCTTTTTTTCCTGGCCAACCCTCTAGACACCAGTATATCATTATGTAGTGGCATCTATCAGATGCATGCTTAATTAGAGCCAGTACAGCACATTAAGCCTTGGGAGTAGCCAAGCTAAAATATTTATAAGGTTGAGTATATTTATTATCTGTGTCATAATTCTTCCTTGGAAGATTGCAAATACCACTCTTCAAGCTAGTCCCTCCTCCCCGAAGCCAGCACCCATCCTTACACACGCATTCCCCCCAACAAGGAAAAAAAAAAAACAAGAACACTTGTACTGCTCTGTTATAATTTCTCATTTACGACAGAACTTTATTCTATTTTTACGCTATGGAGTGGTGCAGCTTTAAGTGCCAGTGAGTGGCACTTCCGTAGGCTGAGTGCTATCGGAGGCAACCTCTGCCTGATAAAGCCCCTTGTCCTTTTGTTAGAGGAGGTGTCATCGTCAAGGGTCTTTTCTCCATGGCCTTTCAGAAACCAGCAGCAAATGGTGGCTCTTTTCCTTGGGAGAATTCACCAGGGTCATGTTTATTTCAAAATGCCTTGTCCTCAAAAAATTTCTCACTCTGCAAGAGGAAGAGAAAATGAGAGGAGCACATAGCTCTCCTTTTGGGACTGTAATTAGAAATCATGCTCGAATCTCCTCTCACTGCAACTGATAAAAGTTAGAGAGGGCACAGTAAAAGCAGATTTGAATTGGATATTATCTACTCATAGGAAATGTATATCAGCCAAGGTACTTGATAGAAATATGAATATTTTATTTTTATTTTCCATAGGCACTGCAAATCGTTTTATGCTTCATAAGCTATAAGCCTTTCTGATTATTATTTTTTTTTAAACATGGATCAAGGTTCATTTGTAACCTGTTGGAATCGCTGATTAAATACGACACTGAACAGCTGAGAATGTTTTTCGGGACCATCTTTTGGTTATAGCGAGGCTACGTACGCATCATCATGTCGACTGCAGTACCAGCTACTGCCCACCGCCTTGTAACGAAACGCATAGGACCAGTCCTGTGGAGGTTTGCGGTGGTGTGCGCGATACTGCTCCAGACGATGGTCCCACGTGGGCGAGCCTCACTCAGCACATGTGGCTTATTCTTGACCAAACCATGCAACAACAAAAAAAACACCGCCCTCAAAACCCACACTCTAATACTTTCTAATACAGATTACATATCAGGAATGGACTGCAGGCCTCGAAGCCAGTAGTGCTGACCTCGCCTGCATAATGTTTAAGTCTGTTGCTGCCTCTCACAAGGAGAAATTCAGCCATAGCAGGGGGAAAAAAAATGTGGATGTGGCATAAACAGGTATCCTATTATATCTTGCCAACAGAGGCCAAGCCCTAGGTCGTAGGTCAAGTATTTTTACACTTTTTTTTTGTAGACTTGAGAAATTAATCATAATATATCACATTTTATAGGGTTTATGCGCAAACATGTTGCAGGGGCTGAGAATCAGCTCTTCTATCACCTTCTAGCAGAAAAGGAGTGGGCCAGTTTGGAAAACTCCTCAAGGGGCGGTGGGTGGGGGGCTGGGGGCGTGGGCGAGGGGTGACAAGCAAATTAGCGAGCGACTGTAAAACAAGGCAGCCTCCACAGATCTGCCACTCTGGGTCCTTCTCAAGAGACCTGTGAACTTTTCATGGCTTTGGGAGGGAGGCTTGGTGGATGCTTAGAAAGTGTGGGGGTGGGGGTTAGGGAGGATGGTGAAGACAGGGTGAGGGTGGTGTCCAATCGTGTCATGGACCTGGCACCCAGGCCATTCCGTGGGACGGGCCGCGTTTCCTCCGACGGTGTCCCAGGTGGCCCCTGGGCCCCGCTCCGCGCTGGCGTAGGAAGAGCCGCTGGAAACCGATCCGCGCGATTACAGATCGTGTAAAACTTAACACCGGGACCCCGGTCCAGGTGGGGGTTCCTGCTTTATTGATTTTTATTACTTTCTGACAACATACTTCTCTTTGTTTGGCCACCAAGGGCCGTAAATATTTAGCGTGGAGCACGGGGTTGAATTGAGCGATAAATGCAATTACATGTCCTTCCAGTTTACCTCCACGTCGGCGTGGGGGCTGGTGGGAACTAATAAACTGTGTGAAAGCCATGGCATTTATGTCGGAAAGCTTATTTATTAAGGCTGTCAAATTAGTGCATTAGGGCATGTTTTCAAGTAGCTATTTATGAAGGTGTCGGAGTCTGTGGGGCTTCTTTCTTTACCGCGTATCCATATCTTCTTTTTATATGGGGGAGTGCATAAAGAGTGTGAGAAATCCTCGTTTGGAGACCAGTTTACCTGCGAGGGCCACTGGGATAGCGCTACTCCGTGTGGGCCTGGCAGTCAGAGGCATGGCTCTCGATTGAGCTGTCTCGAATTTCTGATAGCGAGCCATGTTTTTCATTTAATAGGCTGATGTCACTTGTTTGTCCCCGAAGCCCCCGAAGCTCTGTCCCCGGAGGTGTACATCTGTGCATGGCACGACCAACTAGGTGTCCATTCTGGAGCAGCAGGGCGCTTCGAAACCACAGACACACTCTCGTTTGATCTCCTTAATTCTTCCGCCGTAGCGTCTTATTTTTATGCTTTTTTTTTTCACCCTTCTAAGGGCGACCTGAACATCGACAACATCCAGGCGGTGAGCTATCCTAAGCGTGTCATCACAGATTTGCGAGAGAGAAGGCAAATTCCCCCCGTGGCACATATTGAAACCTGACAGAAGGCCAGAGGGGTGTTGACTCAGAATGCCATTTTTACCCCTCATCTGAAGCGACCAGGTTGGAAATAAAATGTGACCTTCTCCCATTGCAGTGCTTTCATTTTTGTCACCTTTGGCTTTTTGCAAAAATGCATCTGGTGGTCAAAACAATGTTTCTCCATATACAAGCGCAGTTTCTAATTATTCTCAAGCCCCCCACCCCTCATGTTGTTACAATTGTATGATTATTCATACCTGTTCCCCTCTTCGAAGCCATTCAGAGGGACTGATGTTATTAAAATACATCTTAGGCTATGTCCACGCTAATGCGGATACATTTAAAAACACAGTTTTTGTGTCTAAATGTTTTCCGTTTTCACACCGCTTTTGAAAAGTTGGCCATCCACACTGAAACGTCCACACCGTCCATGCCAAAAACTCTTAAATTTGGCAAATGGGCAAGCGCAGGAAACCTGAGGCAGCAACAGAGTAAATTACGGTTTGTAACGCCATGGACATATAATATAAAGCGCTTTGTCTCTTATGTAGGAATGCTGCTTGTACATTATACAAAGCTATGTTTAACTTCAATAAAGCAATCAAATTCGATAGTAGAGAGAATGGCACTTGCACAACTTCGGCGGCCATTTTGAATGTTTTGGCTACAGCCTGGATTACATGGCAATCATACGTCAGCGTTTTAGAAACCCTCCGTCTTCCCCGTCTATACTACAATGTGAGACCAGCGTTTTCAAATGTATTTATTTTCTTCGAAAAGATCAGCTTTCGGTGGACGAAAACGCTGTCTTAGTGTGGACGGAAGGCCAAAGCGGAGAAAATTTGCGTTTTCAATTGGACCCACATTAGTGTGGACGTGGCATTAATTTCTTTGTCTGTAAAGAGTGGAAATATTCCAAGCATTTCCACCTGGATGTTTGAATTATTTAGCCATGCAGGAAGTTGGCTCTTTTTCTCCTCTGAGTACCGGTTGGATTGCAAAGGCTAAAATTGCTTCATCATGCCAAAGTTGAAGCATGCCATAAATTATTTACTTTAACCCGAAACTCAAAACTTCTCCCAGTGAACCTGTCTGTGCCAGTCGCTAGAATTCCTGAAATTTAGACATTGTCTTCCCTGTACCATAGCTAGATCGATAGGTGGATGGTACTGCTTTTAACTGCCTTTAGAAAACCTCCTGACTTAGAATTTAGGATGGCTGAGCTTCTTCTCACTTCTCCTCGGCAGTTCGTGAGGCTCAAGTGCGTGAGCGGTTTCAGATAACCTGCCCACTCTTACAAATCCTTTTCTGTGGAGGGTTTGTACAAATATTTTACAGCCGCTACCAAGGAGGGCGCACGAAAAGCAAATTCTGCACCCATTAGCCGAGGCCTGAAACTGTGAAACACCGCGAAGTGTCAGGTTTGCGAGTTCCTGGTATTGCTGAGGCGCCCGAGTGTCCTTTAAAACAACCGAAGGGCTGACTCATTCCTTTCGTCAGAAAAAAAGAAAAGATAAGCCATTTCACACCTCTGACCTTCCCCCTTGCTCCTGTGCTCAGAGGCACACACATGCACACCGAGTCCACACTGTATCTGTGCTGGGGCCTTATCTGAAACACACAGCCTCAGCCTACGCAATCTACAAGGCACCGTTTCAGTGATGTTACCAGTCTTATAAGGTTAGACTGTTTCTAAACTGTCACTAATATGCCAGTGCTAATCAAATAAAATAGTCTCTTTCAGATAAATCTCAAAATTTACTAGTTGCTAAAAGTACTTTTGCACACTAGCAATATTGTATTTTTTCCCCCCTGCCTGATACGAGCAGCTCCACGCCACACATAATGCAATTAAGTATGGCCAATGTACTGTGGCTGCATTCCTGGAGTCAGATCAGTAGCACAAATTATAAACCTTATGAACTGGGAATGAGCTTGTTTTTTTCTGTCTTTCTATTGAAACTTAAATACGATTTTCGAATAAGGAAGTTTGGGTTCGCGTGAAAAAAGAACGGAATGATGGCAACAAGTGTTCGACGTGATCGATCGCCCACAACAAAGGCTACAGAAACAGTGACAACAAAACCAAACAAGCGACCGCGTTCAAAAATCAAGATCGTTTCAGGTTGACTACTCTAATTTTTTCCACGCGCCGAGACATATTTCACTGTAGACGGAACGTTCAGTTGATTAAGACGGTATAAAGTGCGACATTGTGTAACACCTCAAGGAATATGCGCACGGAACAGCTGTGTGGCGTCTGCGTGTCGTCTGCCTGTATTTCCTGCGGGCTGCTCGTGCAGGGGGGGTGGGGTGCGGGGGGTGGGGTGGGGGGGGCTCTCTTTGGGACCAGCGCTGGAGTGAGTTGGGTGCGGTGGCTTTTTTTTTTTTTGATGAAGTCGACTGCTGTTGTTAGTGCTCCGGAGAGCAGAGGTTAGGCGCGGCAGAATGCAATTTCTTGCCATCTGACAGACCCGTAGAATAAAGTGGCGCGCCTCTCCTCCGCTATTGCGGGGAATTGCTTCTCAGGGTGACAAATGATTAGCTGTTATCTCTGACTGAATTTGATTCCAACAAGCAGCTGAGTCAGGTAACTCCGGAGTATCTGAGGGGGTTTTACAGGAAATGAAATCGGCTCCCCAGTCACACCAGGACAAAATATAATCCTCTCTGTCAGAACAAGATTACTACTTTGTCTAATTGGAGACAGCTCTCCTTCAGCGTGCTTGTTTACGGAATGGTGCAGGTGTCTGTTTTTATCCCCCTTCGCATTTAAGTGTTTATTTTTAACCCTGCAGAATTCACGTCCAGAAAGAGCGCCATTTGGAAAGACCTGGGTTGCAGGAAGACGGGCTCTTGTGTTTCAGAAGGGCGCCAAAATGGTAAACCATGTATGAGCGATCGAGACTCTGGATGGACCTCTCAGATGGATTCTGACGAGAGCATCCAGACTGCAAACAGTCCTTTCAAACATTTATTTCACCACTAGAACAATGACCTATGATCAATGGCACAAGAAATCCCAGCAGCAAATGTTCCTGGTGTTCCACGTGTTCCAAATGGTTGAAAACGAAACAAGAAACAAAACCAAATAAATATCAGGTTAAGTTAACTGATTATTAAACACTTTGCATCATTAAATCTGCTGAATGAACATCGAAAAACGATTCATTTAAATATATTATTTTATTTAACAGTGGGCAAGGGCTTGGACACATAAGGCCCGGGGTCGAATTTGAGCCTTTGTCCGTCCGATTGTCCTTTGGTGCCTTGCATTCGAGTAAGACACCAATTTGCAGCGCTGACAGTGAGCGAACGGGGCCTGGCGAGCCGAAGCTGCCACTCGTTTGGTTCAAGGTGTAAAAGGCTGATTAGTTCCTCTCTGCTGTGTGTTAGTCGGGTGGCTGTCACCCTGCAAACGCACTTAAAAGGGGAACTGCTCGCTTTTCATCTTCTCACACCTTACGCACAGCAAGGCTGATAATAACTCGACAAAAAGCAAACACACGCACACACAACAGTAAAATAGGCACATTAGGCATCTGACCAAAACTGTTGAGTGAAATACCTTTTTTATCACCCAAAACATCCACTGAAGGCTTCGTTATCTTTGTACATACAGTTCTAAGAGGCGCTTTGCCAGTTTGCATCTGACCTCAGGGTTACAAACTATAAGACCACCCAGACAGGGTGGGTTCAAAGTATTTATTTTTCTTTAAAGTATATTGTTACTAAAAGGCTTCTTCAGTAAAAAGACTGTAAGGTTACTATTACTATTACCGTTACATTTTAGTGACTCTACCCTCTTTTTTAAAGAACTTTGACAAATAATCCCCCCCCACCCAATCTTAAATGTGTTCAGCTTGTTAAAATGTAAGAACTACATTTACTGTGCGTACAAAAGTAAAGGACACCATTTGACCCAACCCCCTGCCCCACCTCCACTTCCTGTCTGTGCAAGTAGGTGTCCTTGGTGTGTAGGTCAGCCCATGCATGTCAGAGGAACGGCCTTTTAGTCTCAGTCTGACTTTTGTTTTCATTAACAGCATGGCAAGGAAGAAAAACGCCTCTCTTGCTCTTGCTGAAAGTGATTCAGACGTTCTTATCAGAACACAAGATGCAAACCGATGACAAACCGATATTCTGCATCCAGTGTAGACAATCCTGCCCTGGTGTTGACAAAAGTGGAGAAAAAGATTGTCCCACAGCTGCCAGACACCGTTCGGTGTTGGTGTAGAATTGGGGTTTCGTGGCTGGCAGCTCTCTGCGGAACCTCCCAGTAACTGTCCCCAGTTCACCGTGCTTCACGGGAGCTTCACTTTTTAAACTTCCCTCCATGATTTATGAGTGGGGCTTCAAATATGCCCACGAGTGCTTTCTCCTACATGCAGTCTTTACATAAAGGCCCCTGACTTAAATGGATTAGGCGCAGCTATCCGCAAATGGATCCTTCAGCCCAATTTCCTCTTCCCGTTAGCTGGGGCCCCGCTCCTGCGCTTTTTGATTGCAAAGGTGGAGCAGATCCGAGCACCGCGCTCACCAAGGATCGAGCGCGTCTCTGTTTGGCAGCCTTAATTACCTGTTTTGAATTCCATAATAGCCAAAGGAAACACATTTCGCAGGGATGAAAGGACTGTATCGCACGCTCAAAGCGATGAGAGCTTAAATGCGTACAGAGGGGATACTTTTCCTTTTTGCGTTCCTGAAAAAAAAGGGGGGGAAAAAGAAGTTTCCTTATCAGGTACGCACTTGAAAGGAGCTTACTGTTGGAAATGTACTGTCTCGAGGAAAGCTGGGAAAGATGAAAGGCTTTTGTTAAAAGTTAGGTTCAGTCCAGGTTTCCTGTGCCTGCAAACTCCCCCTGTCCCCATCGAGCGCTCTGCTCTTCCTCCTGCCTCCTTGCGCTGGCTGTCTTTGAGGGGGGGGGGAAATAAACCCTCCTTGCCGCCTGCCGGTGTTAGATTAAATACCGAGATGGCGACAGGAAAAAGGCAGGGAGGGAAAACAAAAGGCCGGGGTGGGTGAGGGATGTTGGGAGAATTATCAGGTTGGCGACGGAAACTGCCAGTTTGTCTGACTCCCAATTTCGTGGAGCTCCAAACAAGCCTTTTTTCCACCGCCCCCCCCCAACCCCTTTCTTTTTTTTTTTGATGACACAAACTCCTGGGGCATTAGGTCAGGGTTACTTAAGAGTTAATTAATTAATCATTCGTTTGCCTCATCTTTCCTGTATGACAAAGTCAAAAACAGTTTTTTTTCCCCCAAACAAAATTGTTGATACACTACCCTCCCTTTTGTGAAGCAGAGAGGCTTAGAACGATTGTTGCACTGTGTCTTATGTGCATAGACAGAATTATGTGTCTAATTATGTGGCAATGTACCTGCATTTCTTTGTGTAAATACTGTAGATTTGCAGGATAACAAATTAAGCAGCATTGACTTTGTAATGGAACTCCTTTTTCGGTTATTGTACTGAAAATGCCATTCAAACAAATGCATCAACACCAAGTGTAGCCTAAAAAAAAAAAATAATAATAATAAAACTGTTCCTTATTGAGTTAATAGGGGGAACTGGAAGTCTTTTTCTCCCTGTACATTTCCTGCAGTTTACATTGTGCAAATCATTTAGCCTGAGAGAGCCTTAACACGCTAAGCAGAATTAATATGACTTCCGGTTTAGATGAAAATTTGATACCTTCTTAGTCACTGGGGTTTCCTTAAGGCAAAAGATGAGGCTTCCAAGGAACTCTAAGGAAGCAGGAGAAACAATGGTCTTTAAGGTTTTGAGGAGCTGAGCTCTCCGCTGCGCTCCTTAATCATCCGTCTCAGAGAAGTCTCGATAGCTCACAGGCAGAGACGGAGACCTGCTATTCCTCTGAGAGGCAAGCGTACACCACGACTGGAGTAACGCGAGTCTATAATCACAATAACGTGTTTAACTTGTAAACTAGTCGGAGATGGATTATCAGGCTCGTGGGCACCGGCGCTGCTTCACCTTTTGCCTCCGCATTTGTCCTGCTAACGGCCCCCTCTTTAACGCCGGGGGGATGGGAGTCTCACAGTCCCACAATATTTCTTCTCCATTCCATTTTCCCAATTAAAGAAATAGTCATTATTAGTTTATTAGTAGCGGGTAACAGGCTTCCACACAAACGTGTTTGCTGATATTCAGTTGTTAATGAACAAATCTAAACCCATTGAACGTATTCACAGCTGTGAGTGCTTAACTAATAATAGTTTCCCAAAGACAAAAGATTAAGGAAATAGCATTATAGAGGCAGAACAATGAAGGCCCATTGGAGCCCTAATGGCAGACTCTTTCATTTAGAAATTGTTTCCTTTTTGAATTCTGCATGCTTGTTCGGTCCTTTATAAGGGTTCCTTTTTCTCTATAGAGGCTTCTTGGCAGGGCAGGCCACTTCCACAGGGGAGAGCGGGGTGACTGAGGGGCTAAGGTATTGCCACCTGTGGGATATGACCCCCGCTTTATGCGGCTGTGCCCAGAGGGCATTTCCTTCAGCTTAACAAGGCAGGTAAATAGTTCATTAAGACAAGAGGTAGAGCGAGTTGCGGGGGGAGGTGAGGGGGAGGGAAAAAAAAGAGAACAGCATGGTAAAAGTGAGAAGAACAAACAAGTCAAAGCATTTGTTGGCGATGTAATCTACACATCAATTATCCCACCGCGCTAATTAGCACCTTTCCATACCCCAGGTACCTAAGCATTCACACATGCTCAAGCTTTCATGCTCCTGATCAAAAAAGGCACGGATTGACGGAAACGCGGGGAGGCAGAACCCAAGGGTGGCAAAAAAGCCTCAGATCAAAATTTCTTTCACATATGAGGCCCCAGCGCGCTGCATACTCAGGTCCCCTTCCACCTCGCGCCAACAAAACCACTCAATTATGTAGGGGACACACATATACGTATATCTTGGTATAGTGCATGCACATTCATGCATATGATTGGGAAGGAAATTGTTTGCATGTGTTCTGCGAAGATACTATGTTTTTTTTTTTTTGTAGTATGGCTATTCCACACAACGTACATCTTGTATTTGAAAAAAAAAGAAGGCATGTCATTACAGTAACTTAATGAAATTGCTAGCACTGTTATTTTGCGCAAAATACTTAATGTATTATTTGCGTTTCGTGATGATTGTGGGGAATATATTTTTTAAATATGAATCACTCCGCGTTGGCCTACAGTAAGCAAAATGTCAAGTCCTTTTGAAAAATGTTATAGGGTGACTTAATCGGGCAAGATTAAAGCAGAGCAATTCGCTGGGAACAATTAATTAATAAAAGTATACATTAATCCTCTCTGTGGAAGGGGTTGTTGCAGTTTAAGACAGATAAGATGGATATGGCTCTGTTTAAGGTCTTTGTTATGCTAAATCATTTTGTTACGCAATAAACATGGGGGGGGGTATGTTTTGTTTAACAGCTCTGGTTAAAGATTAGGTTTTTAAAAAAGACGGTGTCTTTAGCATTACAAAGACCCTATGGAGGACCCCATGTGCTCTACGGTCCGGTTCGGGAACATAATTAGAACTAACTTGGAAGCCCCTTTTTTTTTTTTTTGTTATGGTGGGTAATCCCCTTGATGGCGTTAAAATGCAAGTCTGCCCGTCCTCTCGACAGAAAGGTAGTTGAGACCTGAAAATAGCAGAAGAGTGGCCAACAACACCTGCTCAGATATTGTTTACACGGCTCCCCCAGCTATGCATAACTTATGAGCTGGGACGTGAGCCGCCGTTGTGCTCATCGAGTCGATCCTTCCACCGGGGCGGGGGGCTAGGCCCACCTTTTTTTATAATATCGGGGTTACGGATCCATTATCGGCCCTTAAAAAAAAAGCATCTAATTGAAGCCGGCGAAAGTTTACGAATCAGAATATACGACTGGATGAGGTTATGGCACTGGCGAGGCCTCTTTAAGATAGATCCTTGCTTGTAATGACTAATTGGGAAGTGGTAACAGTGTCGGCCTCAGCAGCTTCTGGAGGCTGTAGAGTCCCTGTAGGGCGCCGGGCCCTGTTGTCAGGGGCGCTCATTTGCTGATTGGAGAGTCGAGGTAGCAGGATGAAAAGGGAGCCCATTTCCTGCAGCTCGTTTGATACCTGGTGGGGATGCTATTCAGGTGACAAAGATCCGTGCACAGAGGGGGGAACAGATGTGATTTACACACTCATTACCATCTGAATGAGCTGCTCAGATTTGGCCAGACCAGGGGCCCTGGTCCTCACCTGTACAGTTCCCCCCTCTGATCTTTATCCCATCTGAGAGCCCTGATCCCCCTCTCCCATTCGACCCCTTTAAAGCCCCCTGACCCCCAGCTGGTGACTGGCAGAGTTTTATGACAGTAAGCGGTCTTCCACAGCTCGGAGCTGGCCAGATGCTATTCAGAAAATGTGCCTTCACACCGATTTTGCCTTTATTGTGTTTAAAACACATCAGGAAAATTCCCCCCACAATAAAGCTGAACTGCGCTCATTGGGGCTTGGAAGCCTTCCAAGATGCTGTCTTTGACAGTGAGCCCCTGGTTCATACCATAAATTTCCGGCTGAAGCCTGCTCTTTAAAAAAAAAAAAAAATTCATTCATACATTCGAAAGCGTTAATATTTTATGCTGAAAAGGTCGTAAATTAAGGCCCGGCGTCATTTAGGCTGCCAGAAAAGTGTTTAAGGGAGAATCTGAAAGAAGTACTGATAAATAAAGAAACCCTCCCTTGTGCTTAATAACCTCTCAGAGTGTTTTATTACTGTTTGTTCATTTTGACATGATCATTCGCTTCATTGAATCCATCAAGGCTTTTAAAAAAAAAACGTGTGTGCGTACAAATGCGTTCGCTCATTTTGAAACGGATCGCCGCTTGATCGGGAGGCCTAAAAAAAAGTACAAAATGAAAGGTCAGGGCTGAAAGACTTGTCAGGTGTGTCTCCGGGCGTGCTGTGATTAGCCTCAATCTTTTGGAGCGCTGCTCTGTGCGCTAGGACGGCGTTGGACAAGAATGTGAAACAACCTTGACCAGATCGCGCTGTTGTTTTTAACCTCCACTTATCACAGAGTCTGCCTGATAGTTTTGACGGGCTTGGAAAGGTGAAAGGAATTTTTGGTGGGAACAGAAACGACTAAGATGTTTCAGAAATCCGGCGAGATACAGCTCAACGTGGAGAAGGGGAGAAAACAACATCAGTTAACTTTACCCTTTTTCGCCCTTTAAAAAAAAAGAAGATCCCATTTCCTACTTACAGTAGAAGAAATCACTGTCAAATGACTTTGTTGGAGTGCGTAATTACAACTCAGGTTCTGCTTAACTGTTATTAACAAAAACGTACTGTAATCTGTTCTGGCAGTGCAATATGTTATTGTAGCATTCTAATTAATCTTACAGGAAGTGTAATAAATTTACAATATCAGATTGAAGCAATACTGTATATAGATTTATTAATGCTTTTAATCAGCTCTGGCAAAATTAATTTTGCACTGATTGCTTACATTTGAATTTGCATATACTTAGTGCAAGTAATTTATTTTTATGGATTCCTTTTTATTAAAATGGGGCATATGGCCCTTTAGCTACAAAACATTGCTGATTTCTCCACTGAACGTATTCAACATGCTGCATTAAAAAGCACATCCATTTGGTGTTCAAGGAAATGCTTGTTTGAAAACTTTTCACTTTTTTTCCCCCCCTCCCCTGTCCTGAGGTTTCCTTGTTCATCTGTCTTTAAAACCATATCTGGCCAGAATTCGGAGAGCTTTATTACAGAAATGGCACATGCCCCCAACCCCTGCCAGGCTGAGGCCACCTTGTCTTACTATTTACATACAAGTTGTATCATTGTATAAAAAAGAGAAGAAGAAAAAAAAATATATATTTTTGTAAGTACATGTACCCTTACCTGTTTGTAGTTTATTTTTTATTTTTATGGTGAATGAACAAAGAGCTGTTTATTATTAGGAGGAGTTTGTTTTAGATCATCAGTTCAGCCTGCTGTATGCATGACCTTACAAAGTGTAGAACAGGGTCTTGATGACATACCTGCGTTTACTCCCGCATGCACAGAAAAGTGATAGATCGCTTCCACTCTACCTCAAAACACGGCCAGAGTGCAGTTTTTTTTTCTCTCACCAATTCTTATAGGCCTTGCCAAAAGCTTTCTGTTGCTCTTGTTGTGTAGTGTAGTGCAATTGATGACAGCGGAGCATAAATAAGTAAAAGTAAAACAGTGGTGTAATGGGAGTGGTGGTTTACAAGCACAGGGGTCTCACGTCCTCACGGAAAACCTGAGCTGATACAGTATACAACAGAGTGGCTGCAAGTCGGTCATATTAAACAGGCTGATAACACTCCTCTGTGACTATCAATTTGGCGCCTGCCACACCCTGCATCAAACCAACAACAAGGCCCGTTCCGCCCTTGTCAGCAAATTCTTTTACCTGAAAGCCTGACCAGGGCTGAGTATGTGCGCGTTGGTGTGTGTGTGTGTGTGTGTGTGAGTTGGTGGGGTGAGATGGGGTGGGTGTAGCCGTGGCAGCACGCCACGACGGCCGTCACCGACTGGGGCCGGAGCAGAGGAGTGAGCTGGGCGAGTTTCTCCGTCACAGCAGCAGGCCAGAGAGAGAAGTCACAGATAAGGGGCTCCGCTCACAGCCCTATCAGGGGCGAGGAGATTGTCACAAGAGCGTACGCAAGCGCCCGTTGCTGAGAGCAGGCAGATTCCAGAAGCAAATAATGTCGTATAAAACAACCAGGAACAACAACAATAAAAGGGGAAGATTATAACTGGCTGGAGATGCTTTCTCCTCGCGCTTTATCCCCTGGTTTGAGCATCCATAATTTAAGCGCTCGCCACTCAAACCAGAACAGCACTTTTCACTCATCGAATGGGCCCCTTTTTTTTTGTAGCATTGATCTTGTGGGACCACCATAAAAAAATAGCAGTTTTTGTATCTTTTAGCATTCCAACCCCAGACAGTACGGGGAAAAAAAGAAAGAAGAAACCTTCAGATTACGTCCGAATGGAAACTATGTGCTAAAATGCTACAAATGCAAGCAGCCTTATCATGTCTTTCGTGCGTGGGCCTTGTTTACCGCGATGCTGTTATTCAGAGGCGGCGCTTTTAAATGTAGTCCACGCTACAAAAGGGAAAGATACTGCTCCCCGCTGAACACTTTTTGGAGACGCATGAATATTTGATGGGCAACCTGATTCCTGATCGTAAAGCACCGTTTAAAAACCTCTTTGATCCCTCATTTTGAGATGTCAAATTACCCATCTGGACTGTTCAGAAAGTTGCAGATTCGGGTTGGCCGCGCTCCACGGGGAAAATAGGTAAGCAAACGTGGCCAGGGTCCAGGCACAGGCTCCAAGCACATATCGCAGGTGCCATCCCTTTAGTTTCTCCCTTGATTTGCAGAATTCCACCGTTTACCGTTTCGAGCGCGCACAAAAGCGCACGAAACCGAAACGTTTTAAGCAGTTCGCTTCATTCACTGGAGAAAGGGAAAAACATAAAAAGCCTTTTATACTCAAAGAAAATAAGAAATTGTCTCCCTTTGTGCGAGAAAAGTACCAGTTTGCTCAGGACTCGAACTGGAGCCGTTTCATCTTCGAAAAGGTTTTGTGTGTATTTGGTTAGTTACAGTAATTATAGCCAATAACTGACAGCCAAAATCACGCAGGAGAAAGTGAAGGCTGTTTTCTCGCGCAAGGCCCCGCTGCAGAACATCTGCTGAGAGATTTGCATATTAATTAACCCATATTAACTCTAATTATTCTGGGAAATTATCAAATAAATTAAATTTTCTAATTTTAACCTTTCTTTTGCATGACGGATGTCAGTGCAGGAGGAACCCGTGAAGACGGCCTCACCTGAGCCAAAATCTGAGCAGATTAAGCTTTTAATTTTTATTTTTCCCCCCACACCTTGTTTGCTTTTCTTTCTTCACGTTTTTTTCTTTTTTTCCCCTCCTCCAGTCCCGAGGGCAGCCTAGGGAGCCTTTGTGTGCCTTTCCTTTTTTTTTTTTTTTTTTTTTTTTTTTTTTTTTTGTTTTTTTTTTTTTTTTTTTTTTTTGGCTTGTGCGTTTTGTGGGGGCTCTGAACATTTGTCGAGGGCAGGAACATGTGTGCGGGGAAGCACAGATGGTGGATCCGTACCGGGGCAAGGAAAGGTGGACCCTCAGAGCAGTTAAGCAAACCTTGAAGCTCTCTTTTTCCAGCCTGTTGCTCAGGCCTCTGCAAATAAATGGGAGTTTAATTCAATTAGAGTCAGGCTACTGTGGGGGCCTCATGGCAGGAATTATTGAACATAACCATCCCCTTCCTGACACACGCATGCACGCATAAAAACACACACAAGCGTAGACGCACACACACACACACACGCACACACACAGCACACCCAGGCACACACTCCCGGGCTGGTTTACACATCACTGAGTTTTCGCCATTCATCGCCTCCATAAAGCAGGCCTCTTTTTCCGCCTTTGTTCCCTCTCCTATGCTGTCCTGTGTGCATATGGCCTGTTCTGCCAGTTGTAAAACCTCCATGCTGTCCCATCACACACACCAAGAATACAAGTCCATTGCAGGGATCCGATTACCCCGATTTGCAGCAAATTCTTGATATGAAGACTATCTGTGAAAAAGGAGATTATTGGACTCGTGTATTAGATTGTTGAATGAGATTAAGACTGTAGTCATGCGTATTGTAATGTGGTCCTAATATTCTCCTAACTTTGCGAAGAATGCGTCTCTTTGTTTACATCTGTCGTCGTGGAAGGTTTCTTTTCTTTTTTTTTTTTTTTTTGGAAAACAAATTAGGTTTTTATGTCTCGCAAAAGAACCCAGCTTGATAAAAACCAGATTATTCAAGCAAACCCCTATTCGGAGCGCTCAACTGTTGTGGAAGGAAATTACAGTATGACAGTTAAAAGGTCATTGTTAGACCTCTTCCAGCAGGTAGCCACGAGGCAGCGGCCTCATTTCCACCATAATGCTTTGACTATCAAACACCCCCCCACTCCCCCCAGCCATTCAGGTGATGCGCACGGCACACATTCATGAGACAGGGGAGAGAGAGAGCAGTTACCCTCCAATAGGGTTAACGTCCCCTCTCATTATCGCCACTGACGCAATAGGAAGCAGCACATTACCTGGAGCAAACCTGCGTGAGGCCGACTGTGCTTAACGGTGACACCTCCGCCAGTGGCTCTTCTGGCCCCTACAAGGCCAGACCCTAGTCTCTAGTGCACAGACAGGCCGGGCCGCCGCAGTTTGTTGGCGGAGGGGCCGTGCTTTTGTATCCGCCCGTCGTATTGGAGCACTTTGATTGATCAGTTATGGATGGGATGCAGGTACAGCCAGCCCCAACCTGGGACCCCGAGGAGGTATGGTGGAAGAGGTCTTCCACAGGGCAACACGTTGTCCGCGCTTCTATAAAAGGTACGTCTCCCGCGAGCTCTCTGCGACGCGGGGTGGTCCGAGGTCGGCGGGTCCAGGAGAGAGTTTTGTTATGGAGCGTTTTTCTTTTTTGTTGTAAGAGTGTAATTTCAGTGTTTCGAGCTAGAATGGAATTGACCGGCAACCCATTTGCGTGCTTGTCCGCGAACAGTACTTTTCACCTTGAACCGCTTCCGCCGTGATGATACGGGGTGAGGAGGCCACTGATGGAGATGTTAGGACTGTTTCCAGATGCGATTCTCGCTCTGCTGGACTCTTGCTGCGAAGCTATTCCTGTTAGCAGACCTCACATCTGCCACAGTGAAAATCCCCTCCGCCACAAAAGTAAAGTGCATTCCTTTGTTTGTTCATCAGTTTATCCATTTATTTGTTTGCTTGTGTCTTCATGTGGTATGAATGGTATAGAGCCACACATTTGGTCTCATTTGGCGGGGCGGGCTGAATGAAGTAAATAAGGGGAAATATAGCGAGGGATACAAATGCGCCAGTATTTAAAGGCTTTTACTGTGGAAGAAGGCTGGTATTGGGAGAGTAATGGTGGCCATTCTTCCAGGACAAAAAATTCTTTCAGAGGCTATTGAGCTCCTTTCCTCTTTCTTAGCCCTAAATGATTTTATGATAGTTTTCATTAGCTTTGGCGAAAGGGGCCTGTGTCAGAGGAGGAACATCGTGTCGAGTTTTATGCCTTTAGTATTAAGGGTATTTAATCATTGCCTCCCCCTATTCTCTATTTCAGAAGAGTGCTAGACATCAAAAGGGTGACTCACATTTTTCCCTCCCCCCCCCCCTCCGCCCCCATGCAAACAGTCATTTTGGAAGGTGCTAGTCATCGTAATCAATACAATATACATTATTAACGTAGTTGCCCTGAGTCCTGTCACTGACGGCATAATGCCAGCGCTATAAAAAGACCAGTGAAGGGAGCTTTAAGCCTAATATTAAGCAAGACTCCCGACAATTATGAATGTCATCCTAATTATCTTCAGCTTTCAAATAAAAAAGATGTTCCTTTTATTTACTTGAAATTCGGGGGGAGAAAAAAAGAAAAGCACACGAAATCAAACAGGTAGCATCAGTCAGAGGCTGTCAGGAGTAATTACCTTTGTTATATGTGACACTTAAACTAAGGGGGGAATAGAGAGTGTCATTTGAAGAGAACTTTGCCAAGAAGTAAACACTATCGTTTCTTTGTCTCACCCTCCTTGAATGAGCACAAAGGATTGATTAGTGTAGAGGTACAGAACAAAATAATGGCCTTGGTGACATTAGCAGGTTGGAATTTTTTTGTGTGACGAGGGAGCACAATGCACGCGGGAGACTGGCATCTCTGGTGTGCGTCTGTCAGAGATGCCACTTCAACAATGCCGGCTTTCTCGAGTTTGTGATATGCGCTTGAATCGAATAACTCATAAAAGCTCACTCAAGCTCTGCTTTGTAAAAAAAAAAAAAAAAAAAGGCTGTTGCCGATGCCATTGAAATTCACCTTCTCCCCCTCATTTTACACCTGGTAGCCTTTTTTGTACAAGAAGCCAATGCAGGCTTGACTTGCGTTGGAGAAACACAACAGAGGGCTATCTCGACTGCTCGGTCTCTTCTAAACACACTTGTCTGTGGCCGCCCCTCTATCAGCCACCTTTGTCTGGAAAATGGAGACGATGCTGCCTGACCTACTCGACTCTGTGGCGAACGGCACAATCTATTGCTTTTGTGTGGGAGGTCACAGCCTCTCCACGCCTGTAACTGCAACAGTTACAGAACCTGCACAAAGGTATCAGGGGAATGTTAGTACAAAAAGCCAAATGCATATTTCACAAACTCCCTTTTTCTTTCGGATTCCGTAGTCGTGCACACCATTTTATAATAGCGCAGTCTTCAGACTGTTCCTGTCTTAAAGCTGTAGACGATTTTGCCTCTTTTAAACACTATTACTGTTTTTAAATCTCTGTGAATCTTATTAGGAAGTCCTATCAAGTTGATAGAGTCATGGAGTGAATATTTAAGAAAGGGAACATTTTCCCAGTATCTTTATTAGTGTGTGAACTCCAGATAAACAAATCAAATAAATTACACAACATGCTGAAAACATTACTTCTTATCAGAAAACCTGCGCCAGTATTACAGGCCAGAATGAGAATCTGGTGATTGGGCCAGATGGAGGTTTTGCATTTCGTTAAAGTGTTCAAGATGGAGGATTGAAGTGGCTCAGAAGGTACAGGAAGTTTATTGGTGGCGTTTTTATTTTCACTGACCCTGTTGCGAGGCAGTTCAGGGTGAACCTCACTGTTAATCATGATTAATCTTCTTCCTCCTCTCCTTTCTACATCCCTCTCCCACTCTCATTTCCACTCTCCCTCTCCTTTCCCGCACCCCAAATATCGATGCACAAGGGCCGTGATTTTAGGAGTGAACCCCCAAAAAAGGTCCTAAAAGGCATGTTTTTCTTGGGGGGGGTGGGCGTGGGGGGAATAAAAAGTCTTTTAAAACCTGTCCAGCCTTAGATAATTTCATTCACTCTGTCTGGCCCTGCCTTTATTCACTTTTAGTCTACAGATCAGTTTTTTGAGGGGCGGGTTGCTCGCTTCCCAGGCCTCCTGGCCTTTTGTTGCCCTATCCCGCCCCCCCCCCCAAAAAAAAGAAAACGAGGCCACTCTTAGAAAGCCAGGAGAGAGCCAGTCATCTACATGTTGCTAAGAAATGGTTAAACCTCTGCTGCCGGGGGAGGCGGGGGGGCTGATGGGGGAATAAAATAAAAGCGCATTATCAATTGTACCCAAGGTATATGTGGACCACACAGCAAGTCCAAATGTCTCACTTTTCCCTGCCTTCCTTTTCTGTTTTCCTCACGGAGGCCATTACCCAGCCTGAACTGGCCTAAACCCTCACGGTCACACCTCTTGAAAAGGTTTTGTTTCCCCCGTCAATTGGTATTCAGCCCAGGTCAGCGGATTCCTCTCACCCCGTCCACACTGCCGTTTTCATTTTAATTTGCACCTGTTGTGCAGTTGTTCGGAAGGCAAGTGCAGACCCGTGCATTGTACAAAGATCATATTATGAACAGATATGAGCAGTGTAATCTTTTCTGTCCCCAGGATAACTTTTAAAAGGCTGAGCCTTTTTGTCATTGTTTTTGTCCTTTCCATGGGAGTCTGTCACAAAAAAATACACCGATATGACTTAAGGTCTGAAAGCTGTCAAGAAAATGAATCCCAGAAACACACTATTAACTTAAAATCACATATTTTTCATAGCCACTCTCTTTAGTCTTAAGTTGGCAACAGTCTCCTGAGATAGCACGCTTGATAACCTTTAAGAGATTGTTTTATTAGGCACACACAGGACTCAAAATGAACCTGAAAATTGTTTGTGGTTTTTTTGTGTGTTTTTTTTCTCCCACAAGTCTTTTTATTTTTTTTGACTAGTTCCCATGATGTCATGGATCTCCCCCAACCCCCTTCACCGTACATGTTACTTAAGTGTTGCATTTGTGGACTTGGCAGTGTGGCTATGTCTGTGTGTGATGCTGTGTTTCTCCGGCTGAGCTAATTCCCTGCGTTTATTACAATAATCTTTCTTTCTGCTGGCTAAAGTGGACAATTTATGTGCTGGCGTGTAGGCCCAAGAGTCGTGTGAGGGCTGACTAATTCAAAAACAGCCACCTTCAATTGAGTTCACAGACCTTATGTACAGGCTGTCTATTTTAAGAGAACCCGCCATGTGTCTGGGGCCGAGTGCTGTGGAATCAAACGGGCTGCTACATGCGAGTTGTTTAATGTCGGGTTTCGACTGTGCAATATTTCTTCGGCCATGACTCACTTCGAAAAATAGGAGTGGGGGACCCGAAGGAAAAGGTGGGCGCTGAATGTGCCCCCACTGTAGATTGGGAACGATAAAGAAGCCAGCCAGGTAGACCAGTTTTACCAGTGTCCAGTTCCCATTGTGGAAGCGGTCAAGTGCCGCCTGATGCATTGCACTGTGTGGAAAAGTTAAACAGCGCTCTTCAGGGAATTTTATTATCATGCATTTATTTATACGTGTCGCTGCCAATTTGTCCACATAACAGCGAAGCTTTTATTTTCTGTCGTGCGGGCTTTGAATGAGGGCTGTTGGTCAGTATCAAGTGTGAGGTATGCCAGACATGAGGGGCATGCTTTTTATCGGAATGATCTGAAAGGTGTGGACCGTTGGCATCCGAGACGGTCCGCCGCAGCTGAAAATTAGGGGTTATTTTGGCATGTCTGCGTGTGCTAGCCGCCCTACCGATGGCGCAGATAGAGATTCCTGTCACGGTGCAGTAATTGGGACTTCAGTCAACAAAACAAAAAATGCTATTACCTTAAACGTGGGTGGGGTTGCCTGTAATACCGAGAACGTCCAGGGGCGTGAGTCGTGGTGATTTTTCCATCACGGGGCCCAGCAGCAGAGGAGGCTCAGGAGTGACAGAGTTTGAATTCCTCCATAACAACCGCCTCATGTTTTTGTCTCTCTTTTTTTCTGTTTCCCCTTGCAGTGTTGAATTACGAAAATGTAGTGGAAACGGGCTCGGAGACGGACGAGGATGACAAGCTGCTCATCTCGGAGGAGGACGGCCTGCTGAACGGGGAGGGCAGCCCACTGAGCGTGCCCAACCACGAGGCCTCGCCGAAAGTGAGCCACGCGCTGATGACGAAGGACGACGAGGACGACAGCGGGGTGGACCACGTCTGGCACGACAACGACATGCTGCGCGCCTCGGTCGACGGTACTGGTGAGTGTCCGTGGCTGGTCCAGCCCTTTTGTTCGCGGCCCAAAATGTTTGGCCAGATTTCATGAGATCATGGGCCCTCGCTCTACCTCGGACCGCCGTGACAGGTTGACCGGCATCCCGGGGTGACATGCGGTGATGTGACAGTAAAAAGCGAAGTCAGAAGACATTAACCTCATGATCACGGTGAGAAATTCAGGCAACCATGCCATTGAAAGGCTGTCAGCAGTCTGGTATAGTTTCACATGCACGCACACATACGCTCACACGCACATACACGCACACGCGTGAAAACACACGCGCGCGCACCCGTGCACTGAATCGGACTTGCACTACACCTGATTACCCCGTATTGCTACTCTGTGTCTCTGAAATGAAAGAACAACTGGATAATCCTTCACGATTACCAGAAGAAATTACATTTTATTTTGAAAATGAAGGATTTTTGTTTCATTTCAATCTTGAATACAGTGAAATAGAATATGGAACAAAGCTTTTCACTACTCATACATTGTTTGAATTAAATGACTACATTTTTTTCATACTCAAATCTCCTGTCACATATGAGTCATTTCTTGGTATATACAAACAATTGGAAATGCCAATATTTTTGTCAGCATATGAGAAAACATTCAACATGACTTTACAGTCTGGATTTTGTGGATGATAATGCTGTGCTGAGCCAGGCAGGTGGTGCATGGCAACTTTGTTTTGTGGCCGTTTTATTTATATATTTATTCTCTCCCCAACATCGGTGATAGCAGGGACCTGTTCGTGGATGCTTGAAAGATAAATACTTTTAATTAGGGGCAGAGGATAATCATTAAAGGAAGCCAGGCTGCTGCAAAAGTCATTAACAATCTTAAATGAAATTTTTATTTTTATGATAGCCATTTACATGTATAATAAGAGCCAATGATTCTTGGAGCCGTGTGACAGAAACAGAGTGTGGCGAGAACTCATGTAAGACACCCCCATTTAAATGAGCTGGTGTTAGCTATTCATTTCTGCTAATGAACTAGCTGTGCACAGTGCTGAAAGGGGAAATATTCAGGAGTTTAAAATTTTAATACGGTCAAAAAAAAAAAAAAAAAAAAAAAGCACGTTTAGTAAAACTAGTTTGATTTGGTGGATATTATAATCGTCATATGAAGCTTGTGGAGGGCAGCTAATGCCAGATGCATCAGCCATGTTTACTTGAAATAAAACACAAAAAATAATGATTTGGAAGGCGCATGTGTTTGTTTTGCGTAACAGTTAAACAAACGTAAGAAACAAAAATAAACATGTGCTTTCTGCACCGTAATAACCGAAAACTGAAAAGGTGCCTTCATGTCTGGATTTCAACTATGTTGCAATCAGAGATAATGTGTTTCTCATGGAATAAAATATCTGCCATATTTTTTAATATTCTCAGAGTAGCTTGTTAAAGGGTTGTTGGGAACCTCAGTCAAGCTCCTGGGCCACGTTTGGCTTATTTCCCTGTGTGCGTGTGTGTTTTTCTTTTTTTCTTTTTTTTATCTCACACGGTGCCTCACTGTCTACAATGATACCTAAGCACATAGCTTTACCCTGAGATAAGCCTTACTTTTGCCTCGCCGCTTCGGTACTTTGTCCGCAGGATGCAGGTTTTGAGCTGAAGAGCAATGCGAAGGTTCTTACTGTGCCTTTCCGGTTCCAGCACAATCAGAGTTTTGTGTTCGGAATTGTCCTTGACATTCTTTCATCCCACAATGGGGTGGACGCAGTGTGCTGGAAAGCATGACATCATTATCACTGACAGAGATTTTAAATAAATCACCTGCGTTCTTCCCAGCCCTCCTCCTCCTCCTCCTCCTCCTCCTTCTCCTCTTCTCCTCTTTTTTTTGTTGCTTGTTCAAGGAGTCTTAAATACATTTGTAAAGAAGCAGGAACCCCTTGTTTTTACTGCTTTCTGTTCCAGCGGTAACTGGCAATAAAAAAAAACAGGAATGTTTTCAAAATAAATAGGATCGATGACGTTAAATAAACAAGCCGAGTTATGGCAGAAGAAAGGTATTCTGGACTCCTCCTGGGATGAAACGCCGAAACTAAAACATTGCCCTTCAGAAGGTGCGACACGTCCTTTCCCAGCTGATTTATCGGGTACAGACAGGGAGAGCAACTCAACTTGAAAAAAAAAACCTCAACAAAAAAATGTATGGCAGTCCATATGTACAAGTTTGAGGATTAAAAATGACCTAGCCTTTGTAGGAAGGCCTCGAAGGTGGGATAAGTGTTCATGGTCTTAGCCTACCTCCTGGTGGAAGAGTTCCCACATCCACTGACGACAAATTAGCAACAGTTTCAAGACAACCAAAAAAAGAGACCAGCCAAACTATTTCATTTGAGTCATACTGGCAATATTTACTGTCAACCCAAATGCTAATTTAACTGCCATCTCCCTCCCGTGAAGTGAATAAAAGCCTGATTAACATTCAGTAAATTATGCGATACAGAAGCAACTTTTTAGGAACGCAGGTGTCTGAAAAGTCGGGTATTTGCACTGTAACCATGGTGGATGGCTGATTGCACACAATACTCTAGCGTGACTTCAAAAATTGCACTAAAGGGCTATTTCCTTAGAGTGCCGCCTGGTTTGATGTCATTACGGCACTCAGAAACCTCCACATATGCAAATGCAAAATGACTGGCAAGTTTTCTTTTTTTTTTTCTTCCAGTGGAGCTTTTTATCAAGGGAAAGTTTAGTGTGTTTCATTCAGGAGAGCCCGTCTTTATTCCCTGTTGCCATTGGCTCAGCTTTTTTATCAGTTTGGTGCAGAAGGAAACTATTCCACTTCATGTTTGGGGTATCGCGAGCCTTCAATGAATGATTTCAATATTTCAGAGGAACCATGAAAACAACAAAAATAGATGTTTTTCCCTCTGTCCCCTGTTTTACATAAATTGAAAGTTAACTGGTGGCTAAAACAAGATGGGTTCAGCAACAGCAGAACTGAATACCACAGCTTTTACGTTTGCTGCCAATCACAAATTGAGACACCCTAAAACTTCTTTAAAAAACTCAGGGTGACCTTTGCATTATCATTTAGGTAACCGGCAACATAATTATTTCACGATTGAGATTTGAAGACTCATGAATGGTCCGGCCTAAAATATTGCTCCACGGTACGGCTTTTGACACAGAAAACGCAATTAGTTCCCTTACATGTAGCTCAACCTAATGAGGAAGGAAGTTGAGCAGTTTGAAAATCACCCATATTATGCAAAGAGCTTGCTGCTGCTGTCCTCCACATTGCTGGGGTTGTGTACCTTGCGATGGCAAGGCTTATGCTGCTTGTGACTCCCAGCACGAATCACATGAGGAGGGCTAGGAGGAACAAACACAATAGCTATATTTATCACGAGCCTCTATCTTCTCGGAAATACCTTGATTTAATTTCTAAAGACGTGGAGGAAGGAGTTACAGAGGAGAACTCCTTAAGTTAATTGTCTGTATACACTAACAATGTCTTCTTGTTAGCCACGCCTGGAGAATTCCCCCAGAAGTCAAAAGTTTCCTCTCGCTTTTTCTTTTTTTTCCCCCTTTTTGTTTGTTTTTTACGAGCTTGTCTATCCATCAGGGGACATCCATTTATCTTTGTCTTACCTATGCGGGGACAAATTGTGAATTGCACTGACATTCCTGATACAGTTAGCATAACACTGAATGATAATGGGAACAGAAAGGTCACTTGATAAAGCTGTGCATTATGAGTTGAACCGCCTCCCACCGCTGTGGATTGCAGGCTCGCTGTAGAGGAGGCACAACCGCGGCCTTTGTGCCGTTCCTCCAGTCTGATTGCTCAGGTGGACAGGGCTTCTTTTCTTGAATTAATCTTCTGCCTGGCGACTGCAGCTCCCTGTCGCGGCAGGCGGCTTTTTACACCGCTTGTTGTCACGTTTAAGGTAAATAAGTCTCTGTCTGGTCCAAACGATAGCATTCATTAACGATTCCAAACAAAGCCAAGGCGGACTGAAGCACAGCAGTCTTTTCATTTCTCTGTACCTTCCTCTGAAGGCTTCATTGTAAACTTGGTTTGCTTGGTACACTCTGGCACTGAACATCGCTCCCCCCCCGCCTCCCCTTTCCCTGTTTTCTCCTCAGATGAAATGAAGGATGAATATGACACTATGGGGCCTGAAGTCACTCATCAGACAGTTGGAAATGGTACAGGTGAGTTCACTTCACGAGTAGATTCGGAGAATAGTGTGTTTTTCTGTGTGTGTGTGCGTGCGTGCCCGCCCACACATGTGCGTGCGTATCCGTGTGCATTTGCATGTGCACATGCACATGCGTACGTATGTGTGCGTTTGTGTGTTTATTCTCAGTGCTGGTCTGTTCGAAACGTATCATAGGAACCATATCCTACCTGCCACTTCTAATTATGTAAACGAAGATGATTTCCACCCACCCGCCTCTCGGGAATTAACTTCTCCTTCCATGATATCATCCCAACCGCTGTCAATTGGCCGCGCCGCCGTTCATGTAAACAGTCACCGCAGAACGCAAATCTTTCCCCGTGACTTCTTGATCTCGCATTCCTCTAGGTATTGCATGTTTTTGGGGGGACAATTCGGTTTCCATAGAAATAAATATCATTAAATGTTCTGTTCAGAATCTGCATGCCCCTGGAAATAATGCAAAGCTCTGCATTTGGAATTTATTCTCAAACATGTCATTTTTTATTCTGGGCACAGGCTATTAGCATTTATTTGCTGTGAACAATTGTCACTACTTACATGGTATTTCATCAAGGGAATATCCCTAATGAGAAACATGTACACCTCATCTAGTGCTAGTTGATAGTTTTCACCCCCCATGCAGTGGGAGAACTGGAGAGGATATGTTACCAAGTTTGCTTAGTAGTAGGATTTGAGAGCATCGCAAATCGCATTTAAGTGCAAAATTTAATTTGATCCGAATTTGATTTGTTTAGTTTGTGTACTTTCCGATCCAACTACAATGAGACCGTAAAATATACATTTGTTTGGCTGCCAGTTGTGAATCAGAAAAGCAGACCTTTAAGATCCCTGCCCTGCAGTTGTGTGTTTGATAATCACTCAGTGCAAAAGCGCAAATATTTAAGTGCAGGCCTTTTAATGAGAGCATTGCAAATTGCATGGCCTAGTTTTACTGTTGTACTGTACAATTTAAAAGATCCATTGACAGTTTGACATTTTCAAGCCATTTTTGACAATGACACAATCCACTACCTTGACCTTTTATAAATTGGACCATAAAATGTTTACAGCTCCACAAACCACAACACACAGGAGTTGACTTTGTTCGTCAGAGAACCAATCTAATTAAAAGGTAGCAAATAAAAACGAGTCAAAATCCTATAAAACAAAGCTTTTGGCCCAATAATGTTTAGCTTAATTGACAAATGCAGCAAGAGTTGAGGGAAGCCCAAAGGAGAGACCTATCTGTAGTGACAAGACTATGGGTATAATAGTGAGCAGGAATAAAGTTGGCTGGTTGGCAGGACAGACGTTTTTTTGGCCCGTAATCAGGGTGCACCAATGAGGACCTGCCATTTCCTGCCTAATGGAGGTTGGCGGTATGTTATTAGCTTTGTCTGCGATTGGTGGCAGCTATCTCTAGTCTGCAGCCCTGGGTTCCCCGAAGAGCAGGAACTGCAGAGTACATTCCAGGACTCCACGTGTCTTAAGCAAATTTGAGACTTTTAAATATCCTCACACCCCGCCTTTCCCCCCCCCGCCTTAATTTTTTTTCATTAAAAAACTGGCTGGCATTTCCAGAGGAGCGTCAATTCCTCAGACCTGGTTACGTTTTGTGTCTTTGAATCAATAAAGAGAATGAGTGCAGATATGCAAATGAGGCACATTACATATATGTATAGAAAAAAAATCCTCATGTGCTTAAACAACAAAGTCTGATTTAATAAATGTCTCTCTCACTCTTTCGCCTGGTAAAGATTAAAGATAAATATTTTAAGTATCATCATCAAATTTCAGCTAATTCAATGTGATGAAGGAAATAACAAGTGAAATTGGCAATCCAAGCAAATGTGATTTTGGCATAAACATTTTTAGTGTGACTGGTAATATGTTTAAAGTAAAAACGTTTCATCTTTAAAAGCTTTTCCACCATTCACGATGGCACTGTCCTAAGATTAACTCATATTTCTTATTTTAGTGGCCATTATGTGACAAGATAACACAGTAACTTAGATGTATACTTCCCAAACTACTACCTTAATGGTTTTCTTGGTTTTCTTCATCACATTTAGAGCAACATGTTTCCAATGTCTTACTGTAACACCACATTTCTCTTGGGGAGGGGGGAAGCAACTCAATTTCAGTTTTTGCTCTTCCCTCCCTCTCATTTTTTCCTTCAGTTAAGAATGTTGATTGCACAGAATTCGAGGAGTTTTTTGCCAAGCGTAAGCTGGATGAGACCGAGAGCCATGTGGTCAGCATCGCGGAGTACCTGCAACGTGGCGACACTGCCATCATTTACCCAGAAGCTCCGGAGGAGCTGTCCCGTCTGGGCACGCCCGAGGCAAACGGACAGGAAGAAAATGGTAAGAATTCGAGGAGAGGGGCACAGCAGTCGCTCAGTGACACAGGCAGCTGTTGGGTTTCACGGATTCGCCAAATGCCTCTGTGTTTACCTTCGGTCTTAAGCAGCAGCTGTCCAGGCCTGAAATCAGATAGTGCACCTCCAATGCCCAAGAAAAAAAATTGGATTGAATTGGATCGGATTTATGATACATACTTCAGAAATTATGAAAATGTGAAAAGTGTTGATGCATAATCCAATCGGGGGCATTTTAATGACACTGGATAAGACAATGTAGTAACATGCTGGTTGGAAAAAAAGTTAACATTTCCACTTTAAATTTGGCGTCATTAAATAAGATTAAAAAATCATGAGACTATATATTTTTATTTCAGTTTTATTTTTATTGTTTTGGGGGGGGTTCTATCTTTATTTTTCCAGGCTTGGATGCTATGGATACAAAATTACCTGCATCTGAAAAGTTATGATTTGATTGTAACATATGACAGTTTTTAATTACATTATGTTCGTACTTATGAATTGGTATATTGTAGCTATGGCATAAGTGCACATGGTGTCCATATCCAGTGCACGGCATTTCAGTGTGCAATGAAAATAGCAGGATATCATCATGTCCTAATTGATTCTGCTGACACAGATCTGGCCCATTTGTACGGACTTGTCCAGAGTGTGTGTGTGTCCGTGTGTTTGTGTGTGAGTGTGCGTGAGCGCACGTGTGTGTGTGTGTGTATGTGTGTGTGTCAGGGGGCACGGATGCCAGCTTGAGACGATGGCACTCTGCGGAGCAGATTGCAGAGATACCTCCCATACCATTCTGGGCAGCACGCCCATTAGCTGCCATTGATTTGCTGACCTTTTGGCCTGCTTCCCCTCCCCCGCCCCCTCTCTCCATCACTCCTATGCAGACATACCACCTGGAACTCCAGATGCTTTCGCCCAACTGTTGACCTGCCCCTACTGCGACCGGGGGTACAAGCGCCTGACATCGCTCAAGGAGCACATCAAGTACCGCCACGAGAAGAACGAGGAGAACTTCGCCTGCCCCCTGTGCAACTACACGTTTGCTTACCGCACTCAGCTTGAGCGACATATGGCCACGCACAAGCCAGGAAGAGATCAGGTGAGGATCATATGCCCTCTTTTTTTTTCCTTTTTTTCCTCCTCCTCCATTTTTTTTCTCTTTCTCTTCCTCTCTCTTTATTTCTAATGTGCAATAACCCCTTGGAGAAAAGATATCATTTTGATTGGCAATCATTATTAATTTTTCATGGCATTTTGAAGATGCAGATCTTTTAATGGTAATAGCTTTAATTGAGGCCTAAATGGTTTTTTGATGGCCTCCTCTGATATGATTTAGCAGTCTTATGTTCACGATCGAATGATTGTGTTAATTTCCAATTTAGAAATTTTATCTGCTCTTTAACTTCACTTTACTCTTAAGCTCTTATGTTCCTTAAAATCAGTCTAAACATATTCTATTTCAGATTTTTTATTATGCAGACATACTGTACCTCTACTGGATGCACACTCTTTATGGTCGATGTTTGAAGATGCATATACTCCTTAAATCACCTCTTTGGAAGTTTTATTTTTGCTTCAAAATCGTCCCAATAATTAATTTGAACATATAGTATGGTAATGTAGATATATGGTTCGTTATTTTATTTTTGTACATTCAGACCAGTGGCGGCTGGTAAGCTGGGACTCGAGGAGGCTGAAGTCTTACCTTTAAACCGACCATTGGTCTCAACCTGTTTTCATTTATTTTGCTTAATTAACAAGCGTGCCAAATAATTGAATAATCCATTGGCGAGGAATCACAAAGCCTCCTCTTAATTATGTCTTACGTTTTATGTTCTGTATCTTCACGTCACATTTAATTGAGTAAAAGTTTAATTGAGTAAAAATCTAGTTCGGATTAGCAAATGGTAAAAAAAAAATGGTGATGCTCTCAAAATAAATAATCAAGGAATGTAAACGGAAACAGGTTGAGAGTAATCATCAGTTTAAAGGTAAGGGGTACATTCTCCTATATTTCAAGCCGACAACTCTCTACTGAGTCTGACATTTTTACGAAAACAAATACCCTTTTACACTTGTAATAATCAGACTCTGAGTAATTACAAATATACCACATATAATGTACCTGTTTAGGTGCTTAATAATAAGACAATTAAGGAGGACTCATCCTTCTCTCAGAATGAAACTACACCTTGAGTAAAATAAAAGGTAGTAAATTACTGTTCCCAGGTCTCAGAAGGCCCTGATAATTTAAAAAGACTAATTTAAATGTGTTAATGCTTTTCAATTACACATGGCGATGTTTGCATTAATCTCATATGCAATAGACACTGTTCCTCGAACACAACATAACAGAACATAACAACAATTGAGCATAGAGTCCTCCTTCTCACCTGAGCTTACCCAGACTGATTTAAACATGAGCAGATGCCATTCGGAGTGATTGACTGTCCTAATCCTCAGATTGCTTAAGTGGTTGTTTGTTTGTTTACTTCCTCCATTTTGAATGGCTGTCCGGAACGGTCCCATGACCACTCAGTGTCGGACTACGACGTGCACATAAGGCCCTGTTCACATGTCTGGCCATGTCCTTTGGCAGGTTGGGCAAACCGAATTGTCACCCCTCACGTGACGCAACATGTGAGAGTCCCGTGGTGAATCACTTCCTCAAAGGATACTTCCGCCATGGCTTGTGTGTTTTTCTTTTCTGTCACCACTATCACACTCAATATCAATGTGTCCGAAAGACGCAAAGGCAGTGGTTAGATAATTGTTCTACGAGTATATTTTAAAATCGAGAACATTTCAGATCACTTCTTTTCTAACAGATACATAGCATATACCACATATAAAACATTGCTTGAATGATTGAGCTTATGATTCATCACAGATTGGCAATTTTTTTCAAATATATAACATACATATATATATATATCTATACATATTTTTGTTACACTAATAAATAAAAGAACCACAGGCCATGTATATTACTGGCCAATCAGATGTAAATATCCGACCTTGCTCCGTGGCAATGCGCCGCCCCTTTCCAGAAATGAGCGCTGTGGATTGGATTCGGCATTGAAATAAATCCCCCTCATTTGCGAGTGGCATTCGCAATTAGTAAAGGAAAATGATTGTATCATATTAACAGTGGCACAACTAAAGTTTACAGTGGTCCTCAGAGGGAAGTGGGGGGAGACAAAGCAGCTGTTGCTGTTTGTTTATGCAACTCAGCAACATACGAGCGCTGGGGTCCCTCATTGGAGCTTGGCGGCCCCGGCTTCTGCTTGATCTTTGAAGGTTGCTGCTGTTTGAACAAACCTCCCTGTGTCCTGCGTAACACCATCTGTCTCACCAGGAATGTGGGTAGAGTCAGCACACCCCAGCAGTTGTCAGCCTGGATCAGGGGCTGGTCTCTCTGCGCTGAGAGATCTTTTGTATTTCCTAACCATTTAACATGCTCACCTCCCACTCTGAATTAATTGCACACGCCTGGTGTGCCGGTTTTCGCGCGTACGTTGTTATTGTTGTTGTTATCGCTATTATATTTTGATTTCAGGGGCCTCGTTTAAATTGCAAATCCGGGGTGAAAGCGCCGATGTCTACCTTTGAACGATAATTCAAGACCCAGTTTACACGGTGTATTCTACATGTATTAAAGAGCCTTTTGAAGATTAAATGCTAAGTTAATTTGCTACCTATTAGAAAAAGTAAGATGTATGTAGGGAGAAAGAGAGAGAGATTTATGTAACAGTTCATTTTACATATAATTATGTAAGTGTATGTAGGTTGGTAGTTTATTGGGAAGGCCTGTAACATAATCAGATTTTTTTTTCTTCATGGAGATTACCACAAATTAATAAAAGTAGATCAGATTGCTGTTTCTAATGAGGGGGAACTCTTTAAGGAGGGGGCCTTTTACTTATTTTATTTCCGCTTGCCAAATTTTAAAGGCTTGCAAGCCAGGAAATTAAAAGGTATGTGATTGACTCTGTTATCATCGCCACACTTGTACTCTCTCATTGGTGTTGGAGGAAGAAAGGCAAGATGGTGTTTAGGAACGTGCGCCATTTGGCTTGCCTGCAACGTGCTGATTGTTATTATTTACTGAAGTCCTCCTCTGAAAGGTTTGTGCAGAGCTCATGTAAATACCTTCTCTTCCACAGCACCAACTGCTGAACCAAGGAGCTGGCAACCGCAAGTTCAAATGCACAGAATGTGGCAAGGCCTTCAAATACAAACACCATCTGAAGGAACACCTGCGGATTCACAGTGGTGGGTGGCAAGGGGGCCTGTGCACTCCGTTTGAATATTCATTACCTTGATTTAAGATTGTTGTGAACTTCAGAGGACTTACAAAATTGATTGGCATTTTTATTTTCCTCCCACTGTCAATGAATGACTCATTCTACTTTGCCGCATTCCAAGAGTCAATTGTGCAGTGCATTGGATGAATTTGGCCCAGGAATGTCAAGGAAACAAATGTACATTTTCCACATTTTTTTAAATAGTCATTTATTGTTATGTTTAATATCTTAAACTTTTTTCTCCTCAGGTGAGAAGCCGTACGAATGCCCGAACTGCAAGAAGCGCTTCTCTCACTCTGGCTCCTACAGCTCTCACATTAGCAGTAAGAAGTGCATCGGCCTGATCGCCATCAACGGAAGGATGCGCAACAGCATGAAGACGGGATCCTCCCCCACGTCAGCATCCTCCTCCCCCACCAACACGGCCATCACCCAGCTCCGGCACAAACTGGAAAACGGCAAGCCTCTGAGCCTCCAGGATCAGGCCAGCCAGCTGAACATCAAAACCGAACCACTAGACTTCAACGACTATAAGCTCATGATGGCCTCCCATGGGTTTGGCACACCCGGGCCATTCATGAACGGAGGAATGGGGGGCGGGAGCCCCCTAGGGATGCATAATTCGACCCAGAGTCCCATGCAGCATTTGGGAATGGGGATAGATGCTCAGCTCCTCAGTTACTCCACCCTAGGGAACAACCTGAGTGAGGTGCAGAAGGTCCTCCAGATCGTGGACAACACCGTGTGCCGGCAGAAAATGGACTGCAAGCCGGAGGAGATCTCCAAGCTCAAGGCCTACATGAAGGAGCTGGGGTCCCAGATGGAGGAACAGAGGCAGGGGTTGACGTCCCCGGGGGCTGCCCCGGCCAGTCTTCCAGTTGTCAGCCACAATGGCGCCACCAAAAGCATCATCGATTACACGCTAGAAAAGGTGAATGAAGCCAAAGCCTGCCTCCAGAGCTTGACCACAGATTCCAAGAGACAAATTAGCAATATCAAAAAAGAAAAATTTAATCATGTGCTAGACCTCGGCCACGAGGACAAGATGCATGACAACAACATGCTGTTTACACCTTTTTCTTGCCAATACTGCAAAGAAACATTTCAAGGTCCAATTCCCCTGCATCAGCACGAACGCTACCTGTGCAAAATGAATGAGGAAATCAAGGCGGTCCTCCAGCCTAACGAGAACCTGGTGCCTAACAACAAGCCCGCGATGTTTGTTGAGAAGCACGCCCTCCTGCTCTCCTCCATGCTGTCAGAAAAGGGGGTACCGAGTTCCATCAACCCCTACAAGGACCACATGTCTGTGCTGAAGGCATATTTTGCCATGAACATGGAACCCAACTCGGAGGAACTACTGAAGATTTCCATAGCAGTCGGCCTCCCTCAGGAATTCGTGAAGGAGTGGTTTGAGCAGAGGAAAGTCTACCAGTATGCCAATTCCAGGACCCCACCACTAGAACGGAACAATATGGACATGGCGCTTGCTACCGCCAATTACTCCCTCTCGAAGGATTCCTTGGCGGCTAGGTCTCCGGTGTCTCTGGTCAAGCCCGCTGACCGCATCACGTCCCCCTCCATAGCAGAGCTCCACAACAACGTCAACAACTGCGACACTCCTCTCAGGCTCTCCAAAACCCAGTTTACCAGCGGCAAGCATATGGGAGAGAAGTTGGACCACTCGAGGAGCAACACCCCTTCCCCCTTAAACCTTTCTTCCACATCTTCTAAAAACTCCCACAGTAGCTCATACACTCCAAACAGCTTCACTTCGGAGGACCTTCAGGCTGAGCCATTGGACCTTTCTTTGCCAAAACTGATGAAGGAGCCTAAAGGTGTTCTGACTCTGAAAAGCAGACCGAAACCGAACAGCATACCCATCGACCACAACAGTACTCCTTCCCCAAGAGAGCTTTTGGAGGAGCCTCTCAACCTGGCCTATCTCAAGAAGGAGTTTGCTGGCTCCAACAATATGGGCAACCTCGACAAAAGCACTAGCCCCATGTTCGGTATTAACCCCTTCGGTGCCAAACCTTTATACACATCGCTTCCGCCGCAGAGCGCATTTCCTCCGGCCACTTTCATGCCCCCGGTCCAAGCCAGTATACCGGGGCTGAGGCCATACCCAGGACTGGATCAAATGAGTTTCCTACCGCACATGGCCTACACTTATGCAACAGGAGCAGCTACTTTTGCTGAAATGCAGCAAAGGAGGAAATACCAGCGGAAACCAGGTTTCCAGGTAAATAACCCACTTGTAGTTTGAAGCAGGCTTTTTTTTAGTTCTTTTTTTTTTTTTTTTTTTTAGATCTCTCAGATGATTTGCTCATTCTGCTGCTAATTAAAAGGTACTCCGAGTCTGAAATTCGTGTTTACCTGCAGCACAGTGAACCGGTGGAGCCGAGGGGGTAAACAGCTGTCGAGCACGCTCAGAACGCTTTAGCTCCCCACGCATGCTTCATTAGTGGTATCACCGTATAATGGATGTTTTAGAGGTTATGATGTGAGATTCAGGTGTTGCCAGACTCCGTGGTGGAATTGTCTGCGCGACCGAGTGCAAACAGCATCCCGTCGCCAGCTGTTACAAACCTCCTCCAGTTTAACAGTACATCTGCCCCTTTTTTTCCTTTTTTTTTTTTTTACTCTTTGTGCTCAGGCTGAGTTCGGTTTTTCTCAGGTATTAATTAGTGAAAACTCTGTGACTGAAAGGCGACATCTGTGCGCCCGGGCGAAGGTGCTGAGTGGAGACTGTGACTGACTCCACGTCTCTACCAAATCATTTTTTTTTTTTTTTTTTTTTAAGAGAGAGAAAATCCAAAATGAGTTTCAACATGTGGATTAATAATGCACAGGCTTCATGTTCATTATCGCTGAATGCTGAAGGCTGTTTAACATAGAGGGAACCATTTTGATAAAAAGTATTAATAATGTTTCCTATTCTAAGTTATTAAATTAGATTTTAAAAATACAGCTACGGGCATTTAGCTCAAATTGATTGCAGAACGATAGTGCTCTGTTTTTAAAACCAGTGTAGCAATGTCTCTGGAATCATTGTCAGGCCACAGTAAGCATTTCTAATGAGGGCATTGGTGCTGCTCAATTTTGGTCATTTAGTGCACCTCTTGATTTAATCATTATGAGTTGAAAATTAGAAGACTGTGGCAATATGCCCCGCAAAGGCTTCCTCTTATTATTAAGACCCTCTAATGTAATAATATTTTCCCCATTAATTTAAGTTAGCCTATCAGGTTAATCTTCCCTATGAAAGAAGAACAGATAAATATAGAATTAACACTCTTTCATGTATAAAATTAAAATAAATTAGAATGCAAATATATGGAATATGGAAATATTAATGATATTCAGAGGAGTCAAGGAGTCAGGCCTCATTGGTAATATCATGCCTGAACATATATATGTGTGTGCGTGTGTGTGTGTGTAATATTTGTATAGACATATAGATGGATAGATCTGCGATCAATTTGAGCTAAATCCTTTGGTCAGATAAAAGTCCGTTGGTCATGGTTTGCAGTTTGTATTTTTCTTTCACTCATACACGTGTCCATCTATTTTTAAAACTCACACAGAACATTTCCACAGTTTAAGTGAAAAGCACATATGTCGCAGTGTAGACGCCTCCAGACAAGAAGTTTGTTAGCAGGTTACAATGAGCTCCATTCAGACTTCAAACAGCAGAAGGTGTCTATATTTAGGTGACAGGTGTGGATTGAAAAAAATCTGGTTATCTTATAGGGGGAGCTGCTTGACGGAACAGCAGATTATATGTCAGGCCTGGATGACCTGACAGACTCTGAATCCTGTCTGTCCCGGAAGAAGATTAAGAAGACAGAAAGTGGTATGTACGCGTGTGACTTGTGCGACAAAACATTCCAGAAGAGCAGTTCCCTCCTAAGACACAAATATGAGCACACAGGTATATACTGTTCTAGACACTTATTTTACCCCATGCTTTTTTTCATGTTTTGTGTTACTAAACCCTTTCTTTTCTTTTCTATCTGTCTTTCATTATGTTTTCTTTTTGTGTTCTTTTTCAGTTGTATGTGTTAGCCTAAATCCAGAACTCTAACATGCTTTTTCCCCCCCATTGACAGGGCCAAGCAGATGTTTGTTTTTGCAATACAATAGAGATAATGTTGAACTTGGAAATACAGTGAATCGGCATTAAGCTGCGAATTGGCCACTTTTCTTTTGATTCTCCACCGGTGACAGTTGTACATGGATTGGCATAGACGCGATTTTGTCAGGGATTTGTCCGTTCGTTAGAGTATCATTTTTGACTGGTCTACATTGGGAGAAATGTTTAAAGAATCATGAATTCATTCACATTGATTGGATAAAAATTGGACATACATATGTTATTAATAAAAATCAGCGTGTCCATCAGTTTTCACGCCTCATTTATATAAAATGGCCATATTTTTTTTCAAAGGCATATATTTTTTTACTTTCAAGTCCTGAACATGTCCCAGAATCCAATATATACGTGTTTTACGGGATACACGAATGATGTTCTCCAGAATGGTACAGCACAATTAAGTATTAAAATTCCTCTGTGTGCATTTAATGTCAGCTTGTCCAGGTGTTGCCCTTTGACCCGTCTCATGCTAAATGAAAGTGTTGCATGTTATCCTATTCTTTAAGAAGGAGGAAGAATGAATGATGCCTTCATTATTGGCCTCAATTAAAATATCCATAATTGAGCACCCTGCCCATAGGTTACATTTTGTTTATTTGAAATTTGGCGAAGATGTAAAAATCTTGCAACCTCTATTTCTTGGGGACTCTTTCAGAGGCTTGCATCATCCCTCGCCAGCATTCCCCCACTATTCAGCCAGCAATGCACAGACAGGAATTTGTTGTCTTGTCTATTTTTGAACTTGGGGGGTCAAGCATGGCAGCTATGGAAGGTGTCGAAGGCATTCCGGGACTATTTGTGGTCAGGAATTGGCCAGATGTGTGTGTGTGTGTGTGTGTGTATGTGCATGTGTGTGCTTGTATGCCTGTGTGTGTGCCTGCATGTGTGTGTGTGTGTGTGTGTGTGTGTGTGTGTGTGTGTGTGTGCATGCTTGGCAAGGGCTCTGACTTTCACAAGCTGATTTAAATGCCAAAGGAGAAACTCCATCTCATGATTTGTGTCAGATTGACTGCTGTATTTCTAGATGTGCTGCATTATAGTAAATCCCAGGCCTCCTGTCCCAGGTATGCACCACAACCAGCTCCATCACCAGGAGGGTTTTCATTTAGCGAGCAGCGTAGGAAGTATGATGTAATGCAAGCACGTGTCATTACTGCCGGCTGATTAGGTTTCATTTTGCACAACCTAAACATTGGTTCCAATATGGTGAACATGACAAGGTGGTGGGAAGGCTCTGAGTGAAATAAGATCGTTTTTTACCTTTGTTTCTAGTAACGATGGCAATTTATTCTGTGGAATCGGCATTGATGAAGGAGTCACCAACTAATTTGATTCCATCTTCTATTGGTTTATGTCTTTGACACAGCTTTTCTGTCCATTTGTTTGGTTTAATGGTTCATTTGTGTTACATGCTTGCAGTGTGGCACTCATGTCTAAAATAAGTGTTTGTGATTCTGTTCCTCCATGCTGTAGGGATAGGAGGGAATTTTAAAATATAAACACATGAATGCAAGCACAGATATCCACTGTGTTTCATTGATAATTTGTGCATAATTACTGTTAGAAGTCAAAATGTGAAAAAATTAAGAAAAAAAGGCTCTCTATAGATTTTATGTAAAGATGAATGTGTTCTTTTTAACTTGTATTACTGCATAATATTGAATTTTTTTGTTTGTTTCGTTTTTTATTTAATTTCCCCTTTTGTTTGTTTCTCTGTTTGTTCGTTTGTTTCTTCCGTTTCCTCCTAACATTATGTTTTAATTTTTTAAGCACTAGTGAAGCGTTTCACCGGCAATCCTGACATGCTCTTTCTGTCCCTTTCTGTCTCTCCAGGAAAGCGACCACACCAGTGCCAGATTTGCAAGAAAGCGTTCAAACACAAGCACCACCTTATAGAGCATTCAAGACTGCACTCCGGCGAGAAGCCGTACCAATGTGACAAGTGCGGGAAGCGCTTCTCGCACTCAGGCTCCTACTCGCAGCACATGAACCACCGCTACTCCTACTGCAAGCGCGAGGCTGAGGAGCGGGAGGCGGCGGAGAGAGAGGCGCGGGAGAAGGGTCACCTGGAGCCCACGGAGCTACTGATGAACCGGGCGTATTTACAGGGCATCACTCCTCAGGGCTACTCCGACTCTGAGGACCGGGATGGCATTCTAAGGGAAGGCATGGATGGAGGGATGAGAGAACGGCAGAAGGAAGTGGCAGGAACGTACGTGAAGATGGGCAGACAGGTGGAGGAGTTTGAAGAGGAGGAGGAGGAGGAGAGCGAGAACAAGAGCATGGACACGGATCCGGACACGCTGAGGGACGAGGAGGAGAACGGAGAGCACTCCATTGACGAGAGCTCGATGGATGGGAAAACAGAAACCAAATCAGATCACGAGGACAATATGGAGGACGTTGTGTAATTAAACTACTGCATTTGAAAGCTTCCCACATTTTTGGGTTCTTTTCTTTTTCATTTTCCTTTTTCCAGTAGCATTGTTACCTGCTTGATTTAAAACACACTGCTGTGTTGAAGCCGTACATGCACGTGCCTGAAGCTTCCAGGAAGCTTGTATTGATGGAATCAAAAGGGGGAGGGTGACAATTCTGCTGAAAGAGACATTTTTTGAAGTTTGAGTTGGGGGGAGGGCGGGGGTCTTGGGGAGTGGGGATTGTTTAAGAAGATGCATTATGCAAAAAAAAAAAAATTAATAATAATAATAATAAGTAAATAAATGAAATACATTTTAAAATTGTACAGTATTAAGGCCTAAAAAATGTGTGGTGCTAACATCCTAAAACCCTGTGTTTCATAGTATTTATAGCACAAACTAGTAACTTGTACAAATTGCACTCCGCTTCTATAATCACTACAAAAATAGTAAAAAGTATTGCCTATGTATATTTATACAGTGTTTAAAAAAGCAGTAGTGCCAGCACTACAGTTCATCAGTATTATTACTTATCTATCACTTAATGTGTTGTCTATAGTTTGCCCTGTTGTCAGGCCAACTAACCACACAGTTTTAGGCCTCAGAATATCTTGATGTGAAGGAACTTAACTGATACATGCGTGATTTTAAGATATTGAAGTCTTAAAGAGACCGGCAAGTGAAGGAATTTTTGGTATGACGACAAAAAGTTTGAAGGACGGTGTGTGCCATGAAGGAGAAAGCCTTTGTAAGGTGTTTTTTTTTACAAGAAAAAAGCCTTATATGCAAACCTTTAATCTGTGTGTTTCTGCAAGTGCCATCCTTGTATAGTGTAAAGGAAGGTGACATGTGTTACCTTTGCACCAGCTTCAGTATTAAGAAATAGTTCACCTTATCTTTGAAGCACCCATGTCAGTATTAGATTAGGCAGCAGTTCCTTAGTTTACATATGTTTGTGCAATTTTCTGTATTTTGTAATTTCTTCATTAACTTTTGTCAGTATTACACCAAACCTTTTTTTTTTTTTTTTTTTTTCATTTGCATTCATTTTATTTTAGGTTAAATAACATTTTATTTATGTGGCTCATTTTATATTTCTTAATTTTATTTATTTCATACTGTAGTGTACAGTATTATAGTTCTTCAATATATAGATATATTTTAGTAAAAAGGAACATGGCGTTGATGATTGGGGCAAATTTTACGTATAGAGAGCATTTATTGTGTTTTGAAACATTAATTGTGAAATGCGAATTTTCAATTTTATTATTTTAATTGTTTTGTTTCATTTATTTTCCAGATACTGGAAATTCCAAATTTGGGAACTTTTGATACAATATTGTGAAAACACTGTATTTTCGACAAAAAATTCCACTTTCTTCATCTTGTTTTTTTTTTTTTTTTTTTTAGCTAAAAAAATGAAGAGGGACTGTTAAAATACAATGTATGATACCATGACAGAAATCTTTCCTGAAATGTCTTTGTAAAAGTATTATTGAATTTTTAATTTGTAATTTCTCTTGGAAATGACCATGCTCGAATAAAAGTAGCCAAATTAAAAAAAGAAGGAAAAAAATCTTGGTGTTACATTGTGTGTTCTTCATAAGGACGTGCATCTTACTTAGTGTTTGGATATACAATATATAATAGTATATCATATATAATAAACATATATACACTTTCTGCCCTGTTTTATTTATGCCAATTGAAATGTGATTAAATTCCATCCTGTAAAGTTTCCACCCTTTCATCATCCTGGAGATTTTGTAGAATGCTCTGATTTTCATAAGGGACTGCTTGCATAAAAGGCATACATGAGTTGCACAGCATCATAAACATGTGATTTCAGTCATTGTTTCACAAAAGCACTGACTACAATCCAAGATTCCATTAGAGCGGAGACCATAGATAAATGTTTACCCACTGTAAACTAAATGTTTCCATTTCAATAGATGCACCAAGAGTTTCCAGGGAATAAATAAAATACCTAGTGATATTTATTGGTCTAAGAAAATATTTTTGTAAAGAAAAACTATTTTATTAGGGGAAAACTGAAACTGTATATGATAAGATGCTTATAGCTATTAAATGTCCACATTGCACACACAGATTAAATGCAACATCAAAAGGCTAAGATGAAAGCGAAAAGGTTGTGCAATGCCAAACACGGAACATGCTTTGCATATTTCAATTTTTATATTGATCCTAAAGCCATTCGAAACCTTACCCTAATCATTTGGTACTTTTGCAGATAAAAGGTTGGGGTCTTAAATGATTATCAGTAAAAACTGAATTATTTCTAAAGCTTGTTTATATTTACTTTGTAATTGAGAAGAAAACAAAAAAATATATATATATACTGTATATATATATTACTTAAATTTTTTTGTGATTCAGCAGTTTTAAAAACATTTTACAGAAAGATTCAAAGTAAAATTAATTTACAGGTAAGAAAAAAAATCGTTGAAGTGAAGAAAGTACACCTGTTTACCAATGAGCCAATAAAAATGAATGGTGTAACACTCTAAGGCGTTCTGCCAAAACCATGTCAGCAGGTCACTCCAGACAGGAGATAAAATCACCAATCCATTACATTTCAGGATTGCGCCTCCTGTTCAGTACCGAATCTATATTTATTTCTGTAAAGCGGGCTTCCTGTGAGCCTCTCACGAGGATCACTCAATGGTTTTCAATGAGGCTGACATGCACTCATTAGCTAGACTATGGTGGAGTTGTCATGTGGTCGCTCTCCATCTAACTTCTTGTAAAAGCGATGTAAGATAGAGCACAATCTGCCATGAAGGAACTCCCCCTTCCCCCTCCTCCTCCTCCCCCAAACAGACAACAGATGTCCATGTTTGACAAGGAGGTCCCAGGTAAATAACATTTCCAACACATTTCAGTAGAGGAACCAACAGAAGCAGAATTGAGCAGAGCTGGAAAAATAGACTTGTGCAGAAAGCTAACATCAGGGTCAACGCTGCTAATGAGATGTTCATACTAGTAATTATTGAAATGTCATACTCTTAAAGTGATGCAGAAAATAAAAAAGCAATAATCAAGAGTAACCATGAGCAGATGGAACATTATACATGTTGGCCCTACTAATTGATAGGAAAATCACCATGGTCCCAGTAATACTTAAATACATATTTATATTATTTACATGAAACATACTGATATAACCCTGATTATATAAGTCATTTCAGTCTATTTCATCTGCTGAAAACCAAGAAAAGGAAAATGTGGTAAAAAGTGGTTTTAGATCAAATCACAGCCAGTTTTTGTGGTACCCTAAAGAATACAAATATATTGGTGTTCGATACGTGTTAACCTACTCCACATTCTTTGGAAAAGGTTAACATGCATTCTAAAATTAAACTTTGAGAAAGTGTGAGGTTCTCACATGGTTAATTAATAAATGGTTGGTAACCAAACCAAACCCTTACCCTGGTTTTTTTTTACTATTGCGGTCTCCAAGGGAACAACACAAGGTAACATCGGAGGCATCAGCTAATGATTTTCCAAAACACTTCTGATTTACCTAAATTCCCAGCACTAGTGGAGGGCTTGAAAAATGTATTGTGGTATATATGTACTCTTTCATGTAAGATAACTTTTTCCTCAAAAGTGTCTTATAGCCACAGTAGTTGTATACTTGGCATGATAGTGCTTTTGTGACTCATCAGTCTTCTGTATGAGTTCAGGATTCATGCATGATCTGAGCATTTCTCTCTGCTGCAATTGCTTCCATGAAAATCTCCAACTTTAGCATATGAAGATGACTTAATGTTGTTCTTGGCTCTCTTCAAGCTCTTTTGATATGTTGGAAGTGAAAACTTTTCTGCTCTTGCCACACATGTATTCTCGTGAAAAGAAAACAAGAGCATCACAGAGTTCATGCTGATCTGAATCAGAGTTAATAGCTTCGGGACCAATGCCAGAATTAAAGCATACACACTATGCAGATGTGTGTCAATAAGGAATGAGCAGTTCAGTTTACATGATGACATTCCTTTAAATACAATTCAAACATTTGTATCTCAGCTAAAGGCAAATGAAAACCATAACCTTCATTCAACGAGGAAACACGACTGACTTTGTCTTGTGACCGGAGAGCCAGAGAGAATTTAAACCGAAATAATACAGGTGCACAGGTACACAGGTGTACAGATTTGCAGGGTGCCTGCAAAATAATGAACACTTAAGTATTTATCCTTTTTACACTACATGGATTCACAGCTGGATGCAAGTTTTGTTTCAATTCAAACATGGTGGTCCTGTTTTTCATATCATGCGCATTAATAATTAATCCTGATGTTGTAGTGTACATTTCTACACTCATAAATCCATTCAAATACATTGTATGAGCTAGTTCCAATTTACAGTCTCCAACTGAAAGTGTTTATTTCTTTTCTTTGTTTTTTGGGAGTTAAGAGATGCTTTTTTGGGGTGATGGATGTGGGAAGAAAAGAGCAGAGTTTTGACCCTCAAAAATTATTTACATATCCCCATATGGTCTACATATTCTTCTCAGTGCAGATGAAGGACAGCTCCTGTGATGGAGGCACAAACCTGGCACTGACAGATAGAAAGTTCAATGACAGGAATGGAGGAAAAGCACAAGTGACCAGCAGGGATTAGCCAATCACAGTTTTAGAAGAGCAGCCAGCTGTTCCGTCTGGCCATACCAGAAAGAGACCCAGAGCAGGTGGTGCACTTGTGTGCCAATGGTATGATACAAAAACACAGCCTGACCTCAACAGAAGTGTTCATCTATCTCTTCTCCCCTGAAATTCAAAGGTGTTTAGGAAACCTGAGATGATTTTAACTTTTTTGTAAATTACTCAAATGAACAAATGAAATTCGCCTTCCATCTTTAGGGCGAATTTCAGAATCTCATTTAATGTTATTTGAATTTGGAGACAAACATCACAGCTGAAAATGCTTCTGTAAATAGCCTGATTTTGTAGGTTTACACAATACATTTTATTTGCCTGCCATAGAAATACAAGTCTGCGATGCGCTTGATTATTAGTGTAATTACATTGCAAGTGTAATTGCATAAAATCGTCTCAATAAAGAAACATAAACAGGTTCTAGTTTTCCTTTGAACAATATGATCAATGTAAAACTTATGTTCCTGAATTTCATATTTCTTTTGAAAGTAATTTTACAATTATAACTTTGGACTATTACCTTCTTATTTGACATGTATTTATACATTCCAGATTGTTCATATGTGTCCTTTTGTTTTATAAAGCTTTTAATTGCCATCCTTTATTTGAACTTAGTAGTTGATGGCTTCAACTAAACTGCTATTAGCTGAAGATAGTCAATTGGCCATGGGAAGTGAGATTCTGCTTTGCTCAAGAGAATCGCATTGTCTCAAAACTTTGTTAATTGCAGTGCACAATTGTAAAACACTGAGTGATTCTGGTTGAATGTTTGCATGATAAAAGAAGGCAAACGTGATTCAAAAGTTATACATGCATATGCAACACAATTTTAGACCTAGGCCTGTACTAAAGAAAGAAAACCCAATATTCTACACTATTTTGTACTGATTACTTTTTAAACCGATATTTGCCAGTGCACAAAAATGGAAATGCTTATTAAGATGAGAAAATAATTGTTTGAAAGAGAATGTAGAATAACGGTTGCGAGCAGGCAGCAGTCGAATGCCACCACTTCCAGGCACTGTCGGTTGACCGAGTGCACGTCCGCCCGCGTGCCCTGTGTTGATGAATGCAGCAGGTGCAAGGCGGCGGGCAGGCGAGCAGGAAAGGGCACAAAGACAACAATGCTCCTCAAATCTAAGGGGGTTCGGGGTTGTGTGGGAAGGGCCCGCTAAGCTTCTCCCCCCCTCTCCCTTTTATTATTTTATTTTAATTTCATGCACTCGCGATGCTTATGGAAGGTGCAGGGCATACGACGGTATAAGAATTGAATGTTTCATGTTAGGTCCAACGACGTTAGAATCACCACAGGAGTTCTGAGCACTAACAAAGCCTCTACTCTCATATCCCAGCTTCCCTTTGCTCAAGCCTCCTCCCCCCGCACCACGTTTCATCTTGATGTTTTACTACGTTTACCAAATCACGACAAAACACAGACAAAAAACGAACCGTCTAGGTCAACTCAATGGACAAAATATAACTTCTTGGCTAAAGTTAGACAGAACACGTGTAACTGCAGTAAAATAGTGAATGTGTATAGTTTCCACCTGCTAAAAGTGCATGAATAAAACCAAATCAATGAATAAATAAATAAAAACACCAGTAATTGTAACCACTAACGTCGTGCAGAGCCACACAAATATCAGTTAGCCTACATCGTAGTCTAAATCATCATATTAATCCGTGCTCTTCTGCTGTATGGCTATAACGCCTTCAGTTTGTTTCACTAATGTGAGCCACTCGGGAAAGAACATACAACTCATCCCCATCTTTCTATAGCCTGTGCGTGAAACAGACAGCACAGTGCATGGCACGGAGAGGATGTCATCACGTATCGACGCGTCGGGGTGTCCACCCCGGTGACGAGAGAGCTCCAGGAAGAGGTGAGTCTCGAAAGACGCGGCCATGTCAGCAACTGCATGGTCCGGTCTGGGTGGGGTACAGTTAGCTAAATGCATCATTAGCAAGCTAGTTCGCCCGCTGCTAACTGCATGGCGAATGCATGTGCTGTCCGTTCTTTGAAAGGAGTGTCAAAATGAAAAGAACACGACTGACGTATATAACAATAACATTGGGAATTCGCTGAATAGCTAGCTAGCAAGCAACTAAAGGATTAACGTTGTGGGTTTTTTAAAGCATTTGCTTGCTAGCTAACTAGCTGGCGACTTGGCTAAGAAGGAAAAACTTCCCTTTCTGTAATGTTTTCAGCGTTATGAGTACCTGCAAATGCATTCGGATTTTTTGAACGGATTTTACCACTAGCTAGGTAGCTAACTAGCTAACTTAGAAAGCATATATACATATATATATGTGTGTGTATGTATTATTTCTCCCTTAAATCAGTTGCCACTACTTTAGTAGTTGGATCTGCGTTTTTCAACAGCTACCTTATTGTTAGCTAGCTAATGCTATTTAAGTTGATAGCGGCCATTTAAATGGCTTGACACAGACCGAAGAGAATTGTGTGCGCGGTGTTTAGGCCTACTTAATACATAGAAGTAGGGAATGTTTTCCTGTCAGTAGTCTGGATTGGGCACGTCTTTATGCAGTGGTTTTATTTAGCTTGCTCATGGAAAGGAATGGTTTTAGTCCGTGGTGTTAATGCAAAAGAACGAAAGTTAATGTATAGTATTGGTTTAATGAAGTGCAAATCCTAGAAGAATTGGATGAATAGCTAACCTGTTATTATGCCAATTGACAATACATATGACAATTGAGCTGTATTCTGTATTTGATTATTTTATGAGGACTAAAGTGTGAGTGATACTTTGCAGTCGCAGGACAATAATTAATATTTGATGCTACATATTCAATTTTGGAATCATGTTTAAAAACTTCACTCAATAGTGATGGTTTTTCTTTTTTTGGGGGGTCTGGCTCTGGCTCTGGCTCTTGCTCTTGCTCTTGCTCTTGCTCTTGCTCTTGCTCTTGCACTAGCTCTAGGTGCTTTTATAAAATACATAATTTGATCGTTTTGACTACTCCAACCCACCCCCACCATGCAATTTCGCATGCGTTTGTGGAATCTTTGATATGCGCACACGCCGCTATTAATGCAAAGCAACAGCGGCTTTGGCTGACGAATGATTAGAATGCCAGATCATGGATGTGACTGCAGGCCCTCAGCTGGGTACAAGGAACATCACTCATTACACTGTTATGGGAGAGTGTGGTTTTCTGATTTCATCCCAGCATGCCAGTCGAGGTGTAATCATATCTGCCTAATTTAGTGGTCAGTTATCATGAAACAGATTGTGCTGTAGGATGATTTGAAAGCGATTAAAATATTGCAAAGAAAAATACTTGTTTAGCCTCCCCAAGGGTAGAGTTAACACTTTTCATCATAAAGTGGTGTCAATTATAATGTTCTGTTCTTCTGAAGCATAGTACCAAACTCCACTGTGAGTAACGCTGCACATTACCTTGACAAACGAAAGAGTATGATTCAAAATATTTCTGTGGGCCTTCAAATAGGCCAACTACATAAAAATACTATACAGATGACCAAGTTATTTTTAAATTGACCTGTGTACACTTTATTACAATCTCAGATGTAGTTATTTCCTTGAAATAAACTAAATTAGGTAGTATGCAAGGATTTACCTTTTGTACCTCACCTCATAGGCTAAAGTGAAACTCTTCTTAGTTCTGAAGAGGTTATGGTGTATTCAAGGTGTGTAACCTACATAAATCTTGTGAAGACTAGCGTCGTTAATACACTTTAATCTGCGGTTAATACACACACACTAAGGAAAGATAATTAAGCCCGACAAAGCATTCAGAGGCCTTCTGTAAAGTTAGACCTTTCTGTGGGATTAAAATGTATGTAATTTTATATATATGTAATTTTTTTTAAGCAAGCATTCAGTTATATCCTGTAGGGATTAGGCCTAATGACAGAAGTTAATTATATTAAGAGTAATTTTTAAAAACAGTTCATGAACTGCAAATTATACTTAAGATACCTTTTTAAATGTTCTTGACTGTAATTACATTCATTCCTCATCGCAAGAAAATTAAGGTGCAGAACAAACAAATGTATTTCAAAGCAGTGTGTATGAGAGTGAAGTTATTTTAACAGATTTGAATGGTCTTGTGTTGAAGGTAGGACAGGTAGGAAGGAAGGGTTTATTGCAAGTATTCATCCGCTGCAGTTTTACATTGTAAATGAGGTTTTTTAATATCTCAATTTCTCCAATCTACTGTAAACCAAGTAGAAAGCCATTTGGCAAAGTGCAATATGTTAGGATATTTATTTTCATTCTGTTCTTTTTGAGAGACTAATGGGATTATTAATAATAATGGTTACATGTAACTGCAAACATAAAGGAAACACCAACATAAAGTGTCTTAATAGGGCTTTGGGTCATGAGCCACCAGAACAGCTTCAGTGCACCTTGATGTAGATTCTACATGTGTCTGGAACTCTATTGGAGGGATGCAACACCATTCTTCCATGAGAAATTCCATCATTTGGTGTTTTGTTGATGGTGGTGGAAAACGCTGTCTCAGGCACCACTCCATAATCTCCCGTAATTGTTGAAATGGGTTGAGATCTGGTGCCTGAGATGGCCATGGCCTATGGTTTACATCGTTTTCATGCTCATCAAACCATTCAGTGACCACTTGTGGGGAATTTTCATCTTGGAAGAGACCACACCCATCAGGATAGAAATGCTTTACCGTAGAATGGTGATCACTCAGAATGGCTTTGTATTTATTGGCTTCAACCTTTCCCTCCAAGGGGTTGACTGGACCGAAACCATGCCAGGAAAAATGCACCCCATTCAATAACAGCCAACAGAACCCTTCATTTACTCAAGTGTTTCCTTTAATTTGGTAGTTATATGCATATATAGCGCATTTCATCTCACAATCTCAAATCATGTATTTTGCAAGGACACCGGGGACCCCTGTATTCTCTGCGATAAGTGCCATGGGATCTTTTATGACCACAGTGAGTCAGGACCTCGGTTTAACATCTCAACCGTAAGACAGCATCTCCTACAGCAAAGTGTTTCCATGACTGCTCTGGGGAATTGTAGAGGGAAGACCACCCTGTACTAGCCTGCCAGCACCACATCCAGCAGCAACTTAGTTTTCCTTGGACGCTCCCATGCAAGTACTAAAACCAAGCCCACACCAGCTTCGCTTCAGCCATTCGGCAGGAGCAGTTTGTGTGTGTTCGTGCTCATTGCTGCAACCATGCACTCTCTTCCAAAATGTGATGTCAAGCCACTGCTTATTTTCACCCCACAGTCTAGCTCACACGGACATTAAGGAGGACACTTCAGATGTAGCTTGTGCAGGTAGACTGGGCACCCAATTGACCAGAGGGTGTCACTGGTGCGTGATGAAACACGGACATTCCACTGATTAAGATCCTCCCTCCCCGGGCGATGCTATGGCCAATTATGCACTGCCCTGTGGGGTTGCCGGCCACGGCCAAAACTGGCACGGCCCAGATTTGATATCAGACCTTTTGGAATGGCAGCATTTTTAAAACGTACATATATTTTTGTGCTCAGCATATAAAGAAGCAACTAACATTATACCTAACGCTCCTTGCAAGAGCATAATGCCATTCATTCTCTTAATTGTGACACCAGGTTAAACTTGCTAATGAAATAGTTGCACAAATGCACCAGTTGTAAATGGGTCTCACTTTTGTATTGTGTAACATTTCCCTGTGGGAGGGAATGTCCAGGGAGATCTAGAATGCTACTGTCTGTATAAAATCAACATGTTACGATGCTGCTGTACATGGCAACAATACCGCCAGCTGTGTACTGAAAACAAGCAGGAGGATAATACAACTAATAAAGCCTATGACATTGATTTATTTAAAATTAAATTTTGAGGGCAAACCTCAAAACCTTCATCTCTGAAATACTGCATGCATTTGTATTTACAGACGTCCAACAACATAGGACAGCTAACGCAAGTTAAACTATAGCAATGGTGCCAGCAACCCCCACAAAAGTGGCTGCCAAATCAGTGTAAAAAACCCATGTCGGTTTGACAAACTCACCAAACTGCCCTCACAGATAGTTCCACAGTGTTACTACCAGCTATAAATAAAACAAACAAAAAACTTCAGTAGTAAAACGGGTTCGACATTATTTACATGGCCCTCTCACCCGCTTCCAACAAAACCTCCAGCTTGTACCAGAGGACAACTCCGTATGTTAGATACATCTACACAACACCCACTGCTCATATTAATAAGTAGTAGGCCTCCCACCTGAAGCCTGTGTTTTTAACATAACGTATGCCGTTTAGCAGACGCTTTTTATCCAAAGCGACTTACAGTAATGAATGCATACATTTTTCAGTATATGTGGCCCCAATGGGACAACCCACAACCTAATTGTTGTCAGCGCCATGCTTTACCTACCTGGCAGTTATTTTATTACGCATGTAAAACAAATTGTGGTATGCCAAGGTTGTCTGTTGAAGTTGCACCGATATATTCCAAATTATTTTTAAAATGGGGGAAACCCACTGAATTTTTAAAAGGGTCAACAAGAATATGCATAGCCTAAGGCCACTCAATTAACATAACCACCTGCACATGGCCAATTTAATTTATTTGAATAACTTGATAATCTTGTTTGTTATTCCACATTGATTACCAGTTAATCACATTCATGTATAAAAATGTCTCTGCCCATATCAGGTTTTGAAAGAATGCAATGCACAATTTTATATCACATGACTGGGAAGGTGAAACACTGTAAGAATGTAGGAGTGATAGTTCAATGGCGTTACCATATTACATTGAAGAATATCACAATACAGTATTAAGAGACAATGTTTAAGCATGATGAGTCACTGAGCAATGTGTTGTGACCTTTCTGATGCTGGTGGGTTTCAGATCAGGTCACTGCAGCGAGGCTTTCTATAGACGCCTCATTGAGACATGCTCATATACATCGACGGATCAGTTGTTGTTTCAAAGAGAAAACGTCGCTCTGCCAACCCACCTTTGCACTCCGGAAACGTTTTTACGCACTTTAGTCACAAATAAACGACTTGCAAGGCACGTCGTGGATAGTCGAAATGAGCAATAGCCAAAGTGAAAATGGTGCGCCGTTCTCTGTTTAACAAAGTAGATGGGTACGAAATGCCTGTCCTCTGAGTCAAATGTTCTTTTTGAAGAGTGACTGATGGTCCACAGCCAGGGGTCTAATAACATGGCACAATTATGGAATTATATTAACCATCGAGTAATGTAACAATTGAAGAGCTGTTTTGTCCAGTGTAATGGAGATGGATTGAAAGGTCACTTTATTATCTGGCTGCCGTGCAAAGACGACGTCTGCAGTTTCTTTAGGAGAGGACATGGCTCCAGTGTGGCAGCAGACGATTCATGCCTGCGTGAAATGTTTATGATGTCTCTCGTCTTCGGCGCAAACTGCAACACTAAGACCGCATCCTCTGCGGTAGACTCTTGCACCTTTTCATTATATAGGAAATGCACATATTACATTGTGCAAGCAAGAAAGGCTAACACACATTTGGGTGTATATCATTACAGCTGTATTTTTTACTTTTTTTTTAATGATTGGCTTTAATATGAAGTCAATGCTTGTGAAGCGCAGCGACACTTGACTCGTTCAGTTCAAGTCAGCTCTCAGTCATTCCACTGCTGTGTGGAACCTTAATCTGTAGGACATTTTAGTTTCCTCCCCCTTTCTAATATGAGATCAAAGACCTCTAGGAGAGTATTATTCCCACTTAGCCTGTTACATAAAACCACTGAAAATAGCATTGTTAAAGTGTTAACATTTTCATACAAAAAAAGAAGGTTTTGAGGCTGTATTACCAACTTATTCTCTGGCTGAATATTATGCATACTAATTTGCATGTAATTTAATGTGGCAGGGGCTGTCTTGATGTTGAGGAATTCCTTTCGTCTGTAATTGGCCTGCTAAGACATTTCTGAAACCAATAAGTACCACGGTGTGAGCGTTATTTATTTATTTATTTATGAGTGGTTTCTCCACAGAAATAATGGGATGTGCATTTCTGCGAAGCTCCTTGTCACCTGTGGACCTTCTCTGTAATCACGAGCATTCGTGTTTATTGTGCCCCTTTCCTGCTGCTATTTGCTGATGGTATGAAGGGTGTGCTATAATGGAAATGCTTGGACATGGTTTTTCAAGGCAGATATTGTTCAAAAGCCCATGAAGTAAAAGGTATCAACTTCTATTTTCCACATTCATTAAGCTTCATAGCACAGGTGGAAAAATGGAATACATTTGGGGTGCATACTTGTTTTACATTTTCCTTTTGAGCCAATGTTAACAGAGAATTTTAATATTTATGGATCCCACTTTGAAAAATCAAGGCAGTGCTTTTGTGGTTTGACTGATAAAGTGGTGTTCATATCCAGCTGTTTTGCATGAGGTCTTCTTGAACAGTGGCTATCAGGAGGATCTTGTGACCGTGTTATGAGGGTGATTTACTGCCCCCAGTTATGACTTGGTTATGTTGACCTCTACAGGAAACTTGCAAATATACCACTATTCTAACACACTCTGTGGGGCAGAAGACCCTGAAGCATTTTGGGAGAAAAGTAAAAATATACACATGAACTGCTTGAGTTTTCATAGCATTAAGATGATTATTCATCCTAGAAATGGGAATAATTCATGCCCCTTTTTGCATGTCTTTCTGAAGATTCTTGTCTGATGGAGTAACTAATGATACACCACACACAACATGAGCTCAAGACAACCATGCTGGTGAGATCCAATAAAGAGCTAAAAAGTACCCTTTTTGATCTTGCATGTATAGTGGGGGGAAAAAAACAACCAATGACAAAACTCCCATAAATCCATCCCCATTGGTCCCAGAGGACGAATGAGTTTGTTGGACAGGCCTTTTGTCTTGTACCTTTATCACGTGTACAATTGTAGGAACTGAACAATAAAACATGCATAGAATGATTCATTTTTAATACAGTATTCTATAATTAAGGTGAGTAACTCTCGTGGAAGTTTAACAGTGAATTTTGAGTTTCTGCTTTTGTTGGTTGCATTATAATATTCCTATGAACGTCCTCAGAGCTTTTGAAAAATGTACAAAACTGCCCTAGTATGAATTTCAGGACGTGTCATTAGGAAATTCATTATTATTGCAATGGTTTACTAATTCCCCATTGATCATTTTAATAAGACCTTCAGGAGAAGAGTAGGCCCCTATTGTTCTCCAATACTTGCCTTAGCTTTATAATTGAAGAGAGTCGAACACAACAGACATGTGTTGATGTACGAGAAAATACAAGACCTCCGAAGTTTGTTTTACTGGTGTGGTTTGATTTTTTTGGACAAGAAAAATTCCACTGTGAATTAGTTGCAAAGATTTTTGTTCATAACTGGAAACCGTGGGGGCTCAAACCGTGGGTTCCACACCTCAGACACAAAAATGTCTTGTTGTTTGAAATGGAATATTGTGAGCCGCTGCCTTAAATGGCACTCGTTTTAAATTCCACAGCTCGTGAGCCAGAATTAAGAATAAAACCTTTGCGATAAATGGGGAAAAAGGTAACAAAATAAATGAATTGATGGAAAGGCTGAACCCCCCCCAACCCCTCATAATTTCCCTCTCTTGTGATCATCTCCAGAGACAGCAACCTGTCGTGTGGGTGTAGGTTTTGAGTTCATTCAACCAAGACGACGAGACCTTTCACATCTGAGGCTTTGCCCTGTATTACTTTGCCTTTCCGCAAAAAAACAAAACAAGTTTGCCTGTCCTTTACTCTAGAGAGTTGACAGGAGAGGCGTCCTGGGAACAATGACGATGCTGTGTCACGGAGAGGGGTTTCTGCTGTGGGTGGTGGCTCGTCTCGGCTGCTGCCAGCTATCAGTGCGGCCCAGCCCGCTCACTGTGGGTGAGATCGTCTGCTGTGTAACAAAGCCGCTCTTAACTCCCAGTTGTCTCCTGTGTAATGTGAGATACGTCCTTCCAGGAAACGCTTGTGATGGATCCACAAGACGTGTGATACCCTGTAGTCCCCGATGTGTGCTGTTGACTGCAAATGAATGCATCTACACTGTTAAAAAAAAGTATCCAGTGGATGTTTCCATTGAGACACTGGCCGACTAATTATTTCGGTACACAATATCAATCACTCGTCTTAAAGTTTCAATTTGACAAACTTGGTGCCACTTCATAAAACATTTCCTTTGACAGCTGGAACGTCAAAGGAATGTGTTTTCTCCACTGTCACGTAGTGTATGTTTTACATGTAGGCTATATAACATACAGACTGACTTGTAATAATTAAACATTTTTTACTGGTATCTTTTTCAGCTACTGGCTTTCTCCTTGGAAGTCTGTCACGTTTTTCATAACATTGAGTTGGATGGGAATCGTGCACTGTGGTTGACTTTTCATGTGTAGACTAAGATAAGAAATGTTCGATAATCCAGGCCCTTTACATCACTTGTAATTGCCTTCGATTAAGAGATTCAGAAGCTCTCTTGGTACACTGTTATAACAATCTGAAGACTTTCATTTCTCATAATACACCTGAGTTCAGAAATCCAAGAGTAATTAATACAATGCAATTAAATGTAAGTACTTGAACTAGTTCTACCTTGTTTTGATAGTATATAAAGTAAAACTATAAGTAAAAATATGTAATACAGGAGCAAACTGAAACTGAGGTTGTTCTTTTCATACAGAAATGATCATGAAACTCATGCAACACCTTTGTGTATGTTGTAATTGCAAAGATATTTAACATTGTATACTTATTTGCTTTTCACTTTAGTCCACTAGAATTGACTAGCAATTCATTTTACTGTAAAACCATACTGCCACTGATATTCTGTGAAATAAGTTAAATGAAATTACACAGTGCAGTGACTACATTCTCTGAAACCAGTTCAGTTTCATATGAATCCAATATCTAGAAATGTATCAGTTTTGATATTGTACATTCAAACTCAAGAACGCTGAGTTGTCCTTCTATGTTAACCAGGAAGTCGGGCATTGAGCTTGACCAGTTAATACAAAGTTTCCCTTGGAGCGGTGTCCCCTCTCCACAGACAGTCGCGTGTCAGGGACGTGCTGAAAATGGGAGTTGGTGAGTGCAGAGGAATTTCCTTTTTTTTTTTGCTCTGGGAGCTCATTTAAGTGATCAGCATTACTTCAGTCTGCTGTCCTCCTTGTGACTCGTTTGGATTATTACATCTGATCTCATATGAAAGATTAATTAGCCCTGTGGAGAGATTAGAGCCCCGTTGACCTCTCCCGTGTCAGGCCCGATCGGGGATGACAACGCGCAGGACAGCCCCGCTCTGTATTGGCGGCTGACGTGAGCGAAATGGGTCACCGCGGAGGTGACGGGACAAGGGGCGCACGCCACCGACGGTCCATGTTGACCCCGCGGACCCACGTCGCTTGTCATCGGGCAACCCCGTCATGGCCACCCTGAACGTACAAGCATACCCATAGAGCAGGAAAATCGTATGCATTCGGTTTTGATGAAGTTTAAACCGTCGCGATTGGTCTCGGTCACGATGTCTCTGGGTGGGTCCTCTGACAACGTAGCAGACCCGTGTAGAGGGTCGCCATTACTGGCTTTCAGCCCTGCTCCATTGAATGATAATCAATTGAGGGCAACCACCACAAACGGAGTAAGGCTGAGAGGGTGAGATCTTGGATTCAGAGGGGCAAAGAATCCAGTCCGAAGCTAGGTACGGATAGGCTTTTGTAACACTGTAATCTCAGAAGCACACCTTTTTGCGTTGTTGAATGCTCCTACAGAGAATAGGGGTATTCAACTTGAATAGGGTCTGCTGGTTGCTGAATGTGGCAGTTGGGATCACAGACATTGCCTTTGAATATAAAGCATTCAGCATGAATTCTTGTGATTTATAATTACACATGCTTGGCAAATGGAGGGATCACCATTACATTTTAATGTTTGTCAGTCAGGAGCTGTAATTTTACACCCCGGTTTGACTGGCACAGCCCTCCCCCCGGGCTGTAGTCTGTCCAGGTCAGAGGGAGGAAGGTATCAGAGAAGTGGTTCTCTGTGCTCCGTTTTTTTTCTTGCACAAGCTCAGATGAGAATATAAGAATATTTGATGACGTGAAACGGCCATTCATGCCATCTTGGCTCAGGCCTGAGTTCAACACACCCGGGAGAGCTTTCAGCCCCATTTTGTTCATCTCTAGGTTTTCTGTTGCTTCTGTCTTAATGTGTGCAAAAAAAACCCCAAACCAAACCAAACGAGCCCCAAAAATGTCATTAGCAGTTGTGGTATGAAGTATTCTGCTGTTTGTGAAGTTGCCTCCTTTTTAAAGAAGAAATTCGTACGCCCTGCTATTTTCTCACACAGTGCAAATCATGCATTTGTTATTATATTAATCACCATTATTTTAAAATGTGCATCGGAGATGCTTGCGGCCCCTCGCTGGAATACACTTTTTCATCTTTGTACAAGATTCTACAGCAGGCATCTGTCGTGGGCAGTTTGTGTAGCTGTTTGGAAATAATAGGTATTTATCCGCCGAGCCAGTTTTTACACTCCAAGGACATCCCTGGGTATGTTACTGACAGGTTTTCTTTAGCATCGCTGAATAGAGACCCTTTGAAATGCCAAGAGAATCATTTAGCATATTTTAAAAAGGTAAGGAATATTTTAAGTCCGTGTGGTTTTTTTTCCGTTAATTGAGGAGATTGAGTTGTCAGGATTGGAACCGGAGGAGTACACAGAGGAAGCTGTGAGCCGCAAGAAAAGTGAGCCGAGCACTTGAATAGTCCTGAGAATAATGAACTTGAAAAGATGCTCTTAATTTGCGAAATTGTATGGTATTCCGCCTCAAAAGGGAGACCCAAAAGAGTTTTGAATTCCAGTCAGAGGTAGGCACTGATTAGATTGCAATGTCTAATTCTTCTAATACTCATCGTTCACTTCTTTAATATGCAAATTTTAGGTATGCAAAGATCTGATGCTTTTATTTAAGAAATATGTCCTCAGGCGATAGTGGTATGCTTCTAGGGAGAATTCTTTTAGTATGAAATAAATAGTTGTTAAAAGGATCACATGCGTTTGTATCTTAGAAGATGAAAAGCTAATTGACATGAATAATTTATTGTGATGCAATATTTTATAGAAATCAAACAGTTGAAAAAAATAAAGCGAAGTTCAAACATCTGAAAGATGCATCTATTATGAAGAACCTCAGAATATTCATAAGAAATTATTTCATCTGGATCATTAATGTTGTTGAAGTTTATTGCAACACACATCCTATGGTCAATGAACTGTAATTACTAAACCAGTATGGGCTATAAGTATTCAGAAATATCAATAATATATTAGTGATTATATTTATACACTGGCAAATTAAAATGGGGATGTGTAACATAGTGATAACCCGCAGTTCAAACTTTAGGGAACACAGACACAAGACAAATACACTCTCAGTTTGATGACTGGCATTTTTTCCTTTCTATTGGAATCAGTCTGTAGTTAAAAGATATTCCATGCTGTTTTAGAGTGAGTATTTTGGAGCCGAGGCTTGCATAAAATAAGTAACGCTCAGGAATGTCCTACCTAGTGCTCTCTGAAGTGTACGGGCAAAGTGATATGTGAGGCAAGCCGAAAAACCTTGTTGCACAGGAGGACAGGAAACAAGGAATCATGAAAATAACTTGCATTCACTGCATTTGATCCCATAGGTTTGCTCCAGTGACCCATCAGTCACAGACCCCATGTTATCCCATTCCCTAGGAAGACACCCTCACTCTTGGGATCGTGCCTCTGCTAACCTTTTACTCGCTTCATGACACTAATACTACTAATAACAATCCCAGCTTGTGTTTCATCCCGAAGGCGCGCCTGTTTTGGTTTTTTTCCCCTCCGCCTAGTTCAGCCGACAGCAGAAAGATGATGTATGGAAGGAAATGACACATCTCCGCTGGCATGATTCTGCCCCAAGTATTTGACTTGTATGAAAGGCCTTCCTATTTCTGCGCACAAAGATGTCTCTTATTACAGTGAACTTTCGGGCAGCTCGGTCACTGGCAGTGCTGTACTCCCTCACTGTCCGTGGCCCACATCCACAAGCCTGCCGAGGGTGAATTCTTGACATTGCTGACTGTTGTTTTACTTTCGCTGCTGTGTACTTCGTTCCAGTGTCCTAAAGCGAACGGTTTCCATAGGACTTTCCCCACTCGTCTCATGCGCCTCGCATCGATTCGACGACGCTGGTGCAATATCCTTCGCCTTAAAATGGCAGCCCGAGTCCATGACGACATTGGTGCCAGCGAGGGAATTAATCGGCGGAAATCTCTGCCGTGTAACCCAACCATGAGTTTGAAAAGGCTGGTACAATACGGGGGTTTACTGTCGTTGGCGTGCAGCTCGTGTGTAGATTGTACGTTTAATTGTGAGAGGACCCGATACATTGGGGATTCCCTGATGCATCAGTGCGTGTAGGAGTGCTCTGCAGCTTTAACCCCTCATTTCCATGTCCTGTTTTTAAAGTTGTACAGTATTGACACAGTGCAGATCTCACCTCAAGATTATGAAATGGAAGCTGAAGTGAGACTCATTTACATGCAAAACGCTGATTTGTAATATCTGGTGGGAAGACGGGAATCCCCTAAAATTGTTTTTCCTAAAATCTAAAACGCATTCTCATGCTATTTTTTTTATTTTTTTATTTTTTTATTTTTTATTTTTTGAAAGATATGTTCATAGAGGCTACATACTGACCACGGAAGAACAAACGGTGTGTGTCTGTGTTTTTGTGTTTGTGTGTGTTTGTACAGTACTCCACATCCTGGCGGCTTTCCATGTTTTTCTAACTCTGACCCACAAAGTAGTCCGTCAGATACATATTTAAAACTTTGTCTCAGGACTGGTAGACCACCAGAGACTCCAGAAGTATTAACTCCCAGTTAAGACTTTCACATGTGAGAAATGCAATCCAGACATCAATGGTAATTATGTCACAAATTAGCCTGTTCATCTAACTGAATATGGCATATTTCTGGAAGGGCCCAGGATTTTTTGCAGTATCAGTCAAAGTTAAATCACTCTTATTAAATGTGTCACACTTTGTGACTGAAACCTTATTCAAATACTGTATGTATGCGCATTAAATGACTGATTAAAGTATTGTTTTAATCTTTCAAGATATCTATCAATCTAAAGTTGATGAACATTATTGAAGAGACCTAAATATTAATATGAAGTGTATGTATGTATATATATATATATATACATACATAATATATATATTGGTCATTTAATGTATTTTGAATATTACAGGCAGAAGAAAAAAAATTGTTGGTTCCCAATGTAGCATACAGAAAATAACGCACAGTGTTGTGTGTGATTTAAAGATATGACTTGTGCCTACTACAGCAAGAATGGCCACAATGTGAACTGTGATTGGCAATACAGTAGGTGAATGATGAATTTCGCAGAACTACCCAGTTTCTGAATGTGGTTTTTACATCTGACAGACATAATAGATCTTTCCTGAAAATTTGTGGTTTCCAGAAAACAACCCAATATTTCCTGTAAAAGAAATCAGCAAGGGACATATTTCTATTGAAATATAAATTCATCTTGTCTTTTCAGTTAAACCAGTTATATATTGATTACTTTTTGAATACATTGAGTAACCCATGTTTAGATTTTTCAGTTTGCCCCTGTTGCATAATTTTATATATATATATATATATATATATATATACACACACACACACACATATATATATATATGATGAAATATAGATGTGCCCATGTTATGAATTCATATAACTTAGCATTTCAATGCATGCACAAAAGGCCGGGCAACTTTCTTAATTCCCATCCAATTTAACGTGTCTAAATAAAACTGGATATTATCAGCTTAGTCAAAGTTGCCATTTCTCCCATACGTTTTGTGTAATGGACATTTTCTTCCTTCTCATTACTCATGCTGTAGACCTCATCCACAGCTTTCGTTTCTCTCTTCTTGCCTGGCAAAGGGAATCTGTTGGGGCTCCCATGAGCAGCTTTTACCAGCAGAACGTGGAGGGCCAGAGAAGTGGCTGGGTGTTTGCGCAGACTTGTCCAGGTGAGTGTGTTGTGACCGCAAGCTTGCCAAATACACATCGGCATTGGTGTGGCTTAGCGCTTAAGGAGCCACACTGTACTTGTGACCAGTGAGTTGTGGGTTCGAATCCCAGCCATGACATTGCTGTTGTGTCATTGAGCTTCAATTACTTTAATGTCCATTTGCATAAATGGCTAATACATGTTAAAGTACCCAAGTTGTCCAGGATAAGGGTGGATTCAGCTTTTACGTATTGCATTTTCTAATTTTGTACATTTTATTATCATTTTCAACAAAATGTATCATGTAGTGTTTACACTTGTGAAAGGAAATTTTGTGTTCTATTTTGGTCTCCCGGGACGGAAAGTGGAGCACATGTTTATCGCACCTGCGACATGCAGAGCACAGTTTGGGATTCCCTCACAATTTCCCTTTGTCATTTAACACCACAAAGCAATGGTTTCGCTCGGTTACTGTGAGACGTGGCAGATTAAAACAGCCTGAACCAGAACGGAGGGAGGTTCAATTAGTGCCCCCGAGTCTGTGGAAAATAAACAGGTTTGCATTTTGTGTTTCACATATGACTGGGGGAAAATCCCATGTATAAAAAAAAAGAAAAAAAACCCTGACTCACCTTTTTATTGCGTAACAGAATTACTAAGTATTTTTTAGTCCGACAAAATCCGTGATCAAAGGTAAGGCAGAAACATGGAATACGCTTTCACCTTTGGTCACCCCCCCCCCAATCCATTGGCCATTATACCCCTTTGGGTTCATTGTAAGTTAAACTTAAACTCCCCCTATCTGTTGATGTGGCAATGACGTAAATGAAACTGGTCGTGTGTGACGTGGGATAAGGAGAGTCATTCACTCACAGTTTATCCGATCAAATGGTTTTCACATCGAGACAATATTCCATGAAAGACTGGAACACACTGTAACCTTTTCACAAGTAATTCAGGGTGAAACTCTTCTCTTTACACATTCATTGGTCCTAGCATCTAAAAATGATACTAAATAACTAAATTATATACAAAAATTTAGACACACATTTTTTTGTTGTTGCCACGAGCGTTACCATTCTGATGATTTGGAGTTATATTGCAATAAACCTTTCCCCCCCCCCGCACAAGGAGCTGATGTGGATTACGCCTGCTCCAGGTCTGGCCTATGTGGAGCCCGCCTTGTTCATTCCTTGTTATTCTGCTAATGTCTATGATTTAAGGGGAATTATGCACATCTCAATGTGACCATAAATGATATTATTCATGCACAGGTGCTGCTCTGAGCTCCTTCTGAATGATAATTAAGATAATCTTTCTTTTTCTCCCCGCTCTCCTTTCACACGGATCCACTTTGTTCTGCGATTTCTCCTGTGTCAATACCTCGCAAGACGGCAGCCCTCTCCCTCACCATTGTCTAATCCTTTTCAGCACCGAAATGCACTAACAACTGAGACCAAATGTATGTTTTCCCCAGAGATTCTCAGCATTGCGAGAAATACGTGCCAAGTCGAATTAAAGTAAAAACTTTGTGACTGATAAACTTGGTTTGAACGTTCCCCTGGGACTTTATTATCGCGAGATTAAGTAGTTTAATTCTTGCAAAATGGATATGAATAAGTTTGGAATGTGAATGCTGTGAATATTTTCCTTAAACGGGGAAAGTATTCATTTTGAACGTTTTAAACATTTTAGCTAATGAATTGGATGATTTTGTACAGTCTCATGCGCTCTCAAAACACTTCAGCGAAAAACGGCAGAGCGCGTGAATAATTTCGCTACACTTTGGAAATGAAAAGATGTGTGTAGTGTTTATCATTGAAATGTGCCGAGCGCTATAAAGTGGCATTTTGAAAAGCCGCGTTGGAGCGGGCTGAACATTGACTTAATTATGAATCGGTTGTTAAGATTCTGAACATTACTGTTAAAAATAAAGAATTTACTGAACACTTGACTAGGGTATTTATGATGATGTTTTCATAACTCTTGTTGACACTAGTATGTCGTTGTGAATAAAAAAAACATTTGATGGACCATGTCAATGATGCTAATAGGAGTCTAGATAGTATATAACAGTTTGCTTGCAATTTAAACTAAACTGCCCCTGCCTCGGCAACACGCTTTGTCAGAAGTTGAGGATTTTAACAGTGCTAGCAACAACAGATGTTTGCCATTCAACAGTGGAAAGATTGTGTGCTTTTCTCTGTAATTACCCAAACATCATCAGCGCTTAATCAAGCTTTTCTGCGCAAAAATGGTACCAACTACATAGTCAGGAGGCATTCATCAACCAACAGCCTGCTTCATGTCTTAATCAGCCAGAGATTTGTGTTTACCTGTTTCCCCCCTGCGGCGTTGGAAAGCAAGTTGTTTGAGAATACAACACCATCAGAGTGACTAAACACACACACTGTATTATATTAGCAGGGACTTTCTCATCATTGGTGGATAGGTCTAGAAGGAGGGGAAAACCCTGACATACTGAGGCATTATTTTTCAACCTTTAATCTTCAGTGGTGAAATGAAAAAGCACTTGTCATTAACACATCTGAAAGTTCATGAGCCAGTAGTGATACTCAGTGTGCGTCTGCAGATTTGATGCAAACTACATTTAAAAAATATGAAATCAATCAATGTTTCGCTTTATGAGCTTAGGGTTTTTTCCTTTTTGCTTTAGACATATATTGAAAATATACTTTGACTAGTTTTCATTTGATGCAAAGCTGTCCCAACTATTGTTGTAGTTTCTGAGTCATATTTGAATACAGCTGAAAGAAAAATAATATTGAGGTTATCATATTGCTGTATCTATGTAGTCTTACATTATGTGACAAACAGACATCATGTGGTGTTCGGGGTATGTTTCTGAAGATGCTGATACCAATGCGGGATATCAAATGGTTTTCAAGTAAAAGTTTTTGGCCCTTTTTTGCCTCTGGTTTGTGCCTCTGCTTTTTAAATTGTAGAAGGATTTGTCCATACCACAGGAAATGATCACACTAAAATGAATAAAAAAATGTATGTCAGAATATAAGGGAATAAATATAAAGGGATGGTCATTGTTCATCTATTTATTTATTCTCCAAAGCATGCATCCTAGTTGCATTGGAATGAAACATACTGTACTAATTGTCTGAGTGTCTTATAGATCTTCGAAAAGTTTCTGAAAAGCGAACATTAAACAGCCATACACTAAGAGAGACATTAGATGAGCTCACAAATGGAAATACATGCATTTTTTAACTAATGAACACCTGCTACCAGGGTACAACTAGAGAAAGGTCTGTACTATGAGAGCCGTGACCTAGAAACCAATTATCTAGCAGCAATTTCGGAAAGTAGCGTACCGCCTTCCAAAGGAGGTTTTTTAGGTAGGCTACTTCCAAGAAACTGGGAAAAAAGACTAGGCCTAAAAAGCCACCCTCCCACATGCTCTCTCCTCTGCTCTGCTAGCTTGCAAGTTGCACGCATACCTACTTGTTTGACTGCTGGAGAGGCAGCGAGTGATAATTATCACTGCTTATAGAATGGAAATCCAGCTGTATCATCTTAACATGAGGCCTTGTTTACCGATTCCTCTCTGCAGCCTCGTCGTGTTTACCTCAGTTTGCTTTGTGTGCAAATCAGTTGTTTTGTTTGTCTTTGGGCCTGTTTGATTCGCGGTGCGTTTTGATGTATTTTGGGGGGTTTTTTTTGGGGGGGAGAGAAACACATGTTGTCTGTGGCCGATCGAGGGAAACGCGAAGATTGATGCGCCGTCTTCAGCCGCATGGCATTTTTGGGCTTCTGTCACACACTGTGGCCCTATGTAAACAGGGCTGCGAAGTCGCTGGGATAGATTATGGTTATACGTAGCCTCAGATGGATCTAGGTCAGAGGCTGCCTGGCCTTATTATAGAATGTTGAATTCTGTCGTACTGTGAAATTGCGTATGGAGCTTATATATTACTTCTTCAGTGGCCGTTCAATTGATGACGTGACGTCGCAGTTAAAAGTCAATAGAAGGGACTGGTCTTTCATTATACATATAGTATGCTGTTATTATGAAAAAATTGTCTGACGCACATTGTGTGAGCTGAAATGAGGATGATTTCTGGCCCTTCAGAGTTCACGTATTTCCCGGAGACTAGAGAATGATAGATAACACAAATAATATTCATTTATTTAAGCATTCATATTAACATTAATATTGTCATATGTTTGGTAAACATTTACCAAACATATGATGGAATCCATGTTCCAAAGCATTATAATTAAAGCAATATTATTGCATACTGCTTAAAAACACATTTTTATTATTTGCCATAAGCAGCCATAAATGTTATGTTCTTTTATTGCCTTATGACAATAGGCAGAGACTGTCAAGACAAAATGCACAGTACTTTAGGGCATATTTATAAAGTATGTATGAAGCTTTATGTGTGTAGGCTTTATGAGAATGTTATGAATGTTTGTAGGGCTCCCGTTTTTAATGTTTTTTTGTTTTTTTTAACTCATTCATTCCCGATTTCAAATATTGCCCCCAATAATGACTCAGCTAATTTTCACAGAGTTTCTATTTCAACAAATTAATCTCTGATAGAAATGTAATGCAAGAAAGCTTGCTACAGTAACTAGCTAGCCAATTTACCAAGCTAACTCAGAGCCTAAGTGTTGTTGCAATATGTTGGTGTGATCCAGGTTCAGTTAAAATCCAGTTAAAAAAATGTAAAATAATTGAAACCTCAACACAAGGTTTCTGATGCTGTGTGCATTCACAGTTAAGGATTCGAATGATTTACTAATCTACCTCTCGGGGTGCCTAGCCTGGTTGAGTTGAGCCCCAGGTCAGAATGCACCTTGCACTGGAACATAGATGCCACATCCCTTTTTAATAAAACCCTATTCGCCCCAAGTGGCTTAAATCAGAACATATATTCGTGAGAGAAGTGCTTACATTTTTCTGCATTCGGAAAAAAAAAATAGGTCAGTTATACTTGCACATTAGTCAGGTCAGAATAAGGATCTTTATTTGCCATGTTGCGCACAGGGTAATTGGAATGTATCTTTTCGCATCCCTCTCCTAGATGCACACACACCATCAGAGCGCAGGGTCAGCCATAGTACAGCACCCCTGGAGCAGTTAGGGGTTCAGTGCCTTGCTCAAGGGCACTTTGGCAGTGCCCAGGAAGTGAACTGGCATCCCTCCGGTTTCCAGTTAATTGTTTTTTTGTTGGCCTTACCTGGGATGTGAACCAGCAACCCTCCGCTTGCCAGCCCGTGTTGTTAACCGCTGAGCCACTGCCGCCCTTAGTTATTATTCTGTAGTTAATATAGTTTAAATTAGAGTATTTATTTCTCCCAAATACAAGCAAACAATGGAGTGAACATCTATGTAGGTAATTAAATATATTCATAAGAACTGCTAAGATTATTTTAAAATGATGGATACAACATGCAAACAGTGGAAATCATGTCTAGAAAACTACAGTTGAAAAGACAATTGTGTAACTTTTTTTTTCTCCTCTAAAACCCAGATTTCTTTTGCAAATGATACTAAATTATATATATTTAAACCATGCCTCCTGGCAATGGCATGCTCTGAAATGTCTTTAATAAGGAATGGAGTGTTAATGGTTCATATAGTTCTAGTTTTAAATTAGAAATAACCAAGCATAGCTCTTGACTTATCGAAAAGGTTAAAATTAAGTACAATGAATTAATCTCAATTTCCTGCTGGATTGTGTATGAATCCGTGAGCTGTTAGAAAACATATGATTAAAGTTCTAAGCTACAGGAGCTCCACGTGCATTGTATGTGAATGTCAGGCATAAAGTGGTTTATGAGAATAAATACATTGCTTCAAGCAACCAGGTCTAAGCTGAAACCTCTGCACAGACAGCGTGTTCTGCACAGATACACTCTTAAAATATCCCTTAAAATGTTTTACTTTTAGCTGTAGTTTCGGGGTCACATTAAAAATGAGACATGGATTTAAAGACTGAAAACATGGCAAGACTTGTCATACATGAGGTAGAGAATATTATCACAGTGTAGAAGTAGAAGAAGTATATTATACAGCTCACATAGTGTACAAACATGCTGCAGGTGGATGTATTTGATTTGCACACAAATGTTTTTACACGTTGCAAAATTGAAAAACTGGAATGTTAAACTTGAGATTTTGAAATAATATGAATATTGAGAGAATTTGAGGGTTTTCATTATTTTATTTATTTATTTAGCATTTTCCAGTCATAACTCTTCCTAGGTCAGGGAATCATTTTTCAGTGTTCAGGTTTTGTTCTGCACTGTATGACTGGGCTATAAAAACTAATTTTGATTTATATGTACAGTAAGTTGATCAGCCAGGGGGGGGCATTTTAGAGAAGCTTGGTGATATAATTTTCACTTTTGAAAAGAACTGCAAGACAACTGAACTGGAAATGAACATCATGTTTAATTTTGGGCCTTTATTCTTTCTCACGGAGCTTGGATATTCTCAAAACCTCTGTTGTGTTGTCAATCTCAACAATGTCTCTTCAACCTCACACACACCTGGGAGAGTTGGCAGAGCCTGGCTTTGGAGCTCAAGACCAGAACGTTTTGTATGGAGGAAAGAAAAGAATACCCCAATCTCAATGAGTTTCATTGTATTTGCATAATTGCAAAATGCTGCATTCTGAAGGATCGGTTGTGCCCAAATAATGCTGGGGAAAGATAAGAAAGGAGACCCTTTGGCCTCCCGGGTGGCACGTTCAGCTGGAGCACTAGTCCTTTAAGTAGTGACTCGGCCGGAACAGGGTCCAGAATCAAGTTCTTACTGTGCCCAGGCCGACTGTGCTTGGAAGTCCCATGGAGCGATGTACAATGTCGGCCATAGCATCACTCAGGAATGGAGGTAAGATTTCAGTTGTCGGAACATCCTACGCCTCATAGCGCAATAGCAACTCCTCTGGTTGACCGGGTGTCCGCACTCCGCCGTCCAGTCCTCCAGCAAAGTGACTGCGCAGCTCACCCAGTGGACTGCAGATTGAAAAGAAGCTGGCTGCACATGCTTCTGAGGACACGCGTGCTAGCGGGTTAGTCTCCCGAACTGACGGACAATGTCCCAGCAATGGGATGGGGTTACGAGTACAACCGGCCATTCCGAAATTGGGAGGAAAAAGGGAAACCGCTAAAGGGTTGTTAAAAACGAAGACCCCATAAGCAACAAATAAACTGTTAGGTTTTAGTAAAGATGGACTTCCATGTATTTTATTTATTTTTTATTTTTTTATTTTTTGGCACGACATGGCATTCCGTTTGTTCAACATTTTTTCGAAAGCCACATTTTAATCTGATTAAAACCAAGGAAGCTGATAGGTATCAGCTTGGATCTCACATTCTTTATCTGCTTCTTATTTAGTGGAAGTGCAATTGTTACTGATTTAGAATAATTTCTTTTGAATAGTCACAGGTGTGGAATTGCTGCTTGAGGGAGGCACTTGCTAATTAGCTGCAAAAGAATCAGGAGCGAGCGGTGGGGAGCAGAAATGTGCATCCAGCATCACCAAGCCAACTAATTGTGCCTTTTCACACCTTTTAATAAAGATATGCTTTCCAGGTCTGAGAACATAGATCAATTTTGTGATAATTGTTTGTTTTGCCGCTCAGAAGTTTTGGCTCCTGAAAACTGTCTTTTCCATCTTTTAAATCTCCTCACGAAGCTCTACCTGGTGTCTGTCCTGGGTTTCTAGAAGGGGGAGGGAATGTGTGGAATATATTTCAGTGACAGACATGGCCAGATGGGTCATTAAGACTGAATTAAAAGCAATAACTTCTCCATAAAAAGAATAGCATTCCATATTGTGTTAAGATTTTGTTTTTGTTTTTTTTGGTCGGAGAAACAAAAGCATTCCTCCCTTTGTTTCTTTTACAAAGCAAAGTTAAGCAACTGCTACAGTTTGTCTGTCTTAACCTTAACTACACAGGATGTCCCTGAGACTCTTCTTGGCAGGAAAAGGTAAAAATAGAGAACTTTCATCTGGTTTGAGTAAGAACTCTTTATTACTTGGGGGGTGGTTGCTTTTGTACGTGGTGCTGGGCCTTTTTGATTGAAGCTCAAACAGGCCAGGAAATGCAAATAATCCTCATTCCAAGGATGTACAGTGACGTGATTGTGTGGCGGTACGCATGGCTCGTGGGCTCACCACATTAAAGGGACCCGCTCGGCAACAGATGAGCAGGGGCTGGGTTAAGTTAGGGAGATGCCGGGCTTCAAAGCCTGTAGGTTTGCCTTCCACGTCGCGAGCGGAGAGATATGTGTTTTATTAATGGCATTCATTATCTCTTTTTCGGGTTTTAGCTTTATTCTTGAATCGCCATGGTCTCAGAGGGGAGGAGGCACTGGTCTAAAAGAACTGGAGAGCTGATGTCATAATAAATTCTATATTAACGCCGGAGTCAACGGAAGTGGGCGCGCAGCCATATTGGTATTCCCATAACAAACAAATGAAGAATAACCGGTTACACAAAAGTCAATATTTATAAGATCTGTTCTATTATTTCATAAAATATCTACAAATCGAATTCAGCGTAGGCTATTTTCACCGCAGTGACACGCTGTCCGGCATATGGGTGTAGTAATACTTTCAAAAAACTATGTGGCAAGACCATCCACAGATGATAATTTATTCTAATAATAAATTGCCTAAATATTAGGATATGGTCAATTCAACGGAATATAACGGTAACTTTTGTAATGAAGTCGGCAATTCGTGAACTGTTCCATTTTAGTTAAATTAGCTTGCTTGCTAATGAAAACAAATTCAGACAAACCGATAAACTCGTCTCACTGGGACAAGCACTGACGACACGTTTCTCTCTCAGCTACCTGTACTGCTGGGCAGACTACTGGCTGAACAAAATGAATGAATGAATGAATGAATGGATAGCACTGTCTCAATGGCTTGTATCTAAAATCTATTTTTACTTTCAAGCAATAAACTCGCTTCACCACCCCTTCTTTCAGTATTTTAGTCTTAATTATTAGCTAGCCTACTTACTTGCTACAAACTGAAAAGTAGTTTCAGTAAAATGTCCTGCTGTTAACTATTATTCCTTGCTAAGTCCTTTGAGAGAACTGTACTTATTTTAAAGCCTTCAAACCCATACAAAAAACAATATGGATAGTCATTAGCTAGGTCGCTAAAATTAGCTAGCGTGCTAACATTGGCTAGAGCACAATAGCTGCAGCCAGTAACTATATGAGTAGCCATATAAACTAAACGCATTAGTCTTTGAGATTTGGAATCACAGATTTAGTTTAAACACAGCATGTTTTTATTGAAATTTTAATCTGGGACAAAATAAAAATTGCTCTTTTTCAGTTAGCCTGCTAATTCTAGCAATGGCAAGCGAATGTAATTCTTAGCTCATAAGGTTCACTCAAACAAAGTGAAGCACATGTTTAGGATATCCTTTCTATTAATCGACTGAAACATTTTCTACGCCTATATCCATCCGTTATGGCTGCTTTTGAGAGAAAGTGATTACAATGTTAAAGTTATTACATGCAGTTCAGCTAAATCAAGCTAATGTTACAGGATAGACTGCAAAGAAAATGGGCATTGTATAAATCAATTTGATATATAAAAAAAGTGTGACTTTCTTAATTGCTATTACTGAGAAATTTTTTTACCCAAAACGCTCTTGAAGATTGCCATAAATAGCTACTTACTCCATGCATGTAACCAGAACAATAGGAACACAAAGATGGAGGTGCCATGGCTTCAATGATTATTACATAATCAGCTGCGCAGTTGTTCTAGATCTGTGGGATCAGATCAGACCATCCTAAGCTAAAGCACAATAGATAAAACTTTCAGTACCTGGGAAACATAGTTTAATAGCTATACAGGTTGCGGATGTGACTTTCTAACATGGTTATGCATTAGGGGTTTTGGAGAGTGAGGGAATTAAGACGTGTTTTTGTTAAATCACCTTCCCCGTAACATGCGAGTATATAATATTGTCTGCTTGCAGTCTGGCATTACCTGTAATTGATCTAATGTTGGATCAAAACTCTACCCCTGAAAGCAAAGTCGAAACTGGTATTGGAATGCCTTGTGATTAAACCTTCCTTATATTGCCATAATCATTGTCTGTGGGCATGGGTATTTGGACATTTGGATAACTGTTTGACCTTGTCCTGAACTGGTGGTCAGAACTATGCCAATGTATTTGTATATTATTTACAAATGCACAAACACACATGCGTGCATACACACATGCGCGCATACACACATACACAAATACGTGCATACACACATACAGTACCAGTCAAAAGTTTGAGTACACCTGCTGGAAACTAGGTTTATCTCATAATTGACAATACTTTACACCGTATACGTTTCTGTAAATACTTTAAAATGACAAAAAACACATGTAACAATGAACAAAATGAACATCAAAAAAATGTTCAAGAAAATTATATTGAAAATTGAATCTTGGATTCCTCAAAATAGCCACCCTTTGCCGTGATAACAGCCTCACAAACACGGGCCATTCGGTTAATAAGTTTCAGCAGGAAATCACCCAATATGTCTTCCCAGCTCTCCTGCAGCAATTCCCAGAGAAACTTGTGGGTTGCTTTGCTTTGACTCTTCTGTCCAGTTCGTCCCATACAATTTCTATGGGATTGAGGTCTGGACACTGGGCAGGCCAGGTCATCAGTTTGAGTTGTCCTTCACGTTCCTCCTTCACCAGGTAGTTCTTGCACAACTTCAAGGTGTGTTTCGGGTCGTCATCTTGCTGAAGAATGAAGGAGTGCCCGATTAGCCATAGTCCAGATGGAAGGTGTACTCAAACTTTTGACTGGTACTGCATGTATATATGTATATATGCAGATGCTTATATTTTATATTGTGTGTACAAGGGTGTAGAGAAAACAATATATTTATTTATGAACTAATAAGGAGTTAATAAAAACTCTTTGCCATCAGAACAGATTGTCATTCTTGGAATGCTGTTTTGAACTGTTGCTAGTGGGATTTTGCACCATTTATATAGAAGGAAAGCCTCAATTTCTTTGAGAGATGAAGATGGTGGAAATCTACTTGGCACTCTCCGTTCCAAAACTTCCCATAAAGGTTCAATGATGTTTAGATCTGGTGATTGGGGAGGTCATGGAAGATGTTTAACTTAATCCTGGTGTTCATGAAACCACTCTTGAATCCGTTTAGCAGTGTGTATGGGGGCATTATTATCTTGGAATATGGAAACATCTTGAGGAAATGTTTGCACCATAGGGTGCACCTGGTCGCCTAAAATGGCTTTATATTCCTTGGCCGTAATTCTACCATGCAGAGTAACAATCAGACCCAATGACTCCCACGAGATGGCTGCCCATGCCAGAACAGATCCACCACCATGTTTAACAGTTGGGAACAGGTAATGGGCGTTGAAGTCTTCCTGTCCAGATGTAGGAAAAAGAGTGAAACCAGGTTATGCATTGTTTTGCATTGCCCTTGGTTACAAGTGGTTTCCGAATGACAGCCCTACCATAAATATCAGCTTTGTGAATCTCACAACATAGTTTTTGTTGATACTGGATCACAGAGGTGTAGATTCCATTCTATGGTCATTTTTGAGGCTGTTGTTTTGTGGATTTTAGCAACTATACTGTTGTGTCTATCTGTTCCTGTCACTGAGCTTTGACTTGCAACCATTCTCCTCTTTCCTCCTTCCTGATGCAGTTTTTCTTTGTTTTACATATGCCGTCATAATTTTTTTGACTTTCCCCTTGACACATTAAATAATTTTGCCGTTCCTGTGATTGACGCACATGCAATTCGGGCACCAACTTTTTGGCCTCTTTCAAAATCTGTTCAATCTCACATGTTGCTTTAGAAACTTACATATTAAAGTGTTGCTTTTAAAAACATATTTTATAGCAGAAATGTACTGGTATTGACATTAATATGAAACACGTGTAGACTAAATAATGAATTGTAATTTAGTTGCTTCAAAATATGAGTCCTTTTTCATTTCGCATTTACATTATTTTGTCTACCCCTTGTATATATACGTAAATAGATAGAACGTTAGAGAAAATATATTTTCACATTGCTTTTCTCTGGTTTATTTTAAGAAGAACATTTTTATAATTGTGGATAGAACATAAAAACACTCAATTATCATAGCATTATTATTGCTTTTATGTCTTAATTTTCATCCTGTGTGACACAAAAGTTCATCAGCATTTCAGAGGCTGATTAGCATATTATTATGATGTAAGTGGTGCCCATCATTCTCTTGCACATTAAATATAGTGAGTATTTTTTTCTTTCTTTCTCCCCCTTTCAGAATTCCGATTTAACTGTAATAACTGCCTTCAAAGCTACCTTCTGATTGGCCTTTGAAAACCGTAGGACATGATTGGCTGTTTCCCAGTACACAATCCACCATAAATCCGTGTCAATCCAAATTCAGTGTTCCATATTATTAAACTAACAAACAACAAATACGCTACACAAAAGACTCTAATGAAAATGCAATAATTGACTCTGTAGAGGGACTTTATCATCAGTCCTGGCTTGATTCGAAGACATAATCTGCTTTGGCTGGTATCTGGCCCTTTACTAGTGGGTACAAGTGTTAATAAACTTCCAACCTCTCAGCCATTAATGCTCATCTAATGTACTTGTAATGATAATGTTTGAAAGCAGAATGTTTTATCATTGTATTCCACAAGAGTTGACAAATCTTAAACCTTTCACAAGAAATAATTAGGATCTATTTAAAATGCTGAATACTGACCATAGTATTAAGACGGAGCTAAGCCTGTTAACCAGTGCAGTTGCAATTAAAGGATTTATTCCTCCTAGAGTTAACTAAGGGGTTATTACCTGACAATTGATTATGGCATTCAGGGGATTTCATTGTTTGTTCCAAGCGAGTTTCAATTATGAGTTAATGAAAAACGGCATATTCATTTGCGTTCATGTTTGGTATTTGTTGTTTAATGTGTTTGTGTGTTTTCAACTCTTCCCCTTGCAGTGGCAGCAGGCGCCTTCGATTCTGTGGCTCCCATATGAAACCTGGGCAGAGACGAAGCTAAACTTAGTTTAACCTGCTTATTTCAATGTTTTTTTTTTTGTCTTTTTTTTCGCTTTAATTTCTCTACATAGCTTAACATTGTAAATCAGGTCAACCTTTTTAAGATTTATGAAAAAATTAATGGTATGCTATTTTTATGCAGGAGACAGACTGTTAATTTGGTATGACCTTAGTCAAAGGCGATGAATCAACAAACTCTCCTACTTCCTAAGACAAACTCCTGGTCTCCTTTGCTGCTTTTAAATGATTAAGATGGGACGTACAAGTGGCTTGTAAATCTTTATAACTCGGTACAATGCTTCATGTCGATTTAAAGGAGGCCCGATACAAATGATGCATTCATCTATTTTGGTCGCAGTGTTATAATTTGTTTATCCTAAGTACCTTTTTTTCAGAATTAAGCCATTTTTAATTGTTCTCTGGATGAAGAAACCATTCTTTCCTTCTCCATTCCTCCTTTCTCACTGCCTCGGAGTGCTTGCCGAAAACCAGCGAGGTCCCACTGTGAGTTGGGGGTGGGGGTGGGGGTGGGGGGAAGACTCAGACTTTTTAGCGGTTCCCTTGACAAGATGAAAACTTTTAACCGCGGAGGCCCTGTTGCTCAGGCGTGCATTGAAGTGTCTCTGCAGGGGTTCTGTTTTGTGCTTTTTGAGGGGTTTGGGGGGGGGTGAAGGTGGATGTTTGGAGCATGCTGACAGAACCTCAACACTGTCCCTTTTGTTTCGTCAGGGTGCTTCTCGCTGGGCTCCGTCCTTAACCTGCCTGAACCGGCTGCCCCAGCACCTGACCTTCCCAGGTCAGGGAAAAGGCCCCGCGCTTCCAGGAGAGTCGGCCGCCACATCCTGTCCAGGAGAGGCAGGAGGCGGAAGGACTTTCGGCAAGGATACGACTGGGTTCGCTCGCGGTAAAGAGATTCGTCTCCCCCCCCCCCTCCCTCCCCCCCGCATGTTGCAAAGCACCGATGTCACCTTCGCCGAAAGTTAAAGCCTGTTATTAAAGTTGATTTATGAAGATTTAAACCAACCATGTGTTCCTTTCTTAGTCTCATTCAGGATGTAATGTTTGTTAAATGTATTATATTTGTGTCATATAAATCATATTTAATGGGAAAACATTGAGGGAATCCTCATAAATTGTGTGTGTATTGTATAAACAGCTGGTCCCTGTGCCAGATTTTACCTCTGTCCCTGTAGACAACCCTGTAAAGTGCAGTCGGGAGTATTCCTGCATCCACACACAATGGTAAAAATCTGCAATAAAACAGCGGTATCAGTATACTGTATCAGCTCCTAAATACATTCAATGAAAGTATGCCTGTATAGGACCATATCAACAAGAGAGATATTTTATCCATTGCTATGAGGCCTGGTTTCAAGGTTTGCTATGTATTTCACACATTGTAAAACACAGACTTGGTCATTTCATCAGGAGGATGTATCAGCTTGTGCCGGAATGCCATGTTGTTTTAAACGGATGTGCTCTCTAACAGTTCCGTGTCAGATTTGTGCAAAAATATAATAAACACCATGCATGTTTTTTGTTCATCAGCTGAGCCAATATTCAAATGCATGTCTGTTTTATATCAGACAGAATCTTGCACACACATAGTCATGGGTCACTCTGACATTAGTAAGGGGTACATATGTCCCTTGGGTGGGAAAAGAAGGCCATGGCAGAAAGATTTAGGCTAGTGGACAGCACTGCACATAGCCCAGCAAACATTACACATGCCAGCTGCCTCAATATGTCACAGGAAAAAAAGTCATCCAAAGAGGTGCGGTGGTGTTGCAATAAAAAAAAGTTTTATTATGATATTTACTTTACATGTGTGTTTATACTGTTTATGCAGTGATAACATTCCCAAATTCAAAACAAATGCACATTGTGCAGAATTGCTCCAGAACTTTCAGATGGTCATGATAGAAGAACGTAAGAATACATAATAACGAGAACGGGCCGTTCGGCCCATCTAGGCTCATGTCCTAATCTAAAGAGTATCTAGTACTATATCTAGCCTGGACTTGAATAGCCCAAGTGTTTCTGCCTCTACTACCCGCCCTGGCAAGCTGTTCCAGGCATTGACAACTCTCTGTGTAAAGAAAAACTTCCTAATATCTGTGCAGAATTTGCCTGTAACTAATTTCCACCTGTGGCCTCTTGTTCTGCTGACCCCACTTATCTTAAAAAATCTTTGGTATTTCACTTTGTTAATCCCTTTTAGGAATTTAAAAACCTCAATCAAATCCCCCCTAAGTCTCTGTTTGCTAAGCTTAAATAGATTGAGTTCCTTTATCTATCATCATAACTTTTATCTTTCATACCAGGTATCAGTTTAGTTGCCCTTCTTTGGACTTTTTCTAGAGCTTCTATATCTTTCTTGTGGTGCGGTGCCCAGAACTGCACACAGTATTCTAAGTGAGGTAATTTTGGGGCTCATATCAAGACACTTGTTTAGGGGCGGTCTTTTAGTGATCAATCCCTTTACATTCATCACAGAGGCTGTTATATATGTAGAAGCATCTGTTCTTGGTGAAATGAAAATTTGAAATACCCTGGACCACCAACTACATAAGAACAACATATGATTTTTTTTTTTTTTTATATTGAGGGGTTGAGTTACATTTTACTTCTTACCAGTCAAGCAACTCCAGCCCTTTAGCTGGGCACAATGACATCAACGTAATTATAATTTTAAATGGGAAAAATCACTTTGGTCAAGGAAACATTGATAGACATTGTCTATTCCACAAGGACTACGAGTCTCTTAAAAGTCACACGATTTTTGCGGTAAAGGCATCTCATGGATTTGGGAATATTTAATGCACATATCATTAATGTAAAATCGAATTGTATCATTAACGTATCAATAATTTGGTATTCAGTCTATGGCTAAAAAACGCATGAAAACGCCAACGTTGACTATAGCAGCAATGTTGACAATACCGTTGTTTTTGATAATATTTAACAGCAGAGTCGTTAAACTAGTTTAGTCTTTATTTTATGCAAGCTTGGTAGCTACAGTATGAAATAAACTGCAGCTACCAAGCTTGCAGAAAGTTTGGTGGGTGACATTGCTGCGCCAGTAGCCTCTCTTGTATGCAGTGCATAGGCATATCAGTGACCCTAGGAATTCCAGTGGGCGACTAGCCTAGGAGTGTCAGTGACTTGCCTAGGAATCCCAGTGGGTGGCTGTCCTAGTCTATGAGGCGTATCATTCACTCAGTGTCATTGTGGCCATCATTTACCGTATCATTGACCTCCGTTGACACATCAGTCACCTCCTCCGACCAATCATTCACCCCATTTTTGGCACTATCCACCCCATATGCAAGCCATTCTGTGTGTCTGAGTAGCAGTCAGCAGCAGGGCAGGTTCCATCTTGGAGGAGGTGGTTCAGTTTGCCTTTGTCACTGCCGGTCCCAGAGTTTTTGGCAAACTCATAGTATGGGGGAAATTGGGAGAAAATGGGGGAAATATCAGAAATAAATACATAAATAAAGGAACCATCAGCTACTTTTAAAGTAACAAATTGAATTACTGTTAACATAGAGAAGTACTGTATTGCTATGACCATTTTAACAGTCTGCTAGTCGGTTAGCTAGCTGTAGTTATCTGGCATTTGTGCTGTTGTTTTCCTTGGAATAACCTTGGAATAACCTAAAACACAGATAACGATAGCTCACAAGCTAGTTAACAGTATGCTGTTTTTGTCATTATCTGGCTAACCGCCAATCCTATACCAAGTTAGTGTGCTTTAGTTCATGCCCAGTTAAGCAGCAACAGTAAATTAGCAAGCTAGCTACATGTTAATTTGTGTTTCACTGGTGAACTACAACTCCATGTTGGAAACAAACAGATTTCCCTTTTATCATGCTAAATATTGCATCTTGCAGGGTTAGCATAAGTACCTAGCTACGTCTCGTATTCATTTGCCAAATTCCTTATGTCTAATGTTTTTTAATAAACATATGTCTTGCATTATATTCAAAATAAAGTATTAATTTACAGTATTAAAAAATGGTAATCATTGTTACTCAATGATTCCTGATTCTATTATGCTATTGTTATAATGAAGTTGTTTTTAATTTCATTATAGTTGGTATTTGCTTGGATTGTATTTGTATGTATAATTGTGTTCATGTGTGCTTGTCCATACAGTATGACAGAGCAGGGATCGTTTCCGCTCAGTACCATATGTTGGTTAAGAAAAGCGTGCATAGTGCTCTTGACGACAAGTAACAGTGAGGTTGTAAGACTAATGAAACAAGCAAGACACCGCCCTTATCAACTCGATGAATCATGAGCACAGAGCACTTCACACTCTCAACTTTGTGCTCATCACATACATCTATGTTAATGTATGTTACATGAAGTCACTTGTGGGGGGTTCTTGGTTCTTGGCATACTGCATGATACAGATACATGCACTTTTATTGTTTTTATTGTTTGAATAGTTAGTAGAAAAAGACACCGGTTTCTTACATGAAATGGTGACACAACAAAATAATCTATAGAATGTATACTTGGTTATAAATGATTATACTGATTATAAAGAAGAATGGAAGTAGGAGCCTTTACATGACATAAAAAATGTCAGTGGCTTTTTATATGATATACTTATAAGTTCAAGTACAGTTTAAAATTCTTGTCTTTCCCCTTTTAAGGTCCCTAAAAAAACGCCCACAAAACAACAACAACAACAACAACAACAGCAGCAGCAACATTATCTTTGATACAAAACATATGCTTTGTAAATAGGTGTCCTCTTGCATTGTGCAAAGTCTATGCTTGAAAAATCATTCATAATGTCAAATGGTTCTTAACGCATTTCGTTCAGAATTGTGTCTCCGTTTGGGGGAATGGAAAAGTGTCACTAGCTATTGTGCAGTGTTGTCAGAAAAGCATAGTTGCACCGTTGCAGGGAATGGGATCTTCCCTTGGTCCTTAACCCCTGCTGTTTGGATCCTCACCATTTAATCGAACCGGCATTAGTTTGTGTGTGGCTTATAGTTTGCTTACCTCTGAATCTTAGCCAGGGACTTCATTTTGTTGATCTAAATTCACCCGGGGACTCAGCAAGTTAAAGGATCAAAAGGATGGCTGGGAAATGGCTTTCATGACTTTTTACCTTGCTATTCATTTTTGTAGAGCGTAATCCAATTCGAAACTAAAATACCGTCACACCTGTCGGAAAGCAAGTGGCACACCAAAGTGGGAAGACCGAAGCAACACAAAATATGGTCTGCGAGGCTCTGCTAATTATGTACAGCACAATCACCAAACTTTGGCTATGTTTTAATTAGCACTCCCTCTGTATCCAAACTCCTCTGTAGTATGATTAAAAAATTGAATTGAAGAAATGTCTTGCATCGTAAAGGCTTTGGAAGTGTTCCAGGAGTAAATCTATTTTTAATGACAGCCTCCCTAAACACACTTCATGTCATATTTCACATTATGCGTTATTGAAAAATGTAATACGCCTTTGCTGTAAATACCAGCGTACGCCCGCATTAAGCACAATGCAATATCCGCACGTTCAGACGCATTGTGTAGCACGTTTTTCAATTTGCATACTAAATTTACTAAAAGAACACATATGATGATCTTTTTTTCTTTCTCTCTTTTTTTTCCCAAACCAGCTTGGTAGCAGATGCAGTGGTGTTTCACTCCTCTTTCAGCACAGAGTCCTCAATGATTCCATCACTACCTTCCTGAGGCTGCTCCTAGACCACAGGGCCCAAAGATTTGGGAGCGCTCATCAGACCAAAGTGCCAAGACCTCTGCTTTCCTATCAAATTTCCTGATGTCAGAAGGTTGGTCTTTTCATCCTAGCGGCGGTAATTTCGCCTTCCAGGGATAACCACACATTGATTAAAAAGCAGCGTATTTGTTTTTAATCCTTCCAGGCAAGCTGGTAAAGTTTAGGTACACAGTAAACAGCAATCTGCGCCGCAAAGTTGCGTAAGGACGTGAAGAAAGGCACTTTAAAGTCCTGTACAGATGTTTATCACCCGTGCCGGCGAGGATGAATTAATCTGAGGCTGGCCTCCTTCGACTGTGCCCTTGTTTTGTTCCATCACATTGGGTTTACACTTTTTAACCTGCCACCTCTCTTCATCTGGCTCTTAATGAAATGACGCTGCTAACAGAACTGCCGTGAGGAATGTTTTTTTTCCTTTTTCTTTTTCTCCCCCTCTTTATTTCCTCTTAGTATTGCACAAAGATCCAAGTGAAAGGGGTTTTGTGTTTTGCTGCTGTGATGGTGATTATGATATTGGAAAGTTTTGGTTTTATTTCCCCTGCAGGACAGAGGACAACCGGGCCACTGCAATGAGACTAGAGTTCCTTTGTAAATGGGGAGTCTCCACTCTGAATGAGGGTGATACTTTTTGCCCCCCTTTACAAACAAAGCCTTGTCCGCAATTCTGGTGCGCTTCTCGTTAAAGTGCAAATCAACAACAGATTTCCCCTCAATATCAAAGGGAAGGAATATTAAGGAAATTCGAATTCTACCCTTTTTAATAATGGGCCAGGGTGTCATTCAGTGGTGTGTGATGGGAATAAATGCAAGTGTTTTCACCATTAAAAACTCCCAAAAAGGTTTATATATATATATGTGTGTGTGTGTATGTTTGTAATTATTTTGTATTAAATACATACATACAATACATACACTAAATTAAATTATCATTGCACACAAGGCATTTGCAGAGGAAGAGAGATGCGTAAAGTCAAAATAAAAGAATAAAAATCCTATAGATTATATAGATTTGTTTGCTTTACTTGGGCACACTGTTAAGCGTTTGCTATGCGAACGCTGCGGAAAGATGAAAGAAATTAGCGCTGTTTGCTTACGTCTAAATATTGTTCCAAGCGAACACTGCTGGCATGCAAGTAATTATTGAAGCCCCCGTCCCTGAGGAGAAGGAGTCCCATGGAATGGAGAGTGCGCGAGAGACTGCCTACGGTAACCGTGTCCTGAGGATTTTGTGTAGCGGTGCGGTGTGACTCGATTAGAGGGCCCGTTGAAATGTGTGTGCTGGCATGTACATCTCTGCTAAACAAACTATCCTTCTACAATGCAACGTCTTGGAGAAAGCACTCAGGACATTAGAAAGTGCCTTGAGTTCAGCTCCGTGGAAAATAAATGTTTCGTTTTTAAGGTGCGGTGCCAACACGTGCACAGGCCATTTAAAGTTGATCAATGATTATCTCTCACTAACATAAGTGTTTGATTAGAAACTAGTCGCCAGGAAATCCTGCCTAGGCTCACCAGTCTATCGCACACTGAAGACTTTTTTTGGAACTTATTTGTGACGTGTGTAGATCGGACTGTATGCGTGTTGCCACGTGTGTCGTGCACCTATAAGTGTGTGTGTGTGTGTGTGCGTGCGTGCGCATTCATGGATGGATGGATGGATGTGTGTGTGTGTGTGCGTGCGTGCGTGCGCGCCCGTGTGCCTGCGTGCGGTGCGTGCACACTGAGAAGAAAAATGCAGTAAAAGAGCTGAGATTCATGATGCAAGCTTCTTGCCCAGAGTGTTTTTCAGCTCATTTTCAAATGGTAATTTGCCTTATCCAAAGCAAACTCATAGAGTGTAAGTAAGTGATTATTTGCATGGCTGACAATCATTCAACACGCCTGCGGTCTTTTAAAAATGCTCTAGTTTGTCCGGTCCTTAAAAAAAAAAAAAAATGCTCTGAAAGACCAAAGGCAAAAAAATGTGAGGTGATTTTGAATGTCCTTTGCTTTGAAGTGTGTTTATTTGTTCCTTGTATTCTGGGGGACCTGTGTGGCTTTACAGATGTGTTAAGCCTCCAACTTTGTAGCATGTTTTCTTGACAGGGTTGTTGCTGAAATCACTTACGGCTATTTATAGTACAGCATATTGAGAAGTTTTTAGTTTTTTCATCTTTATTTTGCAGAATATATTGAAGTGTAACAAATGTAATTCACATTCATCTGTGTTTATGTATTATTTTTATTATTAGATTGTATTTAGTATTTTTATCAAATGCGTTGTCTTTTGGTTTTTGACATTTATGCAAAACATGACATTGAAGCTGCATACAATTGCATATTATTGCTTTTTTAGGTAAAATGCTTTGTGTATTGGTATTATTCTTTGTACTGTATATTGATAACTCCAATTTAAGATATGCCAATGTGCAAAAGTGGTACATGTAGTGGTAAATGTTGTCATACACCTGCCTGGGGGCAACTTCCATATTTTAAAAGAATTAACAATGAACATACAAGTAACTGCCAAAATAAAGGAAACACCCACAAAAAGTGTATCAATAGGATGTTGAGCCAGAACAGCTTCAATGCACCTTGGCATAGAGTCTACAAGTGTATGCAACTCTATTGGAGGGATGCAACATGAAAAATTCCATCATTTGGTGTTTTGTTGATGGTGGTGGAAAACAATGTCTCAGGCGCTGCTCCAGAATCAATGTTCAATTGGGTTGAGATCTGGTGACTGAGACGGTTATGACATATGGTTAACATCAATTTCATGCTCTTCAAACCATTCAGTGACCACTCGTGCCCTGTGGATGGGGCTTTGTCAATCTGGAAGAGACCACTCCCATCCGGATAGAAATGCTTCACAATAGGATGAAGGTGATCACTCAAAATGGCTTTGTATTTGTTGCCATTTACCTTGCCCTCTAAGGGGTTGAGTGGCCCTAAACCATACCAGGAAAATTCACCTCACCATAAGACAGCCACCAGAACCCTTCATTTACTCAAGTGTTTCCTTTATTTTGTCAGTTACCTGTAAATTGATTAATATGACACTTGGAAAATTATATTTATATATATTTATAGTTTTTATCATACAGCCGTTAAATAAATAAAATGGGACATCTTAATGACCATAGTGATGGACCGATAGACAGAGACAGACTTTATTAATCCCCAATGGGAAATTGAAAAATATATTACTAGAAGTCAGACTGGAACTAGGTAAATATTACTATTTCAGAATAGGCTACACAGTGCATGAATGTACTCCCTCCAAACACAAGATTTAACTTGCTATTCCTGTGTACCCTCACATTTTCCTGAAACTGTTCTTGGTTTACAAAAAAAAAACATCACTTCAAATGAAATTGTTTGTGAAAAAAGAACACATTTCGACTTATAAAAAGCGACTCTTTGCCATACTTTTTGCATACCTACATATCTATCAGTAATTCTGTTTCACGAGGGCAACGATTGCAGCTGCTGGTGTAGGTGCTGGGAAATAAAACTCTTTGTATCCTCTACTCATTTATCAATCAGTATTTGAGACATTGACAGTTGGTAATTTAATAGGGACTGACCTGGGCTAGCAGGAAGCTGCGGTGACAGACAATACAAACTCATTTATCATTGGGGAACCTTGGCGAGATGACGTCCTTTTCTTCGCCGCTCAATTCACTGCAGGATCTAAGGCTCGCTATAGGAGGCACCGTGCTTTGTAATGGCCATATTAACCAAATCAACACACGTGACTAGCAGGTGGCAGAATCGGGGGCGGGGGGAGGGAACAGCCACAAAGAGCTTCACCTGGAAATGGTCCCAAATGGAGCGGTTGCTCTTTTGAAACGGTATAGTTTTGTTTTGCCCTCTGCCAAAACGCATTCCTTTTAAATAATAGTCAAGTCCAATTTGACGATAACCGAAAAGGGCTGCAGCCAAGAATGTGATTCCAAGATTAATGACAATGTATTTCCTTTTAATAATGTCGGGCTGAAAGAAATGTTTCAGAAACGTTGAACGGACCTGGGGACGTCTTTGAGATCAGAGGCTCCCTGATCTGTTTTGAGGCACAGGATCCCTTTTCATTGAACGTGCCAGAAGTGCTATGGCGTGTTCGCAGGGAGGAGGAAACGGCGGCTTTTAAACGAACGCAGAAAGAATGCAGAAAGATTTCGTTTTCGGTATCCGGTCTCAAAGGACGGGTTTTCATTACCTTATGGATAATCAGCATTCTGAAGTTGATTGGGAAAAAGGTTTGGCTACCTTGAACCATGTGGGACTTCAATCCATTTGATGTGCCACTTTGGGGCCCGAGGGCCCACAAATGACTGCCTTAAATACAGAATGTGTCTGTAACCATGGCAGCTGGCGGGATATCCTGCTTGAAATCTTTTTCCTGCAAGAAGCACAAAGGTATACCAAGGTGCTTTATGCATTTGATATTAATTTTTTGGTGAATAATTTAGCAAATCAAGAACTCGAAACACCACTGGGTTTTCACTTCTGTCTGAAGGCAGTGAAGGGGGGGGGGGATGATAACAAGAAGAACTAGCGAGCTCTCATGAAAGAGAGAGGAAAATAAACCCGAGGAGTATTGAAATTTTTTTTCTTTTTTTTTTTTTTCGGATTGTGGCTATCTGAAACATTTCATCTCATAGTGCAAGAGCACTCCACATTGTCTCTGAAATGAATGAATAAATTAGAACATTAAGATGGCAGGAAGGCAGGATTTGAAAACAAAGCAAAGAGTCTACCATTGGCTGGGAACCTGGTGTCTTATTAATTCCTCTGTGCACTGGGGAGAAACCCAGAATCCGAGCGACCCTCCTGTTCTAAACACATTGTTCCCTGCATGTGTCCTGTGTGGAACTGCCTCACTAAGAGCAGAGGAAAAGATTGGCAGAGCATTTATCTGTTATGGGATTTGTTAACAACAACAAAGAAAGAAAGGCCAGACAACTTTCTTTTCCATTTCCAATGGAAAATACCCCCTTGCGTGGCTTTTTTTTTTTTTTTTTTCTTCATATCGTCAAACCTTTAAACAATGAGTCTTGTGTTTTCGTCGGGCATGCTGGGAAGTTTGAACGGGTGGTCTGGCGTTGAGACCGACGGTAGTGCATGGCGTTTTAAAGCTTGGGGGGAGGGTGGTGGGGGGGGCAGCAAGGAGAGATCTCACCAAGGTCTCATTCACTGTCGCAGTTTAGCACAAGCACTTCATCCTCAAACGACCTAAAACTCATTCTGCTCAACCCTTTGATTGCTTTCATGTCACAGCCTCCCTGACGTGATAGCAGGGAAGCTCCCGCTTGTAATCAGATTAACATGATTTAAGCATGGTGAAGGGGAATAATGAAACCAGCTGTTGGATACCTTTCATTTATTTGTTTGCGTCATTCCCTGCCCACCCCTGGTCTTCTGTCATTTCAAAGCGATCCTTCGCCCATCCTGGGTGGACCTTTTTAATGGAGTAAACCGCAGCGCGAGCGAAGGTATGCTATCGCCCCGATACCTTTGCCGTTTGTTCTCTGTGCAAGAATTGGCCACAATTGAGTCCATATGGTGTTTTGAAGTTTCAAGAAATAAGCATAATAAATGGGAATGAATCAAGGATCAAACCATTTTGCTCCTGACTCGATCTAAATAACAAACCTTTCTTTGATATTGGAAATGGCTACGGGAATGATATAATCAGGGCAAGCGTGTGTTTACCTAACAGCCTCTGAAAATACGCTTCTCCCTTGATTGCGTTAAGGTGGGCTTGCCCCTTCGCCGTGCGCATGCCGTAATAAACAAATGTAGCTTTTCAGAAAACTTTGAACAAGTTTTCAAGTCCTTTGATAGTATCATCGGGCATATTAAATAAGTTTGTCTGTTGTGCCTTATTGGTATTTGAGCAGATTCGGTGACGCACTCAACATTACCAAGACCAGCGTTCTGTACATGCTTTTAGCCTTTGAAATTAAAAATAAAATAACATTTTTAACATTTCCTAAGTATTCAAATGTTACCTATGACAAATTAATCTATATATTTCAACTGGCTGTGAGTGAGTAAAGAAAAAAAAAGAAAAAAATCCATAAAGGGGAGGGGGTGGTGTACAATACCTCTGTTCTAAAGTTTTGTAATCGATTCTGGGGGTTTTCCATTCATATAGAAACTTTTAGACAACATCAGCCTCGGGGTGATCTCAATTCCACATGTTCACCTCATGTAACCAATTCCACCTCTCCCCCACTAGTCCCAACCCCCTACTGCTACTCACTTGTAGTCCCTATGTCTGTAATACTGTCTTGGCTCTATATGATACTAGTATAGCAAAAGCTTCATAGAATTAAACTGCATCTAATCATATCAAAGGCATTTGACATGTTTAAAGTTTTATGTAGCAATTTTTTTTAACTTTAAAAGAAGAATTTACTTTTCCCTGGCCCATGAGAGAAATAGTTTTTTCGCATTCATGAAATGAAACTTTTCAGTTGCTCAGTACTTTTGTGGTGTGGAGAAAATTTCAACCTAGAATTGCTATCCTCCTTTCACTGCTTTTGTGAGGAATGACACACTAAGTAGAAGCATGTATGTCCAAACATTTGCTGCAAAAAAAGTTCCCAAATTCAATCCAGAGATGTATTTGAAGGGCATGGGATTAATAGAACACAAAAAACAACTTTCAGTCACATTGAAAGGTCAGGCTAGGGTTTGGGTCTAATGCATCTGGGCATGCCAAACATAAAGGAATATAAGCTCTTACAGTTCTTGTATAATCTGTGATGTTTTCTTATATGAACCACGCAAGTCGTTCAATTTGAAATACCATTCATATTTCATGATCTCACAGTTTTCTCCCGAGACCACCATGAACGAGAAGAGAAAAAAAAAGTAGGTATCATTATGAAAGTTAAAGTAATGCAGCTTTACAGCTCTTCGAAGTTATGTTCTAAAGTCTTCCCGCCCCACTCAATATCTCTGAACCGAAGGCAAACCAGAGTTCATTGAGCATATTTGCTTCCTTTAAATATGAATCCACATCCTTGTCAGAATGATCCCTCGGAGTTGGCCAACGGACACTGGAACGCGTTTTCTGATCGTGAGGCCAGAACCACTGGACCAGCGTGATTGCAAAACGTTAATGGGAAACACTGGCAATTGAACTGTGCACGACGAGTCGCTGATACTGTCTGACTGCTGGGGATTCTACATCGACTGTAATGTGGATTTTAATGTGCTTTAATGACTCGTACAGTCGCTCCCTGACGAGGTGCTTTCACCTGGGTAAAGCGTCTGCGATAATGCGCCGGATGACGATGGTGTTTATGATGTGTCCGAGCGATGACCGCGGCGCTTTGCCGGTCCTCCCTTAACCTGATACTTGGCTGATTTCTTTCTCTCCCCCTGTTGAGGCCATTACCTTTACTCCCCCCCATTCTTCTTTGGAACGTTAAGGAGAAGGCCGATCGATCGCATTATAAGGATGACTAACAATTATCAAGGGAGGTTTTCATCGTCTGACATTTAGGTTACGTGCATTTTAGCCACCCAAAGTGCAGGCCGTTGCTCTTTGGTCACTCGGCTCGCTGTGGAGGGGAGCCCTGTGTGTTCCTGCTTATTGCCTCCTCTCTTCAAAGCTCCGCTCCAGCCTGCTGGAAATCAATGGAATTTTTGATTAGTGGAGGCTGGGGAGACTTGCGATTATTACCAATAAAGGGAATTAGATCAAATGATTTTTGACTTTGAAATTTGTGTTTAATCAAATTTAAGATAAAGTCATCAGTGAAATTGCCGTTGATTTATAAATAAGATAATTGGTGGCATTCCTCCTAAGTACCTCTCACTGGCACTGAGAGCACAGTTTTATTGCTTAGTCAAACCTCCTCATTCAATTTTAAAATTGCCTATTGAATGAAATTCTCCCCGGACCTGCCAGACACTACCATCAGTAATACCTTTCTGCAAGTACCTCCTTGTCCACTCTCCGAAAAGGAGCGGAGCTCAGCTTGTGCTTTAACGTCCGTACCCTACAGAATTTATCGCTCAGAATCTTTCTGGGCTTTTTAAATGTTATTTCATCAATAGCAAATCATCTTAAAATGAATTTTAAGTTGCTGCCATAACAATTTACATAATCTTACATTGAAACATTTTATTGGTACTTACATTGTTCATTGAGGCTTACAATTAATGGTGTCTGGCTCTCTCCAGCTCAGCATTGTGGAACTCCCTATGTGTAGGCTGTAATGATAATGTGGACGCGTGATCATTACACTGTCCAGCATGGATTCATAATTTTTCCCCCAGAATTTTGTGAAAATGTACAAAGTGAGGCAAACCTTGTTTCGGCTTCAGTTCAGGGCAGTTTATTGTCACAGTCAGTGTTTGCTGTTTATCAAGATAGCGGGTCGTTAATTGGAACAAATCATCGAACTATATATGCATTTCTTCAGAAGAGGAGAAGGAACTCTGTGTTGTTCTTCTGTGTTTTTCACGTCAGGTTTCTCTTGTCTGTTTCCCTTATTTATCTCTAGTTGCTCATAGCCAGTAATTTGAGATGTGTACATTTAACAATCGAATTTCAACAGAAGTCTCTCTCTCTCTCTCTCTCTCTCTCTCTCTCTCTCTCTCTCTCTCTCTCTCTCTCCCTCTCTCTCTCTGCAAACAAAATGATTCCTTGTGTTTCTTCAGATGGCTGGCCCACATATCATCTTCGCAGCTGCTTTCTGTTAAAGTTCAGTAGAGTGTAGGAGAACAGTGACACAAGCATTAATACTTTGCATTCCTCTATCACACACTGTCATTGTGAAACATGGACCTAGGTCGCATGTGTTTGCAGACTTTGGTGGCAGCGAGCTACACAGGATCCCATCTGCGCTCTCTCCCGCAGTCAGAGCCCGTGGAAATAACAAATGAATGCAGTGGGTGGCAATCGACTTGCTACTTCTGCTGTCAGGATCCAATACAGGAAATAAAAATGAAGGGGACCCCCACCTTTAATTAAAGAGCCCCACTTTCTACTGTACACCGGATAGAAGGCGATTTTTATCTGAAATTCTCACATTTTAGTGAAAACATACAAAACATGTTTTTGGTACTGGTTTCAAGGCAATACAATGTTAGAAGATATCTACTGCCTCAACCTCAGACTCTAGTAGCTTTTTTTATGATCCATTTTCGTACAGAAATAGAAAAGCACTATAAACACGTTTCTCGTGTGAACGCCGCTAAAGCATCTTGCTATGATTTGTCACTTGGTGACGTCTTTCTCACTCAGGGATTTATTCATTTATTTATTGCTCATTTGAATAGCTGCCTTTCTGCAAGAGTGAAAACCTGGATATGTCCCTGCTCGGATCGGGGGGTGTTCTTCCACAGCCTGCTCGGAAAGTCACCTGGCGGCACCGTGTTTGAAAGGTACCGACAGGGCACCGAGAACAGGGGACAGTTGCTGCTCCAGGAGGCACAATGGTGAGGGGGCCAACTCCAGTGGCTCTCTGTGGCTCTCTGTGACTCACCACAGCCTCCAACCCGTCCTCATAACTAGAAAAGTCTGATACTCATCTGCTGTGGTGAACACATGTTTCCTCAATAGAGCGCTTTTACCACAACAGCTCCACTTCTCAACACAATGCTGTTTGCTGTATTTGCTGTCCCATGAGATTCACAAAAAACGAGTGTTCCAGTTGTGATATAAAATGTTATGTAGTAAAAGTAAAATAAAGTATGATTTTTTTTTTTTTGTGGAATTTGCATTTGCATTTGCAGACTGCCCTCTTTATTGTTGAAGTTTTGGTACAAGTCATGGGGATGCATTTTGGAAGAGTGCTTTATTTACAGTCGCAGGATCGCTTTAGGCTGCGGGTTGTAATTTTGAAGATGTGATGCCTGCTTTTGAGTGCTTGTCTTTGTTCTGGTCTGTCGAGAAAAATAATAGGAATAAGTTAGCAAGCATGAATCCTACTTTTGACCAAAGCTAATTGGATGGAATCCACCTCGCACCCAGCAATTATGTTACTTCAGTAGTGCTGGAAGTCAAAACGTACAGTACGAGGAGAAATAGATTAGCTCCTCTAGACTTCTGTTCACTATCCCCCCTTACCCTTATGGATTGTTTTGGCAGTTTTGTCATCAATTTATCTAATTAACCTTATCTCTTCTTGTTTTATCCATTTTTACTTGAAATATATGTTGTGTACTCATTTAACTGGGATGGAATCTTGCCACACTCATGTCCACGTAGAAATGGACAGTCTGCCTGGAATGTGTGATTAAAATGAGAAATAATACAAGTTTAAATATGATGCAGAATGACCTCCATTCATTTTGATCTGGATAAAGTGTTTTTCTCCTTCAGTAATTTACTTTTTTTTTTTTTTTTTCAACCAAAAAGTTATTTGATTTTCAGTCTCATTCATTACCTGCTCCCTGCATTCCTCCCTCTAGATGTGACATTGAAAGGCTATCTCCAAGGCCTAATTAGAAATGAGGTCTTTTCTTTAGAATCGTCAACTCTCACCTCCAGCCTGAAAAACGGAGCCTTGCATTTTAAACAGTCTTCTAAATGGCCAATATAGAAAATTTCACTTTGTACTGACCTTAGCCGAATTGCCATGATGTGTGTGAAATTACTTTGTGAAGTCTTGACCATGTAAGTAGACATCGAGGAACTTTCTGGGCTCCCAGCACTCACCCCCTTTTTGAAATTATGATAAAGAGGTAGCTTCTCCATGCATCCCGTAAACATCCAAATCCATCAGAACAAGTGCTGAAAAAAGACGGTTTGTTTTCACACTTAAAGAGACATGAAATAGAGTGTCCTTAACTTAATCACCACCTTGTTTTACAGTATTTGCATACATTTGCATATTAATTGGAGCACAGATTAAAATTGGTTTTGTAATTTTAATTAAGTGTCCACAAAGGTATATGATTAGAACTGTTTAAAATACAGTCAGACATAACTAGAAGCAAAAGCTTTGGTGCTGATTTTTAGGAGGGGGGCCGGCACGAGGGTAGTGGTGGGGGGGGGGATTACTTTCAGGGAATGTCTGTTTTATGATAGTAATTTTTAATCTTCAGTAGATTATGCAGCCAATCAGACTGGGGGGTGGGGTATCAAAATGGTTCTCGTCTTTCAGGATTCATTTCACATTTTGTTGATTTGAGTACGCGATGAAAGTCCCCTGTGTTCCTTCTCGATTACAAATTAAGCATTTTAGAATTTTGTTGTAGTACTTATGCAAATGTATTTAGGGGAAATCTACAAAAAAATAATTAAGTTTTATGAGTATAAAGACGAGCAATGGTAACAACATTGAAATGTTTCACCGTCCTTGTGGCCATACCTTATAAGCCTTTATTTAGAAAAATCTGCAGCAACACCTAATGATGTGAAATTAGGCTTTTCTGTACTCATAGGCTTAAGAACGGGTGTCCAGAGGGAAAATGTCCCAAATTATTTCCACTGTTATCTGCTGTTAACTGAGGGCATCTTTTCAAAAGGCAAAGGTGAGAAAGGTTGCAGAATCTGTAACATGGAGTAATATGGAGCTGGTGTGGCTTTCGAGACGATTTTCTCTCTGGACAAAAGCGCATGCAGTTTAGGTGAACATAAATAGCCCACAGATTCATAGAGAGACTTAAAACCTAGTTTCTGATGCAATTACAGTGAAGTCGGGCTAGCATGATGGAGACTTCAGGGGAAAAATAATATTACTGTAGCAGTTCTTTGGTGCGGTTTGGAAGGGTTTTGAGAAACATTTGGAAGCATTTTTCTCATAAAATACTTCGCTATTAAAGTGTTAGGATACTGTGTTTTGTTCCTGTTGCCCAGAAGTAATTGCATAAAAGTCGTTAAACTACAAAATCAGTTAAATGGAAGCACTATTGCAGAGAGATACCTTTAAATGAATAATTAAAGTGAGGGCATTTTTCCCCTGCGCTAGAAAAACCTTTTTAAATCCACACCATCTGCAGTATTATACATTTATTGTTGTGCAATGGAGATTAAGGTATGGAATAATAGTCTAGCTATAAAAACATCTATAGATTATTCATTCCTGTGGTGGTGTGCTGAGATATCCAGAGAAAACATCAATTTCATAATGCACAGTTGTACAGATGCACAGGACTTTGGACAACGCGAGTCAAAATAAACAAACCTCCGAATAAATCTCCTAAGTGGCATACAGCGCTCTTGATCAACTTGGATTGTGACGAGACAGGGATGGTGTATATATTTTTTGCCACCTTCTAATGCGGGGTCCTTGGCCACTGCTTTGAAGGCATGGAATACTCCTCCCTGGGTCACGCGCCCCACTTTTCAAAGTTGCGTTTCGGGAATAACAAGTTACTTTGCTTGTCTTTTTCTTCTTTCACTCTTTAAATTGCAGTTTCTGAAATGACTAAACTGTTCTAATAGGTACAACCTGTGCAGGCTCCTCGGGGGCTCGCTGTTGAGAACGTGCGTCTTCATCTGCTATTTATGAGCCGCGCTAAAAGCTACCCATGATGCTTAGTAACATGCGATCCAGAGCTCGCTCGCTCGCTCTCTTTCTCTGTCATAAATTCGTCTGCCCTTAAATACCAGTTTCAGTGCCAGCACTTGTGGTTTCTATTCCTTCGACGTTGACATCAGCGTCTTTCCATTCTCGCTATTCTCTTTTCTCGCTCTCCTTTTTGTTTGCTTTTCAAAAGGAAATAAACTGAACATGTCAGTGTTGTTATGAGTGATGTTCATTTATTTATTTGTTTATTTATTCGTTTTCTGTATCGTGCTGTTGTGTTTTACAGTGATTCACACAAGTTTAACATGTCTGTTCTTGTTCAACTATCAGTGCCACAGGGGATTGCCGTGAGACATTCGCCTGCTGGACACACTGGCCATTAAAGTGACGTCGGGAATAGACATTTTAACACTGGATGAGGCTGAAGACAGAACAGAAGCCTTCTTGATGAGTGGAAACCAAGCCAAGGGTGACTGACATGGGACAAACTAGAAAGACACCTGGACGTTAAACTTTCACATGCACCTTGTCATTACAGTGCTTGTACGTAAAAGGCTCTATCACATACTACAAAGATCACTCTCTAAAAAAGCAGTCCGTAATGAAGCGAGGGGCAGAGAAAGTGAAACCGAAGGGTTAGATTGACCTTGTTGCACTGGCACTTCTAAGCTACCCACCTCTCTTGTGAACTCAAGGACTGAGTTTTACAGGCGGAAATTGAATTGTGCGCTTGCCAGGTATTTTCAGTAGTGCCTCTGCAGCCATGAACAGGCCTGTCCCGATGGGAACAGTCGCGGAGGGGAGGGGGGGGTTCCATCTCCCATAGCAGGCCTGCTCAAAAACAATTAAACCAAAACTGCGCCTCGGAACCTTGTTCCTGGCCTTCTGGGTGGTCTACAACATTCGATGTTGGCTACTGCGACCGCGGTTCAATTCCACCGGCCGGGCCAGAGTCTGCTCTGGCCGGGAGTGCAACTAGAGGGCGGCAATTGGCTGTCTGCCCCAGGGAAGGGGGAGGGAAGCCGACATGAGTTCGCTGCATACAGGAGTGGCTGGAGTACCGGAGTAACGGTCGACGGCTTGGCGAGTGTTGTCTCGGAGGACAGCACAGGACTACGGCAGGGAACTCACAATATGAGGGGGGAATTGACATGAAAAATAGAGGTTGTAGTTGGCTACTAAATTGAGAGAAAACGGGATAAAAACTGAAAAAACTAATTCTTTAGAACCTTCTTCCTGGACCCTATGATATTAGCCATGGCCCATACCGTTTTCGTTCAGTGCCGGCCAAGAAACAGACTGCTGTCTCGAATGAGAGGCAGTCTGTAGTCTGGTGTGGTGAAGCAGACTGTAGGGTTGAGTGAAAAGCAGACTGTAGTTTAATGTGTGGCAGACTAGTTTGTGAAGCAAACTGTAGTCTGGTGTGTGGGAGTGTAGCCGACCCCCCACCCCACTCGAGCGTGTAGTCTGAGGGAGAGATTGGAGTCGCGGATCAACGAAGGCCACTGAGAGGCACGTGTCCGCATAGGTGGCAAGTGACGGATATTCCGGCCTTTTATGTCAAAGCATTCTCATAAATAAAACAGGACATAAACACGAGCCCCTTCTCCCCAATGAAATTTGTCTACATGAAAGGAGCGTTATTGTGCTCCTCTGTTTCAGCAGAAATGCTCCAGAAAATACTTATCCCCTCTCCTGTGAACATTTAGCATTAACTTGGGGAAGCTCCAGGGAATCACGCAGTATAATGAAATTACCTCTGTGCAAACAAATAGGGTCAAACTTTCAAGGAGACGAGCATTAAAACCATATTCCGCTAATTATGTGGCAGGTTCCGTCTTGTATTGATGAAAGCCACGGCGTCTCATAGACTCGTATGTCAGCGTATCAAAACCTCGACCCTGAAACTATCATCCTTTACAAAACAGCTGTGATCATGATCACAAAGGAGCCATAAGTAGACTACCTTGTGTGCTCTACTGAATGTGCTCTAAAATGTATCACTGGTAATGCCTTATAATGGGGGAAAAAGAAACATTCCAATCCATTGTCTGGAAGGCACATCCTGATATCTTTTCCTGTCTTTTCTTTATATTACTCTCAAACAGCCCCTAATGTTATCAGCCTCATTCACAACAATTAGTTTTACCTGTTTGACTCGTTTAATCATACCCACCAGTGCATTGCGTCTGATTACCTATACTACTGTGACTGAGAATTTGGTAATTACGGACCGTAATTAGTTGAGTTAACAAAATTAGGAGGGGTGGGAAGAAATCCACGCTCATCGTGAGGCCAGGGGCTGTTTTGTCACCATGCAGAAATACAAATTCTCGACGTGGTGGTGGTGCTGCTGAGAGCTGTTTCTTGGCACCTGTGTAAACCAACATTATCGTTCCCTCATCTGCCAGAAACCGTTGACAGAAATTCTGCAGAAATTCTGCCTCCTCAGCTGAAATCACCCGTTTGCCATTATTCCATGCCTCTCATTCTACAAGACAAAGTTCCCTGCCACGGAATATAAATATAAATCGGATAAACAGCTGAGAGGGCCGGTGTCTTGGCTCCGCGTTGGCCTCAGGATTCGGGGCGCGGTATTCGCCATCTTCTCTCCTGCCTCGTCGGCCCCCTTCGCCCACCGCCTCTGATGTCAGCGGCAAAAGCCCTGTCGTGTAATCTCTTCTGAACTGAGCAAAACTGAGGTGGATTATTGATGCTAGCATCCTCGTGAACTTCGGTTTTATTCCGAGGCAAATTAGGATTTAAAGAGGTACAACCGCTCGGGTAATCTGCGAGTGCGGAAGCCCTGACAGTGTGTTCACTGTCCCCCCCCCCCTCCGCAGCCCCTTCTTTTGTATGATTATTCTGCGAAGTTTGTTAATCTGCATGTGGCCTGATTAGAGGTTGATTTCATCCCCAGATTACGGGTGTTACTCATTGCCCGAGCTGGCCGCTCCAATCAGTAGGCCAACGTCGCTTCGCAGGGCGACTGTTTACAGGTGAAGATATAAGTATGCCTCACCGAGGAGGCAAATCGCCTTTTCTGGGGATTTGACTCCCAGCACATTAAAACTGCTGAAGCCCTGGTGGCTGATTGGGATCAGCTGCTACCTAAAGGGATTTTCATCTCTAAACAAAAAAACAAAAAAAAAGCAAAGCAGAAAACCCCAAATGAAGTAACTGGCAGTGGGGCGGTGGTGGGGGGGAGGGGGGGGTTGCCTGTCGGAATGTTCTGGATATTCCATAAGGTAGGCTACATGCCCCTATCTAATTCATCACATGCTTTTGCTGCGAAGCGTACTCTCTGCCTGCCTGTGAAACGCGATACGGATGAAGGTGCAGTTTTACAAGGCGTGCAGAAGGTGTTACAACGTTTTGGCGTGCTCCCCCTCAGACACTCAATGCTCACTCTCTGCTGCTATTTGTATATCCAAGAATGCGTTTATTTAACAGGCGTGCTAAAATGCTGCATTCACTTTAGAAATGCTCGTTTTTCGAAGGAAAGACCTATTGCAATATGATTTCTTCTCATTAGATTTTTTTGGGTGAAATGTAGGAGCATCACGTGGGGGGAAAAACAAAACTATACACACCTATCTTGTTTAATTTCACCTAACCAAAGATGCATTGAAAAAAATGTATACATGCTTATCTGTCCAAAGCTATAGTGTTGGAGGGGTGTAGATGACGTTGTTTTCTTGATTCTTGGACCAGATCCATTCGGGAATAACGGGGGGAGTACATATCTAGCAGCATATGGAACTCTAACCATATCCAAGGCTTGGTCGAGGACTCAGTGGGCATGTGGAGCCAGATTTCTCTGAACTGGGCAATGCCATCGCTCGGACAAGTTCGTATGATGGCTCAGTGTAGGAAGGTATTTTGCGCACATTAACGAACCGAAGCACTCCCAAGCCCTAAATCCCATGGGGGAGGACGGACCAGTCTCCCTCAGTGGGAGATGGCAAACGCCATATGTCGCGAACGCGGCGGCGGCCTAATCCCAGACAGAGGATCGGGGAGAGTCGTGGTTCTTGGTCCTACTCCTCTCGGTCCCACTCCCCGGCGGAGCGGGTTTGGCGCCGGGCGTGTCGGGAGGCGGTGGTCCCCGAGTCGCCGCCGCCCCGGCTCGTTCCCGGGCTTCCCCCTCGCCTCGGCCTTGATTGAACTCTGCGATTGAGCTTTAATTTCCTCCTCCCGAGTCTAAATCTGGGAACTGTCTGGCTCCTCCGAAGATCCCCGCGGCTCATCACTCCCCCACCGCGGCCCCTGCTCTCGGGATAATCATCGACCTCAACCTTTGGACTCGCTGAACCGCCAGGAGCATCGCGTTTAAACAAACACATGTTTACCGAGACGCGTCCATCCGTGTTGGGGTGCGTACGCGGCCGTGCGGTGGGCCACTCCGTATATTAAAGCGTTGGATGTTGAGTTTCTATTAAAATGGTTGAGCACGCTCACGTGGATCCAAGAGTTGTATTAATTTCTTTTCTGTAGGGCTGGTGTCTCCCCTAACCTTTTATGTAAAATGACAAAGGCTGTCACATTTTCTGTCAACTTAATGATGCGTTGATCCTAGCGAAACCTGTTTTCCCTTTCTCGGTTTTCTGCAATAGTGGTTTCATTAAATAGCAGTAAAACTACTCATCTCAAATAAAATCAAAGACTTAATAATGCCCATGAGGGTATTTTAATGTGAAAGGAAAGACTCTACTGAAACCTTCTTCTATTGTATGGTGGAGCATCTACCTTGAGAATTTTATTCCATTCTCCAAGAATATTAATTTCATTTTGTATGAAATGCGTTTGTAGGTGGGGTTGCCTATGGAAACAACGTGCTAAACTTGACACGTATTAAAATGATTGTTGCGAATTTAACGAAAGTATGAGGGAAAACCGTAACTTGTATGTATGCGCTCTCAGAAAATCTCTTCCATTTTATTTTATTTCATGTATAAATTTCGCCTTATTACCTGCATGCCACAAAATATTTTTATACAAATCTCATCCCGAATAAGAGGTCCACATACCCCAGGAAATAAATTACTCACTTGAAATGTTATATGGTGATATTTTTATTATCAAATTATAGTAATGTGTAGTGAGGGGAAAAAAAAACAGGCTTAAGCAGGAATAAAAGGAAAGGTGGTAATTAATCCTTTCTGGGTGACACAGAAGAGCATTATGGAACCGCAGTGTGTCAGGCTAACATTAGGGGCTAATTTTGAAAATCTAGCGTGCCGTCAATTTTAGGAGTGCCTTGGGGTATAAGGTAGAAGCTGACAGGAGGGCTAATTTTGCCTGCCTTATTTACCACTATGCATCATCCGCAAGCCCTCAGCTGACACGCAGACAGTGGGATTAAAAAATATACCAACATTGCCTCATATTCAGAATTTATGAGGACACCCAGTGTCAGCTTGGTATGTATGCAGCGACTGCTTCGCGCGGAAAAAGGGGAAAAAAAAAAGCGTGTTTATCGGGGGTGGGTGCAGGGGGGGGGCGTAAGGGAAGAGACAAACCTTGTAAATATATCTTTTTAATAACAGTCTGCAAGGTTAATGCGGTTTACCTTGGAGAGATGTCAGTGGAAACAAGCAGGGTTTCACAGGGAAAATGACAGAGAAACAGCCAGCCGAGATGTTTGTTTGCCGTTACCTACACAAGCCACACAGGAGCCCTGGCCCACGTCTGATAGCTATTTGTTGTACAGAGAGCAAGGCAGCATAAAAAAAAGAGATGGGGGGTAGGGGGGTGGGGGGAAATCAAACTCTTAATACTATTGTGTGCCTATAACCATCTGTCACTGCTAGCCTGGAGATGAGAGGAAGATTAGGAGGAATAAACAGTGTGCTCCCGAGCATCAGTAAAGCCTTCAGGCGAAAAAAAAAAAAAAAAAAAAAAAAAGAGAAAAAAAAAAAAAAAAAAAACTCATGTGGGGACATCAAAGACATTCTAATTCTGAGGCAGTCAAGGATTACAGTTTGTAACCTGTGCTGACAACAGATAAATGACTGGCAATATTGCGGAAGAGCTGCGAGGGGCCTTTCCTGGAGTCGAGACGCTGATGATCATGATGATGGTGATGATGATGATGATGGGGGGTGGGGGGGGGGGGCGGTGTGATGAGATCCTCGGCTTCTTGTATAATCTTTTTTTGGAGGGAAAGGAAAACTTTTTTTTTTTCTCCTTAAATGCCAAAGGGTTTTGGAAGGCATTTAGTAGCTCCTGAGGCATCCGCAGATAGCTTTTAAATTTACCGTGAAGCCTCTTAGAATTCCTATTCAAGCAGGATATTCTCTTTAAACCTATCATTTATTGCTTTCAGAAGGCAGACCCCATGTGTATAAAAAGCAAGGTCTTTGGTTTTGATGGGGACCTGGACCTGAGACAATGGGGGATGTGGTGGAGACCTGCTTAATGGGATTGAAATCTCGCGTTTTATCCTCAGGAACAGAGAGCTATGGTGGAAAAAAAGAAATTGTTTGCAGGCCTTATTGAGGCCTTTTTTGCATACCTGCCTGGGCAATAATGAATGCAAATCAACCCTAGGAGGGGAACATGAAAAAGGTTTCAGATTTAACTCGCTCTTGCAACAATTGACACCGGTTTCATAAGACTTACAAATGCTTTTTTTTTGTCACGTGGTATTGTAGAAGTTCCTACCTGTGCTTATGAAGGCCCGTTGTATCAGATGAAGCTTGCTAGCACAAAGCATTATTGCCACTTCGTATAACATTGAACGATGGCGAATAACAACATTGCAGCAATGTTCCTACAAGGTTTATCTTTTTTAGCACTCAAACCTACAGCTGTAATGTGAATGTAAATGATCATTTGATGACATGTTTGCGACCAGAAAACCCCCCAAAAAAACACACCGTTTTCACAACAAAATAAAACGTTTAACAATGTTGTTCGGCTGGCTGGGTCGTCCGCCTTTTAGGAGCCAACCGTGGAAGTCGCACTATAAAAGCATAGGCATGGAGCCCTGCCAGTGTAAACGCAGCGCTCTGCACTTGAGCCGACCCTGGCATTGACCTTGTCGTGTGTCCCCCTGTAGCTAAGCAGCCCCTCCTGTCAGACAGCCCAGGTCGAGGTCTCCCCGTCAGCGTCTGATGACGACAGGTCGTCATGTCAGGCTTGAACCCCTCGTCCATCCCCCACCCCCCCATCCCTGAAAGGAACAGACAGGTTTACGCGTGCTAATCCTCACCGCTACAGCAACTGGACCTTTAACGCTGAGAAGCAATACTGCGTTATGCGTAAATATAGTACTCCACCGGACAACCAATGGCCATTCTTTCATGAATTAATTTATTCGTAGAGATAAAGTGCTTTCTTTTCGTGAAACATTAAATAAGTAAAGTGAAGCAAGATCGGGTTTGATCGACCTCCGGCCGGGAACACGTTACTAACAGATTTGGACAAAGTCAGACAATGAGAGGAAACCAATAAAAGCTAGATTTTGCGCAGGGGGCAGGAAGCTAGTATAGAAATACAGCTGTCTGACAAAGCAGCAGGTCTGATAGAGAAATACTGCATATTATAAGACCTACAGCCCGATGTCAGAATGTAACCGCTTCACATCATTTTCATGTGCTGTGAATACTGAAGACCAAAGAGATATTGAAGAGATGCCCACAATAGAAAAGTTTTTTTTTACATTTCTTTCCACGATGTTGTTTAGTGAAGTGCATTACCTGCTTATTGTTTGGCGAACATAATTGATAGGTCATTTATTTAAAAGCTGTGTAAAACAAGGCGGGACAGGAAACAGATTTTTCGCCACTGTTTTTTTGTGGTCATCTCAAATGAATGGCTATTTGAAAAACACGAATCAGCCATTCTGTGACATTACGTTTTTTCTCTAAATTAAAACAGCACCTAGTTCCTTGGTATTTTGGACTTTCCTTATTAAAACCAATAGAGACTTATTGCGCTTCTAAGTGTCCGTTTAATTAGCTTCTATATTTCTGTATCTCATTATTGCATTTATTTTATAGTGTACTTCATTGTAAATAGTGTTTGAATTTTAAAACACACCTCATGGGTGAAACATAAAGGGGAATTTTTAATCATACATTTCTAAATGAAAGGATCCTGTGTTTTGCTTTAAAATGTATTCTAATGAGTTCTCAGGTTCTTAAGCAGATGCGATTTCTAATTATTGTTTTATTTAGGCTACATCTGTACCTTCCTCCCTGGTCACAGGATGACAGACAGCTTCACGGGGCGAAAAAACAGAAAAGAAAAAAGTAAAAGGGAAGGGACAAGGGGGAAATCAGGAAAAAGACAACAGGGATGATGGTCCCTTGTTTCCTCGGTGACAGATTTATTTATTAGGGCCCTGGATGACAAGTGTTAATGTACCACATACCTGCTGATCGGCAAACTCTCCTGCTTCAGCCTCAGTTGACAATTAAGACCTGGGCGACTGTAGCCAGGGGTTAATGCTCCTCATTAAAAGAACTAGGTCATTAGTGTGGAATCAAGGCTCTTAAGGCAGCGTGGGGGGTTGGCATAGTAAATTCTGCATCTCAACGAACACAGCTCTTACATTAATTAACCTCCCTTTTCCTTGCTGCAAAAAAAATTCTGTTATCATATATGCACATGGCCGTACACCAATTAATTGCAAGAAAAAGAAGCTAGTTTACCGCCATCCCAGTGGTCGCCTTGTCTTCCTGTGCGGGACTTCTATTATTTCAGGGAGGGGGAGAGAAAAAAAATTCTAATGTCTGTATGATGAGCAAAAAGGGTATTAAAATTAAGAAGGGAATCATGGCAGAAATCAGCTTTACCACAGGGGAAACGAGCAAATAAAAGCCACGGAAATGAAAATAAATAAGCTTTGCTAATACCTCACCTTAGGAGTCTTCTCTGAACCCAGCCGAATCAGGGGTATTTAGAGATCCTTCTTTGCGGCATTATTAAGCTGTTACACAGGCTTTTGACCTTCAGAAAAAAGCCTTTGTGGAACAAATCCATGTTCTTTGTGGACAAGCAGCGCAAGTGCGTCCAGTCACCTGACCATCAGCAGGGAACCTTGTCCCGAAGCCGTTCTACATCAAAGACCATCGTGGACGATTGCATATTTCAAAAAACACATAGCAGTAAACAGGGTTGAGGAGTAAAATAGCATTGCAATATAACAGTATCATCTATTCAGAATGCTAGATTATGGGCACTGTATTCTGATTGGCACTATATATATTTGTTTTTTTGCACATGTAAAATGACTATTCAGATTACCAGTACTTTCATAAACTTTCAGTTGAATTATTTTGGGATCCCCTGTTAACTCATTTGAGAAAGCGTTCACAAAAATAAGCTGACAATCATATTTCTATCCCTCTCTGTAGCATAGCAAGTTGAAGCACCCCCACCCCCTCAGTTGACTAGGCGCTGTGATGTTTTTTTGTTTTGTTTTTACCATATCTGGCACTATACAATAAAATAATAGAAGAAGAACGGGAAAGTACATTGAAGTTGATCACATGTTCCAGAAGATAAAATGCAAATTTTGAAAAAGACAGAATGGAAACAAGATACATTTTTATGTTCCGTAGTAGTATGAGCAGTGTGGCACAGTGGTTAATGAACTAGGCTTGCAACCCAAAGACAGCAGGTTCAAGTCCCAGGTGAGGGACTTGCATACTTGAACAAGGTACTTAACCAGAATTGCCCCCACAATATATCCAGATCTCTAAGTGGGCAATGTGCAAAATTTGAGCTTATAGGTCACCCTGGATGAGAGGAGAATCTAAACGAATATAGTATGTCATGCAGACATCAATTAAACATTTTATTGCAAGATTTTACTCAGAGGAATTAGTAACATTTTAATTGTGTTGAGTAAAAATCTACTTGTGAACTAAATTTAGGAGGCAAATTTAGAATTTCTTTCAAACTTTTAATTCTGAATCGAATTTCCTTCAGATTTCATTATGATGCTAGAGCTAGTCCTTAGCTAGCCTATGAAAATGTATCAACTGCAATAATACACAGATGCAGTATACAAAGAATGAAATTAAATTCAATACAATTCATATAATAATGTCATATAATACAGTATATGCCATTTAGCAGACGCTTTTATCCAAAGCGACTTACAGTAGTGAATGCATACATTTTTCAGTACATGTGGTCCCAGTGGGAATTGAACCCACAACCTAAGCGTTGCTAACACCATGCTCTACCAACTGAGTCACACAGAACCACAGAATTAAAAATAAAAAAATTAAATGAAAATAGAAAATATTTCGGATAGGGATTTTGAGATATATTTCCGGTTTGCACACCTGTCTGCAAGATGAATGATAGATTTTGCAATGTATTCCTCATTCTCCTTGTCCCATAGGTTTCCAGTGGTCTATACCAGGCCTTGGATTCACCCATATTAGTGGTCAGTCATCCCTCTGTGTCAGCTGTTCATATATAGATTATATAGATTGAGAGCTGTACTTGCAAATGCATTTTTAATTTTTTATGGTTTTCTTTCTTTTTCTGCATGCATCCTGCATGCATGACTATTTATAGTCATTTTTGTGAAGCTAGCTTTAAAAAAAGCTTTAAAAGCTAGCTAGCTTTAAAACGAACAAATCATTGAAACTGAAGCAAAATAATTATTTTTCCATTGCTTGGTCATTATTGACAACTGCTGCCATACTCAAATGCAAGTTAATTACTATTTAGTTGGCAGCATTGCAATCACAAGTAATTATCATTTGAGTGTAGTTTGTCAGTAATAACGTTCATTGAAATCTGCTTGTTTGTGGAAATCAAGGCTGTAATGGTAGGTAATTAGCTAGCTACATCAATACTTTAATGAATTTTTGTTCCAACGAAATCCCAATCAGTCGGGTTTGACTTTGAGCCATGTTTAGTACATATCCCCCATATTAACCACAGTACTCAAAGAACACTCACCTCTATGTCAGGGCTAAACGTGTATACCTTCCAACTACTTCTGTTTTACTACCGAACAGTGCAGACAAATAAATAATTCCGGTTCCAGTTCAGGCATTCACTGTGTCGACGTAGGTGAGCATTATTTGCAATCTTTACTTGAGAAAACCCTTGGTCTGTGTTCAGTGCCAGAACAGCACCTTTCCCTCTGCTCCCACTCAAACAAAGGGAAACCATTTATTACATTTATTAACATGCCTACGTGTACGAATAATTAAGTAAATAAATTAGGTGACAAATCATAGGTGATTGAGCTCAAAAGCTTGCAGCGTCTCATACTCATCCAAAGATATATTGTGTATACGTGTTGATATAATGTACATGTGCTTCTGTATGGCAAGGGGCTCTGTTGTTTTATGCATTCTAGACCCCAATTATTGGTCTGTTAGGTGTTGCTACGTTTTATACAAACGGAGCATTATAAACTTATGGAAATTATAGAGAATTATCCACATTATCTGCAAATGTGATAGTGTTTTTAATCTACTAATTTCACTAGCCCTGTAATGAGACCGCGTCTTCTGATGGAGTGATTTGAATTTAAATGATATAATACTTGAGATATCCTAATTCTCCCATACATATTTAATCTAACATATTATCTCTCTTTCATGATATCCTAATGTAATAGCTCAGCTAGTGAGCCAATATGTTAGAACAAGGCAAATATGTAGCAGAGCAGAGGCTCTTATGCTTGGAATAAGGGACATCCTCTTGGAAGGTCTTTATAGAGGGTTTTTTATTGTTATAAACCATTGACAGATATTTTTATACGATCCCTAAACACTGGAGAAATACCAGATGACTGGAAGCAGGGTAGTATAATTCCAATGTATAAGAAGGGGGACTGTACTGACCCAGGGATCTATAGGCCTGTCAGTTTAACTTGCATCTCATGTAAAATACTGGAATGCACGGACAAGTTAGAGTTATTCCTGAAAAGTATTTTAAGGGATAGCCGACATGTTTTTTTTCAGGGGGTGGTCATGCCTAACAAACCTCATGGGCTTCTTTGAAGAAGCTACAACATGTTTTGACTTGCACCAGGCTTATGATATTATATATTTGGACTCTCAAAATGCATATGACAAGGTACCACACACGAGGCTCGTTGTCAAAATGAATTCAGTAGGAATTACAGGAGTTGTTTCAGAGTGGGTTCATACTTGACTGCAAGGCAGAATACAAAGAGTAACGATAGGAGGGGTCGTATCTGACCTAGGTGGTTTTGGCAGTGCAGTCCCACAGGGGACAAAATCTAGAAGTGGGCTGAAACGTGGCAGATGACATTCAATATTGCTAAATGTAAAGCTATGCATGTCAGAAAAAAACAACAAACTAATAAATAATAATAAATACAAATGAATAAGGATTATTTTATGGGAGGAATGTATTGTTTCAAATTAGAATGTATTCAATTTGAAAAAGACTTGGGAGTTGTAGTTAATCAAATTCTATCCGCATCTAAGCACTGTGCTGTAGCAGTGAAAAAGGCCAACAGGATGCTGGGATATATAGCAAAAAGCACTGAGTATAAATCAAAGGAGGTTATATTGATGTTATATAATGCCTTTGTCAGACCTCATTTAGAGTACTGTGTGCAGTTCTGGGCACCACACTACAGGAAAGATATAGAAGCTGTTGAAAATGTACAAAGGGCAACTAAATTGTTACCTGCTATGAAAGGTAAAAGGTATGAGGAAAGACTTAAGACGCTTAACCTATTCAAACTTAGCAAAGAGAGGGGGGGGGTATTTGATTGAGGCTTTAAAATCCACCAAAGTGAAGTTAGAAAGATTTTTTTCAGTTGAGTTGAGTTAGCAGAACAAGAGGGCACAGGTGAAAATGTATGAATGCATATTTCTCTAACAAGGATGTACAGAGAGATTTATTGAGAGACATATCCAAATTAATTTCATTTACATCCAAGTGTCGACAATACTTGATGAACTGTTCGTACGTTTTCAGCGTATTTTGCCCATGAGTTAATTTTTTACACATCATGACATTTTAGCCAAAATGTTTGTTTAAAATGATAAGAATGCGTGTTGTTGAGCCTGCAATTACCTCTCCATTCCTTTACGTACGTGTCAGATGTAAGGCATTTCAGTGGAGGACTTCAGCCAAGAGTTAATCAGAGCTATAGGAGGGTAAAAAATAAGAGATTTGCTCAATTAGCCAATATGCCGCAGCTGAGGACAGCACCTGTGCATACTGGGGGCTGCCCTTCCACGGCACCATAGATATCATGGCTGATTACCCTCAAGAGTGCAGCAGTGATCATAGCCAGCCTGTCACATCCTCTACCTGATGCACGGCAGCAGAAAGCATGCAGCACCACATCTGTTTTAATTGCTACGTTTGTTAATATGCACTTGTGTGTGGAGTGTAAAATTCTAGTCAGTGGTATAACGCGATATGAACATCAAGGGGGCTATTAAAGCTGCTGGGTTGTCTCGCCGAGCGACCTTCGCTCGATTGACGCATGGGCCGATGACCCAAGTTAAACAACGGCGTTTGCCAAGCATTCTGTTTTCCTTTCCAACTACATGTGAACAAAATGAACTCTGGCCTGATTTTGACAGTCATAATTATGAATATTTTGAGCTAAAAATCTTCTTGTAGCTCTTTGTTAGCCTATGTGGTGTCACTTTTTCAAATTCCAAATTGACACGGCTAGCAGAAACCAACTCAAATGTGCAGTTTGATTGATTCTGCGATTAAAATGTCTGTAATGGTTCACCATAGAATTAAGTCTACGATTTGGACATAGTAATTAGAATCGTTGAAGGAGATTGCTGCAAAGCCAGCAATTAATTTAATAACTAATGTTTCAATGTGGTAAAACACATTGCTATTGTATATATCAGTTAATTAAAATGGGATTTATTTGTTTATTCATTTTACAGAATCTTTATCTTGATAGCTTTTGATGAAAAGCATGACAAATGAAGAACTCTATATAGTAACAATATCTTGTGACAGGGGGTGGTGACACACACACACACACACACACACACACACACACACACACACACGCACACACACATCTTCAGTAGTAATTTGAATAAAACGAGACAACGAGAAGTGTCATTTCTTCCCATTGTGCAGTGCACTGTCGGTTTTTCATGCCTTTTCACGCAGGGATCTTCCATCATCACCACTTTACTGATTAGGAGGAAAATGGAAGCTTATCCGACTAAAGTACTTAAAAGCTTTTCAAATGTTCTATTTGTTACATGTTTGGCAAGGATTTTATGCTAAACACGAACGGTATTGTGCAAGCCGGTGGGGAGAGAGAAAAAATAAAAATAAAAGCAAACCGGTTAAATGGTTCTTAGCGTGATTTCCGCTGATTCAAGTACCCGCGGTGTGTGTAACCACCCTGCTCGGAGCAGGTGTGTGTCACCTGTGTCACCGGCGACGTCTGCGTGCGTGCCTGCTCCTGGGAGCGCTTCCGCGCCGAGGGAAATGGCGACGTTGACAAAACGGGCACCTGGCCGTGTCTCGGCGTCAGCTAAAAGGGAAGCGTATAAAACCACATGAGAAAACGGAGGTCTGGAAAGTTGTCAGGATGTAGGATGGATCGCCGTACAATGCTAGGCAATTTGTTTCTTTGTATAACGCTTATTTGGAGGAATTAGCCGTGGAGTCAATTAGCAAGTTCATTCATTAAAAGAGTAAAC